>JAJLRJ010000005.1:14267674-14605972 GCA_024195265.1 Dendrophyllia cribrosa
TAGACTGTGTGATTTCTTGAGTCAAATTTCTCTTTTATCAATTTTTTGGACGTCATTGAAAATGGTGATGCTCTCCTCTTGTCTTGTTTCTGGAGCAAGTGTTGGTAGTTTTAACTCGTCTGGATTTCCACCTGGTTTACTATCAAAATATCTAACAAGACCCTCAAATAAACAATATGTTGCTGTTTCAGTTCTTGCCTAGACATGCACCACCACTTATAAAATAATGGCATTCTCGTCATTTTTAACAGAGTGTAACACATGTACATGGTAACAAAATCTCGATTTGTTGTCTGTTCAGAGATTGAACAAGTTTTCTATAACTGTTAATCATTCATACAATAATTACTAGCTTTTAATTGTCATTTGCTGCAGGAAAAATGCTATCATCTGTTTAAAGATGGTGGCTCTTAGGGAAGTGGTCATAACAAGTGTACTCGACGAGAACCCACCCTGTGTAGGGGTAGGGGGTTACACAAGATACCACCTATCTAATGAGTCTAATGGAAATTTTTTTTATATTCTGTCTGCATAAAGCTTGCATTGCTAGTAAAATGGCACAGGAATATTTTCATCTTTCTCTCAGTTTCTACTCCTGATAGAATGGGGGCTATACGAACAAGACACCATCTTTTTAGGTGGGGCGAGAGGGGGTACATAAAGAGACCACCAGTCTTTTTGTTAAATGGTGGTTCCTGTCCGAAAGTCCATTTCCTTTACTTATTTCTATCTGAATCTGGGTTGTTTTTATTATGTGTAACAATATCTTCAACAAAAATAATTTATTGTCGAAATATTAAATTGACATTGTAGAATTTTTTAAGCTAATAATTTTAAGTCATTAATTTAAGTCATCAATAAATGTCAGTGTTATATACAAGCTATGTGATCTTTTCTTTTGTGATACTTTATGGTCCCGGAGCAAACGTTATCCTTTAGTTTCCATTCCAGCTTAATTCAATACCTTTCTATGCATACATGTGCATCTCATCGTAAATAAACTTTAGCAATCCTTGTGGGATATGCCAACGGAGGGCAGGCAGGAAAATTTAGCCATCTGCCGACATAGTTCGCAGGGAATTAATGTTTCAGTTTTAGTTTTTGGGTGCAAACATAAAGCGTAACGCATTTCGAACAAGCTCGATTTATTTTAAATAATTCGTTATAAAAGTTATAGTGTAAAACCCGTTCTTTATCACCTACAGCTTAGAAAATACATTGAAGTGTTTATTTCGAAAATATAAGTGGAAATCATGTACTGTTTTCTTGCAGCAATCCGTTCTCTGCATTAGTCAGCTCATCATCATCATCATCATCATAGCTTTATTTAAAAACACGGTATCCCATCATTAGTTACAAAATGCTCTTCCAGAGAGCCGTGTGTACTAAATATTCTCTATAAAGACCTAAACATGTTAAAAATTTCTAATTAAAATTAAAAATTAGCTAACTTCATTTCACTCATTTGCCGCCATGTTTTGAAGGAGGGCCCTGTTGAGCGCGCTCAACCCAGTCTCGACCGGGTTCGGACACCGATTAACTATTAACCCAGGATTAAAGGTATTTAAGGGACGGACCAGTAGAAAAGTGATGGGGGGGGGGGGGGGGGGGGGGGGCGGATTTTCAGCTTGCACGAATTTTGTTTTCGCCCATTGCTTGTGCAGGATTTTTTTTTTTGCAGGTGAAACCCTCTGCACAATTTTTTTTTTCAGACAAACATTGCTTTGTTTGTTATTTACTAATTAAAAAGGTGTAATACTTAAAAACCATTTTTGACCATTACGTATATTTGAAAAATATATATTAGGAATAGTTAACATCAAAATGTTACTTTTTAACAGCAATTCATATCAAATGTTTTACAAATGTTGGCATCAAGAAGCTGTTATATTAAAATATCCAGTAGGCAACACTTGAAATTCTATTTTTTATATCACAATGTATTTAGCATGTACTTTAAATTTGAAAGTGAATTTAATGGTGAAATTCTTCTTCATCTTATTTAATACTATGTGCACTCTTTTACTGGATACTTCCCCCCTTCATTTTACTCACGAGTTTCATTTGAACAGCGAGATCTTGATTCATTATCTATGCTTTTGTGCTTTATACATTTTACTAAACTTACAACAGATCAGTTCATGTTGGTAACAGTTAAAGTTTTAACAATCACCTTTGTATCAATGAACTTTTTCACTGTGTTATAGAATTTTTCATCAAGGGGACCCCTCTAATTTTATTGTGGGCACAAATAATTTTTTAAATTAAACAAATATTAATATCAATGTTAAAACGTTATTTAATATTGAAACTGTTTATGGATAATTACATGTATTGATCATAGTCTACTGGTATATCCCTATTGACTTAAAGTCTATATTTTTTTTATGTTGCAATTAAAAAGAAAACTGTTAAAACCGACGGTCTAAAAGGAGGTGGCTTGCCACCCAATACACAGGCTCTTAGGCTCTGCCAAGCTGCAATACACATATTATCGAATTTCACTCTTCCCTCTTATCTCTTATCATAGTCCCGGCTCAGTAACTTGTTTAATCCGATTTTGACAATACGACTTTGTCGCATAAATTGATTCCGCCATGTAAATCAAGCCTAAAACTGGCACAGGTGTGTCGCAAACGGCATGAGAAATGTCGTGCGATTTTGAAACATGTTTTAAATTCTACGACACCAGGCCGTTGGAAAATAATTACCGAGACGCAGTAGAGAAAAACAAAACACATTGCATAACTCTGTATATATTCTCAAATTAAATTGAAGTTAACTGAATGTCAGCTTATGTCTAACTGACAGATGTTATCTTAATCAGTTGTTCAGGTCAGGCGACATTCTGCGAAGGTTCAAGCACAAGACACTTACTCCACAACAGAATAGCAAATTAACTAAAATAACCTCAAGAAGACAATATAGACACAGCATTTTCATTCTTGGATCTTAGTCTACATCCCTGAAGAAACACTTTCTCACAAGTCTTGCACGCCATAGACTATATAAGTCAATTAAAACAGACACTACTCACGGCCTAAGAAATTTTCTGATCCTCAGTAATATTTTCACAACGATAGCCGATTACTTATCTAACAAATGAGTCTAAGCCAAATTAAAGAAACCCTAATATACATCAGGAGAGCTATTACAATGAAGGCATGGATAATAGACAGATAAAATTCTAATCAGTTCTATTGTCAACATGAAACCCTGCTGAAATTATCAAAGGACCAATATTATCGAGCAAACATGTCATATATTCCTAGGGTCATCTAATGTATACCTACTTTAGAAAGCTATAGTTTTTAAAAATACGTTTTACGACTTTTGCCTGTCTCATTTTATACTACTGTATATAAATGGATTGTGAAGCGAAATAATCCATTTCACAGTTCGACGGAATACCAGATCTATTCTGAAACCATCCATAGGGAAAACTAAGGACTACCCGTAGCAAAAAAAAACAGACTAAAATGAACCAAAATGAGACCTTAAAGAGTCAATGAATTGAGCCTTAAAATGAACAAAAATTAAAAACCAAGATTAAAGGCCAACCGGCAAAATCAGTACACTGAAATATACACTGTACTGTGTACAAGAATCAGAAGAAATGTTATACTGATTAATCAGTTGCTTGAGAAAATAAACTCTTCCAGTTATTCACATGTACATACAGCGTTTGTGAAATTCTTTCTGATCACTTTCAAGCACCCGTTGTAAGATGGATTCCACACTGTACAGGAACAATACTATTTATTGCTTACCTCAAACTCTCTTTTCCTTTCTTTGGAACGTAATGCTATAAACAATATCAGTTCATTTTTACAAAAGATTGAGAAATATTAAGCACACATCGTAAAGGATATTTGCCAATTCAAGCGCGCCTCGACAATTATTCATCTCTACTGATCGATTTCCAAAGGCCTAGTACTGGAATTGCAAGTCTATGATCCGACATAATAAAAGGAATATTCATACTTTTTCCAAATTTCCCATCCAGATAAAGCCAGAAAGACTCCCACCGAATTTCACGCTGCAAATATGCCAGCAGTAAATACATATCAATAAACGTTTCATTACAAAGTTCACGAAACATGAGAACCCGGCCGGCTAGTGAACATGCATATTGCGCATAGTTACTTAAGTTTATAACAAAGGGTGAAAGTCATCATGTTCCCAAAAAAAGAAAAAAACAGCCATAATCATAGGCCGTAGAAATCACTGCTATGCAAGGGAAAATTAAACAGTAGGAATGTTACCTAACTGAATGCCGGGGCATTTCGGCAAAACAGCGATCGTGTAGGCAGGCAAAATGCGCCCGCTTCTTTCCTTGAGTTTTCAGATTTTAACTTTGATAACAAATACTTATTTTCTAAAAATATCATGAATATAACATATGTTCTTATATTTTCCTCCAAAAACGCGTTTTGTACTAATACTTACACTTAAAAACTCAGAATTCTAATAACCCAAACCTATATTTCACAATTACATTTGTTTTCCTTTCATTTAAAAATATTCATTTTATTTTATATAGAAATTCTGGAAATGTTTCTTTTTTTTTTTTTTGATGACGCATTTAATTAAAATCGACCTGTTTAACTCTTGAATATTTGATAAAATACAGCCATATAAATTGCTCTCTCTTGGAACGTTGTCTGAAGTCTTAGTTCACTAAATCAAGTTATGAATATATGGCTTTGTCAGGCCACAAACGTGCACTACAAATGAATCACTCTAATTCAGAATAAACAAAATAACGAGAGCTTGAATTTTTGATAAAATACGGCCAAATAAATTGCTCTCTCTTCTAACGTTCTCTAAAATCTCAGTTAACTAAATCAACGTATGAATATATGGCTTTGTCAGGCCACAAACGTGCACTCGCTAAACCGCTTTCAAAAATTATGCTACTCGACTCTTGTGTTGCTATTGATGTTATCTAACAAAAATATGCTAACAAAAATGCAACAAGAATGTCCCCACAAAGTCACTAAAAAGTCTATTAATAGTATCAAACACAAATTTTGCTAACAAAAATGCACAAAGAATGCATGTCAGCCAACATAAACTCCTGTAAGTTAAACATTAACTTACAGGAGATAATAAAACGACCGTATTTTTACAGTGGAATAATGGTCTGCTCTTGTTTAAATGTGCTCTCCCAATGGAAAATTCGAATTCTACCATGCTCAGACCGTCGTCGGGTCCTATACAAGAGGATTCACAGCTGAAAAGACAACCGTCATAACTAAGAACCAAACAGTATCAGCACTGTAAAAATCAGGGATTGGTACACACATGCCAAGCCCGCAGTCGGGCCTAAAGCCATTAATACCGAAGAGCCAGTGCATGATGTTAGGGCATCGATACGTTGGTAAAAAGTTTGATTTAATCGATTTCTTTGTTAATTAGACTTAAACAGAGCTGTTGAATATCTCTTTCATTTAATTTATGTTGACAGCAGAGACCAGAATCTTGCTAAAATAATGTTACCTTTACAATTTTAATAAAAGGGAGATGTTACATCATTCCTTCTATCTCATGCAGACCAAACTAATATTGGTCAAAATTTGTTTCTTCCATTGTTTTTCTTCAAAATGGATTAAATGTATATAGCTTATGTCTGACCAATAGCCTAAGCCAGAGCAACTCTTTGGTGTTTCTTTGTAATGACATTAAGCTACATTAGTCATTGAGACATAGTTAACTCGTCGCTGTTTCTAAGAGACTGTAAATTAAAAATGTCACCTGTTATTATTGCTTTGACTAACGATGGTTGTAAGTCAGCGGCAGCTTTTGCATCTCTCAGCGAGTCTCTGTAATTCCCTGTGAAAGAATTAAAGCGATTTTTAAACAAGTGTCGGAAATACAAAACCAAAGTGGCAACACTGAGATACAGTGAGCCAATCAGAATTCAGAGCAATAAGTAGCCGGTACCAAGCGGGGGCAAAGCATGGCGAACGAGTAACCATTGGTTTTGCTTATATTCCTTTTGAGATCCCGGAAGTGGTGCGAGTTGTTTAACCAAGGACATCACGTCCATAATTAATGCAGAAATTGAGATCCCGGAAGTGGTGCGGGTCGTTTAACCAAGGACAACATGTACATAATAATGCAAAAATTGAGATCCCGGAAGTGGTGCGAGTTGTTTAAACAAGGACAACACGTCATAATAATTAATGCAGAAATTGAGATCCCGGAAGTGATGCGAGTTGTTTAACCAAGGACATCACGTCCATAATAAGTAATGCAAAAATAGGTAGTCAACGACTACATGTGTCTACTGGTGGTAAACTTGCAATCTTCGGGAATTGAAAATTAAGCCTGAATATATACAGGATGGCGAAGAGGTGTACCGATAACGAAGCTGTCGTTTTTTTTTTCTAATTTCACTGTTTAGGGATTTTTAAAAATGCATTTCACAAATCACGTTTTTGAAGCTCGTGATGTTGCCTTAGATGTTTCTATACGATCTAGGCAACGTTTCGAAGTTGTTAGACTGCTAGGAATAACAAGAAGAAGTAACTTCATTTCTGTTTATTGTTATAGATAGAATTTTATGCAGTCCAGATGGTCAGAAATGATTAACAATGAACTGATAAGTAAGAATATGCGTGTTTTTGTTTTTCTAGGGGGATCTGGGGGTATGCCCCCATCCCCATAGAACATTTTAAAATTTCAGACTCACAAGATGGCCAGAAATGCATAAAAATAAGCTAATAAGTGAAAAGATGTGCTTTTTTTAGGGGAGTCTGGTTGTATGCCTCCCCATTGAAAATTTGAAAGTTTCAGTCTCACAAGATCAGAAGATGGACAATCCTGTCATGTGTTGTAAAAAAAATTAATGTGCTACGGTAGGTAGAACGCGTCGTGTTTCACAACATACGATATGTTTATAGGTCGAGCTAAAGGGCACGGTTTATTTGATGCAGCGTCTCTACTATCTGAACCGTTTCACGGATCCTCAATTTTGTAATCACGAATCACGGCAGATAAAATAGAATTTCTCGCTTTTCATGAATGACGGGCCGAATGTAGACTGAATTGTTTGTCTCGCGAAGGAGTTTTCTTGTCCCATTGCTGGGATTGTTTGTCTCCGAAAGGAGGTATTTTGTCCCATTGTTGGAATTATTTATCTCCCGAAGGAGATTTATTTTTCTCAAAGAACAATAATTTTAGTCTTTAAGAGCTCCTGCCCGTAAATATCAAGAATCCGGCGACAAAACCGAAATTTCATAGTTCATTTTATTTCACCTAAAAGACCGCCTGGGTGAACTGTTTTCAAAAATCTCATTTGAAAGTTCCACCGCTTTTTTGTTTTTGCGAAAAATAAAAAAGTTCAAGATACGGCTAGAAGGTCGCTTGACCCCCCGGAAAAACGATGAAAAATCGTGCAACTTCAGCAAGTCCGTACGCAACAACGAAAAGCTTTCCCGGTTTACCATTTCCTGACTTAGTAAACAATCATTTAATCTTCCCTAAAATGTAAAATACATGTAATTTTTTTAATTTTAAGTCTGCTTATTGACCCGTCGAAAATTATGAACTTCGGGTGTTCTTGCTCGAGGTAAAAATTGGGTCATCTTCGGAGGCCTATAAAAATCCTAGTACATAAATTTCTGTACAATACTGTTAGTCAAATTGAAGCTTAATCCTTCTAGTTCACTGTCTTAAGTTGTCTTTCTTGGCCCACTAAAAGCGACGCGGCGACAATAAAAAATGTTCAGGGTATTTTCAACAAATTCCAACGCGGCCTGCTGAACGGCTGTCACGCAAGAAAATATCGTTTGAATATAACACCTAGTACTGGCTGTACATGTCTTTCTGAATAAAACGACACGTCAAGTCTGAGCTTTATCTCAAAATGTCTTTTTTGGCCCGCGAAAAGTGACGTGTCCAGAGCAAAAAACATCGAGGCTATTTTCACCAATTCCGTATGTGTCTTCGCTAAATGGCTGTCACGTAAAAGACAGCAAACTCTCATAAAAAAAAAACGGTTCGAAATCACGTTATTCATAAACTTGCTCAGAAATCGGACAATCTCCTTTTCCTTACAACTATTATTTCCAGAGCTTGTGTTTGGTTGTTTCTGGTAGCATTTCATCATCTTAAAATCGCACAATATTCACTGAATATTGCACAAACAAGAAGCTCCGACTACGATAAACAACCGATAAAAAGCACCTTTCACCCGCCGATCAAGCAGCCAGCTAAATACCTAATAACAACTTCAAAACGCCTTACCTGACACCGTTGCTCTCTTGTTCTTCTAAGGATCCTATACCTGTAGTTTCCGAGCGGGATATTTAATAAATAGAACTCTCTTTTTTAGCATTTCCTGCAAATACATGATGTTTTACGTGCTGTGACATCGCATCGATAAATAGCATAAATCAAGCAAGGCAGTTTATCTTGTGTTTATCATTTTGGCTGATTAGGTCTCTCGCGGATCCTACGTATGTAGTTAGCAGCAGCATTATCGTTTGCGGTCCTTTGCAGTTTATTTGTTTCGATCATTGGGCACTTTGGGGCACTTTAAAGTGCCTATGAAATGAATTTTTTTTCTTCGTTTTTCATTAGTTTATTATATCCAAAGAACGAAAACAATAATCATTTCCCGAGGAAAAGAAAGAAAATCGGTTTTTTAGCCCCTCGAAGATGCGTCACTTCGGTTGAAAAGTGGCTACAATTTTTGGAGAGCCTGGGGGCGAGTGGGCGTGCGTGATGACGTAAATTACGTAAATAGTATGACACATTGGTTTGTTTACGCTATAATTCCCTTGGAATCCTTTAGCGTGATGGTCATTTTGCCAACGTTTTTGGCTGTACAAATGTCAGACAGCGCCTAATTTGTTTCTTTACAGTCCTCTGAAGGTGAAGAGGATCAGTTTCGGATCACTCCTGATCAACTGAAATGATCGTGTCCACTGTAGTTTTGCCGTAGCGAGACGAACCGACTGCGCCGCTTGAGCGAAGGAAGTGAACATTAAGAAGACGGACTTTGATCATTTAGATTATTGAACGTGAAAGGTATACATTTCAGTAGCACAGCGTCTCAGTGGTTCGCCAGTTGAGTTGTAAGCTTATTGAACGCAGAGGCGTTTTTGTTATTTCTTTTTAGTGGCTCGTTGACTAGCGTTTATCGAACGCGAACGATATATTTGTAGTACAAACAATCATGATATTAGCGCATTAGCGACTCGGCCGGTCTTCTCTGAAGTTCATTGATCGCGCGTGGAGGTTATGAACTTATTTTATCGGCTTGGCAATTCGCTCGTCTACTTAAAGTTCTTTTTTCAATGCGAAGGATATGTCTTGGCGACTTGCTAGTTGAAAGTTTCTAAATTATACTGATATGTTATGCATATCCGAGGTGGTGTTTTTCAGGCGGCTTGCTGAATTGAATGTGCAAGGTGCCTTGATAGCGTATTTTTTTATTTATTTATTCAAAATGTTTGAACTCAAGTATATACGTAATAATTATGCTTCTTAGTTCAGTGTCTTGCCAGCGATTGATCGTTTCTGGAAATTTTAACCACTTGGCGGCTTGTAAGTGAGTTCAAAGTATCGTGTTTACATTATGTCTGATTTATATTTCATTGTATAAAAATTGATCTGATCGAACACGCAATGATTCAGCGATGTATTTTGTTTCGAATAGTCTTACACATTTGTACGTGTAGATTTTTGATAGATGTTCCGTAGAATAGACGCCTTCCAGTGAACACTTGCGTCGCTGCACTTTGAATTTTATAATTCGGAATACCGTATAAACATTTATATTACTCGCCAGTCAGTGCCGATCGAGTCAGTATATTTTTGTAGGCCTCACTGACTTCGACGGCTCTCCAGTCGAGCCGAGGCTTGAAGGAACTTCCAAACAGGATATGGATTGGAAAAATTATGCTTGATTAAACGGCCTCACCGGCCGGAATGTTATTTTCTTTTGCAAAATAATATTAATCTTAACAATAAGCGCTTTCATTGAAAACAACATCGCTTGACGTACCCTTTCCGATGTCGACGAACAAATTTCGTGTATTTCGCCGGCCTATTTTCCTCTGGAGCAAAATAAAGCTTTGTTACACCCTCTGTTATCGAAGAATTCTAATATCTCGTATGTTTGAGGCCGCTCGCCACATAATATTGGTCCACCTCTAGCGACGTCTCTTGTCAGCTCTCTTGTTACTTGGGCGTAGCGACCAAGTATTAAAATGCAGTTTGGTCGTCCACAAATGTGCAGTATTGCGCAACTCTGGGGACGGCGGGATTGTTCAAACCTTCACCGCGGTCACACGTCCGAGGCGTTTTTCGTTTTATTTGGTGGGATTCATTTAGAATTAAGTGGAAACGTGGGCAAGGATGTATAAAATAATTAGTTTATGTAACTATCTTTTCATCTTTCCGGCTCAAAATAACGAGCTTCTTTTCGATCGTTGAAAACTGATCAAAACGCTTCGTGCCTGAGCAAAATTGTGTTGGCAAATGGCGCCGACAGTTCTGCGGTTCATAGTTTTCAAACGCTTGGAACTTTTTTTAGTAAACTTTCAAAACGTTTAGTGAGTTGACAGTGTATTGTCAATATATGAAACTTTTAATTAACAGTGAAAATGACAACCTTAACTTTGAAGTACTTTGGTTAACTTTTGCAAATTTCTCTCGTATGACCGCGGTGGAGTACACCTGTTGTTTGTTGATGCGAGGCGAACGTCACAGAGTGCGAGTTGTGTTTTCTCTGTTGCATCTAACAGTTTCATATTCAATATGCGTAAGGAAATTACTCAAGAAGACACTGCGAGAGTATTTGACACTCGCGATTAATTCTACGATACCTTCATGACGGAAACCCGCTAAAACATGTTAAAACGAACTTGAAAAAGATAATTTAGACTAATACATACATAGCGCTTATTTAATAAGAAGTGAATGGTGGACAGCGAAGGAAGAAATATAAGCGTGATAGGAATCCCAATTAATTTCACTTCTTTTGGTTGTTTGCCTTTCATTAATTATTATTTCGTGAGGTTGAAGGAACAGAACAGCCAACTGAAACTTTGGGTGCAAAAATTCACCGCCGAGAGAAGATGTAAACAATACACGCGGTGTCTTGCGAGTTTTGCTTACGCTAGTGAATGTTTCTCGGGCGAAAATAACCTTAAAGCGATCACTTTTTCATTTAATTTTCTTTTCTGTGTTTCGGATGCAGAGGAATAAAAACTGGATATATTTTCGTGTGTCTGATTGCGAGATGTTTTATGAAACAGCTGCGTTATGCGTTACTCGAAAGGTTTCAAATTACTTTCACATTATGCAAATTGCAACATTTTTACCTCAACTGAAAAAATATATTTCAAAGGGCTAAATTTGTTTCTCTCCTCCTAAATTATCACTTCTGTCGTTAACTTTGATTAAATTTATAAGTTTCATTCAAACTTTATTATAATAACGGCGGGAATACTTCCAGCAAAACTTTCAATTGGAAAAGTTGTTTTGACCTCGGGTTACATAAGTGTCGGAAACACAGACCAGCTAGTTACAAGATTTAGCTAAAACCAATAACAACCATCGGGAAACTCTGACATACGGCCTTTTTTCAACGGTAAGTACAAAGTAGGCATCGATTTGTATTTTTCAGTATGTACTCGTCTTTTGACACAGTGGACACGCTACTTTAATAATTTGCGTGCGATCTCGCACGCTAAGTGTGCTGTGTCTTCTTGTTTTAGACGGTTAACGCGCTTCTTTGTTAGATTGCTCACACTATCCGAATACTCCCAATCATCAAACCGTGAAATAAAGTGCATGCAGATTCCCAAGACAATTATTCTCCAATATGCCTAATACAACGACGCCCAAGTATACGCTCCCACAGCGTCTTGTTCTCTATATTCCCGCAGCAGTTTGTACAACTATTTACGTCACAGTGTAATATGACACTGGTTTTGGCCGCGCACAAATTGGAGCCACTTTTTAGCGCCAACAACCTAACTTTGAGACCATAAAAAAAGCATTTCGCATCGTCCCTAACACTTTAAACCTTTTATTCCAAGGTCTAAAAAGGTGAAACTTTCGATACATCAAAAAATAAATTTCATTTCATAGGCACTTTAAGCGGCGACTATGTCTGCGTCACGCTATCTTTTTAGGTGCATCAAATTTCATTGCTTGATTTATGCTATTTATCGATGCGATGTCACAGCACGTAAAACATCATGTATTTGCGGGAAATGCTAAAAAAGAGAGTTATTTATTAAATATTCCGCTCGGAAACTATACGTATAGGATCCTTAGAAGAACAAGAGAGCAATGGTGTCAGGTGAGGCGTTTTAAAGTTGTTATTTAATAGGTATTTAGGTTGCTGCTTGATCGGCGGTTGAACGGTGCTTTTTATCGGGCGTTTATCGTAGTCGGAGCTTCTTGTTTATGCAACATTGTGCGATTTTAAGATCATGAAATGTTACCAGAAATAACCAAACATAAGCTCTGGAAATAATCGTTGTAAGGAAAAGGAGATTGTCCGATTTCTGAGCAAGTTTATGAATAACGTGATGTCGAACCGTTGTTTTATGAGAGTTTGCTGTCTTTTGCGTGACAGCCGTTTAGCGAAGACACATACGGAATTGGGAAAAATAGCCTTGATGTTTTTTGCTCTGGACACGTCACTTTTTGCGGGCCAAAAAAGACATTTTGAGACATTGAACTACAAAAATAAAGCTCAGACCTGATGTGTCGTTTTATTCAGAAAGACATGTACTAGGAGTTATATTCAAACGACAATTTTTTACGTGACAGCCGTTCAACAGGCCGCGTTGGAATTTGTTGAAAATACCCTGAACATTTTTTATTGTCGCCGCGTCGCTTTAAGCGGGCCAAAAAAGACAACTTAAGACAGGGAACTAGAAGGATTAAGCTTCAACTTGACTAACAGTATTGTACAGAAATTTATGTACTAGGATTTTTAAAGGCCTCCGAAGCTGACCCAAATTTTACCTCGAGCAAGAACACCAGAAGGTCATAATTTTCGACGGGTCAATAAGCAGACTTAAAATTAAAAAAATTACTTGTATTTTACATTTTAGGGAAGATTAAAGGATTTTTTACTAAGTCAGGAAATGGCAAACCGGGAAAGCTTTTCGTTGTTGCGTACGGACTTGCTGAAGTTGCACGATTTTTCATCGTTTTTCCGGGGGGTCAAGCGACCGTCTAGCCGTATCTTAAACTTTTTTATTTTTCGCAAAACAAAAAAAGCGGTGGAACTTTCAAATGAGATTTTTGAAAACAGTTCACCCAGGCGGTCTTTCAGGTGAAATAAAATGAATTGTGAAATTTCGGTTCTGTCGCCGGATTCTTGATATTTACGGGCAGGAGCTCTTAAAACGGTCACGAAACGCTAAACACTGGACTTGGAGCCACTGAGTTGCGTATAAACTCATTCCACAATGGCCGCGAAACAAACACCTTGATTCATTGATGGTCATTCTTCTGGAAACTTTCCATACATAAAAGATCTAAAAAACATTCTTGGAAAGACGTGCCTGGTTCTTGTTGCAAAATAATGCAAAATCATTGTATAAAAAAGCTTAACCACAAGCAAAACACAGGTTGAAGTTGACGTACAAAGCAAATGCGAATCAAAGGACGCAAGGTATCTTCAACGTTTTACTCGATAGTAAGTCGAAAACTGACGAAGAATCACGTAAACTGCTGATGAATGACCGACGATGATCGATTGCCAGGAAGACCTCGCCGACTTTTGTCGATCGGCATTGCCAACTATCCGAAAATTTCTCCGGAGATTAGAACACTGTCCGAAAAAACCCCCGAATATTCCATTGTTACATTTCGGACTAACACAGGTTCTGGGATAGTGTCTACGGTTGATATGCAACCAGTAGACACAAAAATTGAGATCCCGGAAGTGGTGCGAGTTGTTTAACCAAGGACAACACGTCCATAATAATTAATGCAAAAATTGCGAAAAGTATGGAAAAGAACAATTCAAAACGTCTCACCCAAACAAAAGTGTGCTTCTGCCCTGTTGCTAAAAAGTTCAGCCTTAAGTTAGTCATCCTTCAAGTTCACTTTAATTCCTTCCGTGTGGAAGTAAACAGCGTTGCTGTAATGCTTCTTGCTGTATTCATCGTTACCTTCATCATTGTATACCTCTGCTATCGCTAAAATGAAACAAATATTTTAAGATCGTTGGTGTGTATCGCTACAAAACAGTTATAATAAAAAAAATAAATATATCTCTCCACGTTAAACTGATCTTCTAAATACATATTCGCTTAGCCAGTATAACACACTGTACATGACTGTGATAGGTAAAGACGCACACGAGCCACAGGTGACCCACTCGGCCGTTTAACCAGTCTCACGCACTGTGCATGACTGTGATAGGTAAAGACGCACACGAGCCACAGGTGACCCACTCGGTCGTTTAACCAGTCTGGCACACTGTACATGACTGTGATAGGTAAAGTCGCACACGAGCCACATGGCATGGAGCGACTAGAAGTGCCCCCCCCCCCCCTCCCCCGGATGGGATGCTAGTCCATCGCATGGTTTTCCCAGCATTTTGTCGCCGGTACTCATTTATACATCTGGGTGGAGAGAGACAATGTGGCATACTGTGATAGTCGACCGTTATTTTGGAGGAAATTGGCACGCGTGTTACGTTTAACCATTGTTATGCACATCACTGCCACTGTGAACTCACTGTGGAGAACACAGTTGCTTTTGTTAAGGCTTATCCACTAGATAGTGATTTATCCGGTGGATAGCGTTATCCACCTGGAAATCTCGATCCACTGAATAACACAATTGGTTTTGTCAACGCTTATCCACTGGATAGTGATTTATCCGGTGAATAGCGCTATCTACCGTTTGAACAATCGTGAACAGACTAAAAATGTATTTTGTAATGTTTCGGTATGTTAACCGAAAGTATGTGGCATGTGGTTAACATTCAAGGAATGTATGCATAATGATTCAAGTTGTTAAAAAATCCTGTGGGATTAGCTTGGCTATTTAAGAGATTGTAAGTTATACAGAAACCATTCGAAGGCATCTCTTAATACTTTTCTTTTTGTGCGTAAATTTTGATGTAGTGTATAGGACTGTGTACATTTTGAAATGATGTGCAATGATTTAAGCTGTTAAGAAATCCTGTTGCATTCGTTTGGCTATTTAAGTGATCGTAAGTTACGCGGAAAACCCGGCGTTCGAAAGCATTTCTTATAGTTGCGTTTTCTTTTTGAGTATAATTGTACATCTTGTTATATTGTAGCTCTGTATGCTCATGGACATCAATAAACGAGATGCTCGCCCCTAGAACTGTGTGTTGTGTTTACTGAAGATTTATTACAAAATGTTTTATACTCGTTTCATAGTAGTGATTAGAGTATAAGGTGTGCAGGTAAGGTGGAGGAAACTTTTATGGCATCGTTATCCATTTAACACCGTTATTTTATCAAGATCAACATTTAACATATCCCTTAACTTGCTATCAAATTAATAATATGTCTCTTTATTATTGTATTTCATTATTTGACTGTGACGTCATTTTACCTTATAAGGGAAAGGGAAGACGAAAAATATCCGAGCATATTACACAGTAGATTGCCGTATTACACTTTAGCATCCCGGTTTTAAGATACATTAATTACAATTACCACGTTATCATGTAGTCCAGACAAGCCCTGTAGTCACGCAAAGTGATAACGGAATGGTTTTTGATTCGGAACAAGAAGCTGTGCACAGCTTGTAAATGAACTCGTGGCGTTTTAACCCATTGCAGTATTGATTCCCGAGTGTTTTGAGTGCTTTTACAAAAGACCACACATTCAGTAGTTGACGCTTGAAACCACGATCGCTAACTGAAATGGCAAGTTATATAAAACCCAAAACTTGCCGGAACAAAAATCCCACAGCCAGGGCTAAAAATTGGCGGTCGCACTGTCGCCAGTGGTGAGTTAAAACTGACCAGGGCCACCAAAATTGAGGTTTGATCGCCCGATGTGCGACTATGATACAGAATTTCGAAAAGTTGCAATGCAAATTATGCGAGTACAAAGTTAAAATAAAACTCAATGTGTAGTTTAATTGGATTTCCTTTCTCTTCCTTTTTTTCCTCGACTCAATTCCATTCCTTTTCAATTCCTCCTCAATTCAATTCCTCCTCAATTTTAGTGCCGAAGTGGAAATTACAAGCGAGCAATCCACATTCACAACATATAGACGTCATTTTGATTTTGTGATTGTCACGTGACTCTAGACTTACCCAGAGTTCCGTGCGGGATGGTTTCGAAGTCGCACATGTTTTCGCTTTGAGAATAGACTTCACACTGGGATTGGAATCGATTGAAATATAGATTTGGCACAAAAATGTGGCGATTCCTTCCCGGTTGTGAGCCGCCGCCGCCAAAAAAAGTGAAAAGTAAGGAAGATGTCTCCGAAAGTATTAAAAAATACCAAAAAAAAAAAGGCAGCGGGCATTTCAAAACAGATCAAAACAAGGAAGGCCATGGCTAGTTTTCGGGGATAACGCGATGTTTTGCTCAGTTTCAACACCTCAAATGAATGGCCGAAATGTTTTAAAAAAAATTATCAGGGCATTACTGGGGGCATCATTTGCCTTTTTGTGTTTTTTCATTTTATAAAAAAGACATGGAGCGTTTATTTGAGTTTTTCGTTTTAAACAAGAGGTAATTGAGGGCTACTTTATTTTGGGATAGGCTACTTAGAATTCAAGGAAACTGGCCCGACTGGCCACCAAGCACTGGAATTAATATAATTTTTAGCCCTGCACAGCAATAAGTGGCGAATAGAATATCAAACGGTCCTACCCGATCCATGATCGCCTTGCATTGTCTTGAAAAACTTCATTTTGCTTCTCAAGTTAACACACGGAGAGATTTTCCGACATCTTGAGATCAATAGCGAGATCACTAGTTCGCGTGTCAACCAATCAGACAAGTTAAATTTAAAATATGCGTGCATAAATTTGCATGCACTAATGTGACAAAAAAAGGTCAAAGCGTTAATATGGATGGCTACATCACGAGTAAAAAGGTGAAAAGGATTGTTCTTTCGTATGCGATTTTAGAAACTTATCGAAACCTTTTCGAGGTTACGAGTGAACACCCCGAGACGGTGGAACAGGTCCTATATATATTGGAATAAAAATAATAGAACATGAGAACCGGCCGTATAATTTTTGCTTACCAGAATAAAACGAAAGTTCTTTAGATGCTTTTCCAATATGTGTTTCATAACAATTCTAACACCTCTTGCTGAGGCTTTGCTACATGCATCCTTGTTCCTTGTCTATTTCAAGTCTTGTATTGCTGTTTTTGTACCATTCGACAGCATTCCAGTTCTAGATTAAGCTCTTATTTATAGGAATTCATTGATAGTTAAAGGTTGGCTTTCGTCACAATTTTAAATTTCATTAGTGCTATTTTTTCTCCAGTTCCTTGACGCAATTAACCCTGTCTGGAACAACTTCCTCTCAGATCAGAAAGCCAAGACAGCTTGTCTTTAAAAGTCCCCGGCAGACATTGAAATCATTTCGAGCTTTTCTTGATTAATAGGATGGAACGTTTAAATGTTCTTACGTTTCATAATTGCATTACAAACGCTCCCCGCCTCCCTTTGCAGAAATTCAAGAAGTTCAAGTCCAATTTGTCCAATTTCTTATCTTCAGCATGGAAATTGGCAATTTGCATTCACCAATGGACTGTGCCATGAACATCGTGGTCAATATCACTGTTCATGCGTGAACGCAAGCTAGACAAGCCGTTTCGTCATGCGAACAAAACTAGTTTATGCTTTCTTCTCAGAATGTAATAATATGACTGTTTCTCGTTGAATCCTTTTTCTGTTAAATGCTTTATCTAACTTCTTTCACCCCTACATTTGGCCCTCTAATGTACTCACGGAAGATTAAGGCCGTCGATGAAACAGACGCTGATTTCTCGGAAACGTAAAACTGGTAAAACGATTCGGCACTAATCACGGTCAGGATGGCTTATGAATATAATTTTACTCGCTTTTATTAGCACTCACTCGTACTCAGATGAGAATTACTACTGGCTATTAAACAAGCAAGAAAGTAATTTCGGGAAGAGGTAAACTTCGTCGCCTATAAAAAGCTCTAGCATGCATTTCATTACCTAAACTGCTAAGGCATCACAATTCCATTTGTATCTTGCTCACCTTCGCAGGATGTTATACTTTTCTCCGGTTTTCAGTCCAAATTATTCCATTCAGTGATTTTTAATCAATTCACATTCACCAGGAAGGCGCGAGTATGGGCAGAGCACAGTGTGTTTTCCTGAAACAAACATAGGAATTGACATCAAGAACATTGAAACTAGATAACCATTCATTAAATTTGATCTTGATTAATTTATGCTAAACTGCATGGGTTTTTGGTGAAAAAAGTCTATCGAAGAGAATGTACCCAATGAATGTTTCTTGAAATCAATT
Organism: Dendrophyllia cribrosa; assembly: GCA_024195265.1. Lineage (NCBI taxonomy): Eukaryota > Metazoa > Cnidaria > Anthozoa > Scleractinia > Dendrophylliidae > Dendrophyllia > Dendrophyllia cribrosa. Next base: position 14,286,176 of record JAJLRJ010000005.1, read on the forward strand.
TAAGAAACTTCTCAAATCAGTTTCACCATTACCCGCAGCCGCACCTTGAAATGTAAGGGGTGTAAACTGAACAGATAGTTTTCTGTAGTTAAGATCATGTTATTAAAAACATTCAATCACACGCAAGCAAACATGCAAATAACAAAAGGTCACGCCAAGTGAACAAGTGAGTGAGCAGTGAGCTGTCGAGAGATAATAGACCTTATTCATAAATGGCGGTCTATTTATTATTCTTTTATATTCATGCTAATCAGCCTACCAAGTCTCATTTCAGAGCAAAAATTCTTTTGAATTTTGCACATGCTAACGAGGTTACGTAGGCTAATTACCATGAATATAAAAGAATAATAAATCGGCCGCCATTTATGAATAAGATTTATTGAATGTTTTGTTTTACAGCGGTTACCCATAACACGCGACCCACCGCCTTCGAAAGAGGCAGATAAAGTTGAGTTTTAGTGGACGTCAATCAAAGAAAAGCTGTTAAAATTATTTTAGATTCTGACAGGATTTCAAGCAAACAGAGCTAAAAGATAGACAATTAAACCCACTAAGAGAAGGTAAAACGTAATCAACATTGATTTCCAAGCCAGTTCAAACAAAAAGAAAAGTTGGCGTTTGCAGAAACTGTATCGGACAAGATGCAAAGTCACAGGGACACACAATTTCTTTTGCAACTCATGCATCTCGCAAGGGCCGCTTGCATTTCAATTTGCAAGAAAAAATGTTTTATAACCATTCAGTCAAAGAACCAAAGGATACTGCTAATCCTTTATCGCACCACCTGATGGCTTTCTCAAAAAGATTTAGCTCCACCAAGGCATTTGCTCCTAAAAAAAATACACATTTGTGTGATTATATGTTTAAATAAAACGGCCGTATTTTATAGTGGAATAATGGTCGGCTCTTGTTTAATTGTGCTCTCCCAATAGAAAATTCTACCATGCTCAGACCGTCGTCGGGTCTTATACAAGAGAATTCACAGCTGAAAAGACAACCCTAGCTTGTAACTGAGAACCAAACAGTACCAGCACTGTAAAACCCAGGGATTGGTAAACACTTGCCAACCCTGCAGTCAGGCCTGAAGCCATCAACACCGAACAGCCAGAGCATGATGTAAGGACATCGATACGTTGGTAAAACGTTCGATTTAATCGATTTCTTTGTTAATTAGACTTAAACAGTGCTGTTGAATATTATTTTTATTTAATTAATGTTGACAGCAGAGACCAGAATCTTGCTAAAAATAATGTTACCTTCGAAAACTAATATTACCTTTACACTTTTAATAAAAAGGAGATGTTACATCAGCCCTTCTATCTCACGCAGACCAAACTAATATTGGTCAAAATTTGTTTCATCCGTTGTTTTTCTTCAAAATGGATTAAATGTACATAGCTTATTCCAAACCAATGCCTAAGCCAGGGCAACTCTTCGGTGTTTATTTGTAATAACATTAGTCAATGAGACATGGTTAACTCGTCGCTGTTTCTAGGAGACTGTGTAAATTAAAAAAGTCACCTGTTATTATTGCTTTGACTAACGATGGTTGTAAGTCAGTGGCAGCTTTTGCATCTCTCAGTGAGTCACTGTAATTCCCTGTGAAAGAATTAAAGCGGTTTTCAAATCAGTTTCGGAAAACAAAACCCAAGAAGTCACTTACAACACTGAGATGCAATGAACCAATCAGAATTTAAAGCAATTAGTAGCTGGCACCAAGCGCGGGAAAAACGTGGCGAACGAGTAACCATCGGATTTGCTTTTATTTCTTTTGAGATCCCGGAAGTGGTGCGAGGTGTTTAACCAAGGACAACACAATTAATGCAAAAATTGCGAATATAAAGAAATTTTACCAGAAAAATTCAAAAAATCTTACCCAAACAAAAGTGTGCTTCTGCTCTGTTGCTATAAAGTTCAGCCTCAAGTTCGTGATCCTTCAAGTTCACTTTAATTCCTTCCGTGTAGAAGTAAACAGCGTTGCTGTAATGCTTCTTACTGTATTCATCGTTACCTTCATCATTGTAAACCTCTGCTATCGCTAAAATGAAACAAATCATATTGAAAGATCGTTGGTGTGTACTTCTACGAAACGGTTATCAAAAATAAAATAAATAGATATTTCTGTTCACGTTACACTGATCTTCTAAATACATATTCGTTTAACCAGTCTGGCACACTGTGCATGACTGTGATAGGTAAAGACGCACACGAGCCACAGGTGACCCACTCGGCCGTTTAACCAGTCTGGCACACTGTGCATGACTGTGATAGGTAAAGTCGCACACGAGCCACAGGTGACCCATTCGGCCGTTTAACCAGTCTGGCACACTGTGCATGATTGTGATAGGTAAAGACGCGCACGAGCCACAGGTGACCCACTCGGCCGTTTAACCAGTCTAACACACTGTACATGACTGTGATATGTAGAGACGCACGCGAGCCACAGGTGACCCACTCGGTCGGAGCATGAAGCAAATACGGAGTATTGCTACTCCCCAACCTCCCTGGATGGGATGCTAGTCCATCGCTGGGTTACCCCAGCATTTTGTCGCCGGTAACCATGTATGGCACCTGGGTGGAGAGAGACAATGTGGCATACTGTGAAAGTCGACCGTTATTTTGGAGGAAATGGGCATGCGCGTTACGTTTGATCACTGTTATGCACTGTTAACTCATGGCTAGGCTCCGATTGTTCAAAAGATGGATCGACAGCGCTTCCCACTGGATAAATCTTTATCCAGTGGAGAACACAATTGCTTTTGTTAACGCTTATCCACTGGATATTGAACTATTATAGCGCGAAAGCGCGCGTGATATCGCCTAATTCTTAGTCGACGAGGCCGTAGGCCGAGTCGGCTAAAATTAGGCGATATCACGCAAGCTTGAGCGCTTTTATAGTTTTATAATTCAACACATTGATAACAAAGCACAGTTTTAAGAAAAAATATCGAGGCCGGTCCGTCATTTTTGCATTCTCTTGCCAAAATGCGAAATTTACCTCCATCGTTGGATATACGTCATGTAGACATAGCGTATATCGATAACTTTTTGACCATATTTGGGCAGTGTATCAATGCCTGTGTTGAATTATAAAGAGATTTATCCGCTGGATAGCGCTATCCAACGGATATATTACTGTCCGGTGGATAACACAATTGGTTTCTTTAACAATTATTCACTAGATAGTGATTTTTCTGGTGGATAACGCTGTCTACCTTGTGAACAATCGTGGCCAGACGAGAAGGTGTATAATCAGGTGTAACCAGGGGGGGGAGGGGGGGGGATGGGGGAAGGTAAGGTTGACGGGACTTTTATGGTATCGTCATCCATTTAACACATCAAGATCAACATTTAACATATCCATTAATTTGCTATCAAAAACCTCTGAAAAATTAAAAACATTTTTCTTAAGTATTGTATTGTATTTACCTTTGCAAGTCTCGTCATCAAAATCCAGCATCCGCTCGCCAGGTGGTGTCACGTCACTTTCACTCGCGGCTTTGATTGCACTCCTTGCCATGAATGCTGGGATTTCAAGAAAAGTCCTGTTTAGATTAATACATTTTTATTACTGTTACCACCATGCAGCGGTACTGGTAAACTTTGATTCACAATCTATGCACGATTTAGATGCTAAATGAGATACGATACTTTAATTATACTATGAGTAGCTTTTATTGTAGATCCAAAGTAATCAAGGCACTGCTCTTGTTGACTGACATTTCGAATGGAAGTCACCGTCAGAGTCTGATATCATCAGTTGATGGAGTGTCTGGTCAATGAACGGTTTGGTCAGTTTAGCTGTTTGTTCAGTTAGTCAAACTAGTTGTAAAAATGACACATAAAATGTACCATAATCACAGTGCTGGGCCGCCATATTTACATGACTGTACTAACTATTACACCACAAAATTTACAGAGATTCCTGGGAATGTGTTATCATCAGAACTGTTCCGATAATTTAATACTTTCGTAGCGTTAAGAGACTTCAACCTCTTTCTCAGGGACTCTATTATTTCCGTCTCCTGCTGCTTGAGTTACGTTTTAAACCATCTACAACATACTAAACCAAAAACGGACGATTTTTGTTGTTGTCGGTAAAACGTAAATAAAAGTATGGTTTGAATTGATCCGGGAAAAATTCGAGGATCGTGATTAATCATTCACTGCCGAACACTTTGGAGATGTCATGTAAGTCAATTTACTTTAATTTCTACCCTGCATTTTGCCAGAAATGAGGTTCAGGAGCTGACGACCGATTTCATTCTCGTAAGTGTATGCAAAGCGGCATCAGACGCAAGCGATATGTGCGCTATATCAGTCATTCATTAATAAAGCGGCTGCCTTTTTCTTTCAAGAAATCTATTTTTATCACCAAAAGCCAAATCAATCAATACGCAGTCCCTCGCTATCAAATTACAACTGTGTGTTACAAGATGCAGAGCTGGCCTTCTTGTAATAACTCGACCACGAGCAGTCCCCCTTTCCCAGCTTAGTCCGTCGAGCGAGAAACGAAAAACATTAGCGAGCAGAAAATGGCCGCAAGTAAACTGAGGGCGAGACAGGCGCGCCCCGTCTCGCCCCCAGTTTTCGCACGGCCATTTTCCGGTCGCTGATGTTTTTTTGTTTCTCGCTCGACAGGCTAAGCTGGGAAAGAGGGACTGCTCGAAGTCTATGTAATAACATTCTCTTTAGTCTTTCTTGTAGTCCCCTGTGAACTTGATGCCAGTCCCTTAAGAAATGAAAAAATGTGTATAACTTCTTTTTCTTCTTCTTCTTCTTCTTCTTCTTCTCCTTCTTTTTTTTTTCTTCTTTGTTTTGCTTTACTTCCAGGCTAAATTTAGTTTAAAGTTTTAAAGTAAATGCTGTAATAAGTAGTTATAGTATTAAATTTACAGTAAGATTATAGAAATATTGTGAAATATATGGAAGTAAGCTTAGTGTTAAAAAAAAAAATTAAATAATAAAAAAGAAAAAAAAAATTCTCACAATTACTGACGTAGAAATTGTTATGAACTCGGACCTCTCTCGAGTAACAAAGCCACTGCATGTGTTTATATTATAAAGAATGCAAGTTTCGATTAAGTATGTAAATTGTTGGCTGCGCAGTAGGCGATGAAAAATATTTGGTGTAATTTGTGGACGCCTGCGCGAAATTGAAAGGCTAAGAACTGGTTGCTCTTGTGAGCGTGTCAAAATTTCTGAGTTGAAGGTTTTATGAATTTTGAACGTCTCTTGGAGAGCAAAGCTGTCCTTGTTATAAAGAAGAAAAGGCTCGATTGAAGGCATAACAGGCGATATAATTCTTGTAAACGCGTCCGCGAAAAGCTCGCGGGTATCTTCGTGTACTCGACGTTTGACGGAAATTTATATTGTTGCGAACTGCTAGAAATTTTGCCCAGAATTTTCTGGGATTGTTCGTAAGACAACAAAATCAGAGCGCTTAAATTAAAATTAGCCATGCAGTTTAGCTTGCGGGATTATTTGCTTGAGAGCAAATTTTAAAAGTTCTGGCAGCGTAGCTGAGAAAACGAGCGACGAAGCCGGGAAAAAGAATCATGGATAGTCAAGCGCTTGATCACGAGTGCACGAAAATCACCTCCTGTGAAAATCACATCTTTCTTTTTAATTCGTGACCGTGCTTAAAATTTACAATCTTAGTTTATTTTTTTGTCATCATAATAATGTTGCCAGGCATTGATACAATGTCGGCAATTTTATCCTGATCAATTGCAAGTATATTCTGTGTGAAATGACTGGCGGCCAACTTCCGTAATTACATTTTATTGGTATAACTGAGCTTGAAATACTTAAAGACTAGCAAGCACTTTCCTTGGAAAAAGTGAACACTGGTCACTTGAACACAAAAGTACAAATCCTCCAGCCAGCTTGCACTTAATATTATGGTTAATCTGAACTGGCGGGTGTCACGCCTCACACAGTTCGATGTAACGTAAAAGTACTAATCATTCAGCCAGCTTGCACTTGAGGGGAGCATTGGAGCCTATTAGAAACTAAAGAAAAGCTTTTCATAAAAACCGAAAACCGGATGTGAAAAAAAGAAAAAAAAAGAAAACCGCAACCGTTACCAAAACCGAAAAACCGGAAATTTTGAGTGCAAAAGTCAAAAAACCGATCTCAAAAATGACAAAAACCGAGAAACCAAAAACCCGAATGCCTCCTCTAGGAACGGCTTCGTATTATTGATAAAAAAAGAAAGGGGCGCAACTTTTATAACAAAGTGATACATCCAATCAAATCACTTAGGCTCGGTTCAAACGTCGAACTTCACATGTGCCGAATCTAATGCAAATAAGCAAGAACAATAGATTTTGCTCATTTGCATTGGATTCGGCACATGTGAAGTTCGACGTTTGAACCGGGCCTTAGACGATAGCGGAAAAAGAACTGATAGCTTTCTGTGACGTGCAAAATGCCCTTCCAAATACTTGTTTTCAAAGGACTTTTTGCTCTTAAGTTGTCAAGTGTTTAAATACTAACTGTTTTAATTATATCACTGACCGTAAACAGCGTAACTGATACAAGAAACAGAACGAACTAATAAAAACTAACATGGCCACTCCATGTGTTCTCCACTTATAGAGACCTCCGCTGACCCGAAACATTGCGTCACTTAATCTTTGTTCCCAGACCATTATACAATATCAAGAGTCCATTATCCAATATTTCGGTCTCATAAACGAGTTTGTCCCGCTTTAATTAACTCTAACTCTTTAAACCATTACATCATCTAGTTCTCTCTCTCTCTTATTTTAAACAATGCGTATTTGTGTCACACAACACACGTTTTTAATCAATCGAAACAAAATTTGGTTTATTTAAACAGTTTACCGCTGTGGCAGCGAAAGTTCACACATTTAACAACAACGTTTGCCGTGCTGTAGCGTTTTACTAAGTCTTAAAAAAATATGCGAAGTCTTCTAAAGCTCGAAGCCTTATGCACTAGTCAGTTGGGAATTACAGAACTAAGAAAAGTCTGCAGCCGATCGAGCGAGCGATCGAGTGAAACTGATTTGCCCCGTCTGCTACACGAAAATGTGCATACATATACCTATACGCCCTGTCTGATAGAGTGGTTTCATATAACCCTTGAAATTGAAATTTGACAAATACACACTATTAGACACTAAATCCATTGTTTTCTTTCGTTTACTTTTGACTATTTGACAATGACCGTTTCATTTCATTCCACGAGTTTTCTGAATTCTCTAGTCGCTAAATAGTCCTGTGTACATGTCAGTAATTAAAATTATGTGTTAACGCATCACAACAATTACAGGTACGTCGCCGGATTACTGTAAAAGTACGCACCTTTGATGACTCTTGGGTAGTTTCTTCACTTAAAATAAAGCGGGGTCAAACAAAAGTCCTTCAATTGAAATGATTTGCATGCGCCTTGTATTCAATGATCAAAAGAATTACACACTGTTGCACAATGTATTTGCCGAGCCCTTTCATTATTCACAAGTGCAATTTTTATAAATAGAATACTTTTATATTTTACGTTACGAAGTCATGACGCACTTTTTGGCTCAAGTGTTTCTGTCTTTGTTTATTTCATTTTCATGAGAATTAAATCTCTACTAAACATAATCTTTTGGTTTCATTCTCCAGCGTTTTTTCTAGAACATTTGTGTGTCAAGTAAAACTATGGCTCCCTTATAGGCTCTCAGTGTTTTCTTCTTTGCCTATGTTTTTCACGAGATTTAACTCACATCTAAAGATAATCTTTTGGTTTCATTCTGCAGCGTTATTTCTAGAACACTCGTGTTCACGTGATATTTCACCTGTTGTCACGACGCCCTTCTAGGCTCTCATTGTTTCCTTTTTTGCTTATTTTACTTTCACGAGAATCAAATCTCGAGCGATACATTTTTGATTTTAAGGTGATGTTACACGGGATGACTCTTAACGTTTGCACGTTGTTCTGTTAAACGTTGACACCGCGTGTTACTGAGCGCGCGGACAATTTGTAACGCATTATTTTGTTGCGACATGTTGCAAGTGTTTGTAAAGGAATCAAACTCTTGCAACATGTTGCCGCAACAAATTGTTGAAATAAGAATCGCCCAATGTAACATTCCTTTATTCTCTAGCGTTATTTCTAAAACACGTGTGTGTCACGTGATATTTCGCGTCATAAAGTCAGGGCTTTACGAGAATTAAAGCCTGGTTTCCATATAACCGTAACTACCCCGTAAATGCCGTAAGCGAGCCCCCGGTAGAACTGCGGCAGTGACCGGGATGTTACCGTATACATACCGCCGGCAGCCGCAGTTGTGTGTTTCCATTTGTGACCGCATGACCGTGACGAGCTTTTAGTGCGGAAATGGCTGCGATTTGATTGGACAGTTCTGATCATGTGTTGTCATAAAAACAATGCAACTCCAGCGGGTTGTCGCCGGTTCCCGCCGGCATGTGTTTCCATTAAAATCTTATCAAGCCTGCGGTGCCGTAAAGCCGGGATAAGTTGAACTCAACTCAACTTTCCGGCACAGGGGACATCGTGCCGCCGGTCATCCCAGATGCCGGAACAGAATGTTTCCATTAAAAATAGAACTACCGCCGGTGTGCCCCAGTGCTACCGCCGGTTCGGCTTACGGTACTTACGGGGGTAGTTACGGCTATATGGAAACCAGGCTTAAGACCTCGAGCGCTATTCTTCAAGTTTCAGTTTCGAGCGTTTCGCCGGAAAGACGTGAAAATCAAATTTAACGCCAGACACATAACAAAATTGTCAATGTTCTGGCCTCGAAATGAAACACTTTACGCTCACCTTCAAATAAACAATATAGCAGTATTGGTTAGCAATACGGCCGTTTTTCCCGCTAGTCAGAAAAATGTGATTCTTTGAATTAACTTTGGACTGATGGTTGATAAACAATCAAAGGCTCCTATGAGCCAACTTGTGAATATGGAACGCTCTTTCTATACTTAGTAAATAGCGGACCAGGAGTCGAGAAGCGCGAGAAAAGAGTCATGACGCACTTTTTGACTCAATTATTTCCTTCTTTGCTTATTTCGCTCTCATGAGAATTAAATCCCCAATAAAGTGAACATTAACTGTTGGTTTCATTCTCCAGCGTTATTTCTAGAGCATTTGTGTGTCAAGTAAAATCATGGCTCCCTTCTAGGCTCTCAGTGTTTCCCTATTTGTCTATGTTTTTTACGAGATTTCAATCTCACCTAAAGATCACTGACCGCTCAAAGTGGCGTTAAATTAATGGATATTTTTTGAATTGTTCACTTCATTCGAACATTCGCGGAAACGGAACTTTTCTCGGGTGTACTCGAGTAGCTGAGCGGAAATCAAGCTAAATCATTGCTAGAAGCTGGCTATTGAAATATATCGGTTAAAAATACTATAAACATGGCCTTTTAACGTTTGGCATGAATTGCCATGGCTTCTTGTCTGGCTTACTGATTTTAGCTTCGTGTTATTCGTTAAGGCCGACATGGCTATCAGACTTTCGGCGATTCTAGCTTGATTCAGCGACTGAGCCTCTAGTTAATGTCACGAAATCAGTTATATTTACAAAAATATTGCCATTCCGCTGTAATATTTTCCCAAACGGGCCATTTTACGCTCTTTCTCAGCACTTTTTACAAAACAAGTGGAACAGCAGCCGCCATATTGGATCGAGTATTTTTCCTTCAACCCTTCCCATGACACCCTGGGCGCTTCAATTCACCGTAGTATTCTCTCGACCGAAAAACCAATCAATAGCGACTGGGTACGAGTCTGCGCCCTTGGGACGAGGTTGATGAGCGGTTAGTACCGTATAACGTCAACAATACTGTACATGTTGTTTTTTTTTTCCTCTGGACAATGTCTGGAACCCGGAGCCCGGAAAAAAAAACCACTTTTTTGGTGTTGGAGCAAAGGAGCACCGATTTTTTGTGTCCGGAGTCCTGGAGCTCTAAAACCTTTGGGTCTCTGTCTACTCAGTGACAAAATCCAATCAACTGACAACGTTTCTTGTTAATTTTTCCCGTACCTGTAACAATATTTAATATAAGATAAGGTCTCACTGGTTACACTCGCGCAGTTATATTCTGTAACGCTTGAGGTCACGTCGCAACTTAGTAATATCAACCGCTAAAGATGAACGTTTTCGCCTGCTACAAGTATGCTGCAGTGTAAACTGAATAGTCCGGAGAGGGAACACCCGCATAAAACTGAAAGGTGCGCTGTTTGCAGCTTGGGGGAGAGGGGATAATACGGTTTGGTACCTTTCTTCCAACGCTGAGGTCGTTTAGGCTCATCACGCGCTTCTCTCCCATGGGGGGAGGAATGGGGAACGGATTGTGTGACGAACCCTTAGGACGTCTGTATTGGAGGCTACCTTTAAGGTTGTTCATTTTCAAAATATCCTCAGATGTAGCTAACGTGGTACCTTGTGACAGAGATTTTCGTTATTTTTATTTTTTAAAATTAGCGTGATGACAACTGTTCTGTTGTGGAGTAAAAATAAATTGGGACCACGCCACTAACATGGGATACTTTTGACAACCGCCCACGTTTCTTTTGTATGGCACCCCTCCCCCCTAAAAGACATATTTCCATCTATAAACTCCAAAAAAAAAAAAAAAAAAAATAGCACTAAGGCAACCGTACCTTTACTGAAATAAAATCGAGCTACACCTAAATAAAATCGAGCTTAGGAACGACCTGTACATTTTGGGCGTATTAATTGCCTAATGACCTTCATGTCAACATTTAGGTTGCGCCTTCTGCACACACTGACACACTGCACCATGCACACTGTAATCATTTGGTAAGTGATTACAAAAATATTACGCGCCACCGTTATGTTGAACTACAAACGTGATCACTCGGGGATGGGGCAAAAGGCTCTTGCTCGGGGAGGTTGCTTCCCCTGGGAAATTTGAAAACTAAGTCTTCTGAAATGGTCAGAAATGCATATAGAACAGCCAAACGTGAAGAAAATTATCAAGTACCAACACAAAGATAATTAAAGATACTCGGTGTATCACATCAAACTCATCGACATTACATATTACAAAATTGAATTGAAATAGGCGCTTTAAAGAACACCCCTCTAAAGCAGACACCTAAAATTGGTGTCATTCATTTTACTGTAACTGAACTCTCTTTAGACGGACAACTCTCCAAGTGAATAGCTGGCCAGTTTGGTCTCGATGGTGTCAGCCTTAAAGAAAGTTAAAGGGGTTATGTCGCAAAGTGAGTCTGCGCAATGAGTTCCTGTTATGTGACGTCACCTGACGTCACACATAACAAATTTCTATTGTTCCCTCCCGGATCGCGGCAAGTTTTATCGCGCTTGCACTCGTGTCGAACCACGCGAGGTAAACAAACACACGATCGATTTCGCTTTTAAATTCCTTTCCAACTTCCACCACTACTGGAAGACATCGAATTTTTTGAAGGTACGACTAACAAATCGCAGAAATAATTTAACAAAAATCTAGCTAAGTAAATACTCTAACTAATTTGTAAACTTGAGATCTATCCTTCCACGCAATACGACGGGATGGAACGGATTGCAGCGAATTCGACAGTAATGGCCGCCAACTTGATAAAAAGCCACCGGACGTTTTTCAAGTTGTTAGTACCCAGTACTCACCCGCCATCTTCGCGACATAGCCCCTTTAACTGTATTCAATAGACGTTACACGTTTTAACTTTTACCTAAGTAAATTCGAAATACCAATAGCCGCTGCACGCTAAATTCAACTCGATAACCGATAAAGCAACTCGGCCAGCAAACTGTCTGTTCTACTCCTGACATTTTGCGAGATCCCGGCTGGACAACTTATAACCAATAGGCTCCTGTTGGACAACTGCACTGGCTGCACAATTTACATAAAGGAGCTCGTAGATGGCTCGTAGATTTTAACCAAGATACCATCAAAGTATTTCTAGTATAAAAATAAGATAGATTATGGAAAAATGTATACCGTGCTAACGAATTTTTTTTTATAGTTGTACAAAAATGAAAAAACTCGTGCTATGACATTAGAACGATTTTCCTATGACCTTGAAAAACGGTTCGCTGAGTCGGTTCGCCATTTCTTTAGTAGTTGTAAGGTTTAAAACACTGAAGCTTTAAATTGCTCGTTATCCCGCTAAAAACATCCGTAATATGAAAGCGGGCTTGTTCCATTGAGCTATCAGAATGCTGAAAAGCGAGTAACTTCAAAGAGAATAGCTACTTTTTATCTCGCAATCCGTTAACTTTGCTTTGCGTGTTTACTAAACCAACCAAAAGCCGCGCGCCTTTGTTCGTTAAACAAATCAAATTACTTCCTTCCATTCTTTTGTTGTTTTGGTTGTTAAATGAGGTATATGAATGAATCATGTCTTCCTCTAGTTATGTTTACGAGTAATCATGTTAAGGCCGTACGAAAATCGCTCTAATGCAAATCTAAATCTCGCATTTGATAATGGTGTTGAGCCGGACAACAAGAACTGATACTGTTCTGGTACCATCAGTGACTGGCGACCAAGGTTCACACGCAGCAATGACTAATCAAAGTCGAATGGTCCGTCTTAGTTAGTTAGTTAGTCCTCTTCATCCCGTGCTGGACATAAGGCGTCAATGATCTGTTTCCATCTGGACCGGTCCTTTGCTGCATGCTGTGCCTCGCCCCATGACAAGCCCATCTCGCTCAGCTCGGCCATCACAGTACGTCTCCAAGTTGTCTTGGGTCGCCCTCGCCTCCTTTTTCCAGGTGGTGTCCATCTAAGGGCGATCTTGGGGATACGATCTAGGTCCATTCTGAGGACATGCCCGAGCCATCGGATCCGGCGGCGCTTGATCTCAAGTATCACACTCTGGTTCTTTGTCTTCTTATAGAGTTCTTTGTTTGAGATCTTGTTGGGCCAGAAGATGCGACATATTCTCCTGAGGCATCCGTTGTGGAAGGCGTTGATCTTGTTCATGTCGCTCTTTATCACTCTCCAGCACTCGGCGCCATATAGCAGAACTGGCTTGACGATAGTGTTGTAGAGTCTCAGCTTCGTTCCAAGGCTGTATTGCTTCGATTTCCAGACAGGCTGGAGTCGTGCAAAAGCACCGCGAGCTTTCCCAAGTCTTGCCTTAATGTCCTTATGTGCTGCATTGTCCTTGGCGACGAGACTACCTAGGTAGGTGAATTCCTCGACAAAGTCAAGTTGTTCACCCTCTGCTGTAATTGGTGCATCGGGAGTGGCATTGATGCACATTACCTTTGTCTTAAAGGTGTTAATGTTCAAGCCTGCCTGCTTGGCAAACTTACTGAGCTTGTCGGTTTTCTCCTGTAGGTGGCAACGTGTTGTGGAGAGAGCAGCTAGGTCATCCGCAAAATCAAGAACTTCAAGTTGGGAAAAGAGTGTCCACTGAATGCCCCGGGGTCTGTCAGCCGTTGTTCTGCGCATGATCCAGTCAATGGCAAGCAGGAAGAGGATGGGAGAGATGATACATCCCTGACGTACACCTGACTCCACGAAGAACCATTCTGACAGGTTGTTATCTATGATGACACTGCACTCGAACTGGTGGTAGAACAAACCCATGGTCCGTCTTACTGGACTAAAACGTTACTGAAAGGAATAAAGAAAAAAGTGTCAGCTTTAATGGAGTTCCAACACTGCTTTGGAAACGGATTTTTTTTTGCCTTTTCTTGGTTTTCGATCAAATTTGAAATTAAAGCCTCTTTCATGGTTAAGAAAACAGTGCCTTGATTTAATGGTATTCTAATGAATTTCCGCTCTTTTCTCCTTTTCAAAATTAATTTGTAAATTAAAAATGCCTGGAAACCCACCCTCCCAAGCAATATTAGTTTTATATTGATAGGGAAGCGAAGAGGGGGAGAGGAGGGGGGTGTTTTGTTCTGTCTGGGATCCTTCACTAGTACACCCACCTCCCTGCATTCATATACACCAAAACTCACAACGAACTCTAAAGGAAAATAGCCGATGATAAAATTAGTTATTACAAAAGAGGAAATCATACCTTCTAGAAAGAGACAAAAATAAATGCTATTTTAAAAGTAGAAATACAATGGAAACATTTAACCCTTTCATCGACACAACTAATGTGCTGTCTGCGTCCTTTGGTTGTAACCTTTGAATGTGGTGATACAGCACCCTAACCAACATGGTACTGAGACTGTGAATACATGAGTCTGTGAATAAAATCCGGAAGTGTAAGTCACGTGACCATTCAAATAAAACGAATTCAGAAGTTCTTTCCGACAGTGCTGATTGTCTCTTTATGTTTTGTTAATTTTGATTTCCTTACCAGTTTCGAGTTCGGGGATTTAATATCAGGGATTGATAGATTTCAGTTTTGTCCCTTCAGAGTGAGATCCTCACCTCGATTGGCTAAAATCAAACGCCACGTCATCGCCAATCAGCACAAATGGAGCCCAGTACTTCACGGCACTGTAGTCTTTGGAATCCCGCATCCATTTCATGGCCTGATTGAGAGACTTACTGGTACTTTGACCTTCCTTCAAATGTTTGTAAAACTTTCTCATAAACTTCAGAGTGGCATCGTCATCAATCGCCCACAGTGACGCAATAACAGAACGTGCACCGGCACCCAAGAAAGCACGTGCAATACCCACCACACCTTCGGCTTTGATCTTCCCTCGGCCGCTATGACAGCAGCTTAAGACAACCAGCCTGGCATGCAATTTTGCATTTAACACATCTGCCATTGTCAAAAGAAAGTCTTTCTCCTTGGGTCTTTTGGAACTCGCAGGATTTGGAGACAAAAGAATTTCACCGGTTTCTGCACAACCATGAGCTGCAATGTGTACTAAGGAAACGGAGTTTAGTCTGCTTAACACTTCAGTTTTTGTTGCATTTTTTCCAGTGAGAGGTTCAATCTTCAAAATCTCCCCGATCATTTCTACCTCCTTTTTAGCTCTCGGAAGCTCTTTGAAGCTCTTTCTATTGACACGGACAGTTTCCACCCAAGGATCGCCAACAAGTAGTGCACCAGAGGTAGTGTGGCGCCCTTCCGGACACTCTGCCATTAGCTTTAAACTGGTTAATGTTGGAACCAGTCGTATTCTGACCGTTTCAGACAAATACCTGAAATGTTGGTCTACAAGAGCAGCATAAGGAACCAAGAGCAATGGACCATCAGGAACGATAATAAGTTCATCATCTTGTACCAGGTGTGAAATCGGGCCAATGAGCACATCCGACAATACTTTCAAAGCATCACTCTTGCCTACTGATGATGTCAATTCTTTCCCATCCAGACTCCGCCGGTCGGGGAACTCTTTAGACTCTTCATCTGCTGGTTCATCCAAGGAGCGATTCTCGCACATGATGCTTTTAAAAACACCAATCTGTTTGTAACATTTATGAGTTAAAGATTCCAAACTATCATCGATTTCCTTTTGGATAAACTGGCATTTCCGTTCCTTCTGTAGTACCCAGAAATTGAGTGACTCCTGTTTTTTTGCAAGAAATATCGTCAGTGATGGAATGTGGCTTGAAATGTCAGACATTGTTTCCATCTGCTCTTCTGACACTGATCGAGCTAAGTGTACGCCATATTGTGATTCCATGAGATCCATTAGAGCTTGTGCACGTCCCTTCTCAGCTGAAAGAAGCGCCTCGATGACCTTGCCTTGTTTTAATTGGACACGCCACAACTTACTGTAAGGCTCATTATGTTTATTTCGAAAGCTGATTTTCCATTTGTCTATCAATTGAAAAGAACCCTCATTTCATCAAGCAGTCTTACACAGGATTTGAAAAAATCCTCAGCTCTAGAAAAGTCGCCGAGAGAGTCATAAGCAATACCAAGCCAAAAATATGCCTTTCCTTCTGAATATTTGCTTCCATTATCTTTGGCGATACTAAGAGTCTGCTGAAGAAACTCGATTGCTTTTTTAAAATCTCCGAGAGTAATAAGCAAGACCAAGGCTCAAATATGCCTTTCCTTCTGAATCTTTGCTTCCAGTACCTTTGTCGATACTGAGAGCCCGCTGATGAAACTCGATTGCTTGTTTGACATCACCGAGAGAGCAATAAACACTACCAAGGTTGTTATATGCATTTCCTTCTGAAACTTTGCTTCCAATATCTTTTGCGATACTTAGAACCTGCTGATAAATCTCGATTGATTTTTCGAAATCGCCGAGAGAGTGATAAGCAAGACCAAGGTTGTTATATGCCTTCAGTTCTGACTCTTTGCTTCCAATATCTTTGAAGATACTAAGAGCCTGCCGATGAAACTCCAATGCTTTATTGAAATCGCCGAGAGAGTCATAAGCAAGACCAAGGTTCGAGTATGCCAGTCCTTCTGAATCTTTGCTTCTAATATCTTTGGCGATGCTAAAAGCCTGCTGATAAAAATCGATTGCTGTTTTAAAATCGCCGAGAGAGTGATAAGCAACACCAAGGCTCAAATATGAAATTGCTTCTGAATGTTTGCTTTCAATATCTTTGGCGATACTAAGAGCCTGCTGATGAAACTCGATTGCTTTAATGAAATCGCCGAGAGAGTGATAAGCAAGACCAAGGTTCGAATATGAATTTCCTTCTGAATCTTTGCTTCCAATATCTTTGGCGATACTAAGAGCCTGCTGATAAAACTCGATTGCTTTATTGAAATCGCCGGGAGAGTGATAAGCACAACCAAGGTTGTTATATGCCTCTCCTTCTAAATCGTTTTTTCCAATATCTTTGGCGATACTAAGAGCATGCTGATGAAACTCGATTGCTTGTTTGAAATCGCCGAGAGATTTGTGAGCAACACCAAGGCTCAAATATGAAGTTGCTTCTGAATCTTTGCTCCCAACATCTTTAGCGATACTAAGAGCCTGCTGATAAAACTCTATTGCTTTATTGAAATCGCCGAGGGAGTAATAAGCAAACCCAATATTACCATATGCCTTTTCTTCTGAATCTTTGTTTCCAATATATTTGGCGATACTAAGAGCCTGCTGATGAAACTCGATTGCTTTATTGAAATCGCCGAGAGAGTAATAAGCAAGACCAAGGTTCGAATATGAATTTTCTTCTGAATCTTTTCTTCCAATATCTTTGGCGATACTAATAGCCTGCTGATGAAACTCGATTGCTTGTTTGAAATCGCCGAGAGACTCATAAGCACAACCAAGGTTGTTATATGCCTCTCCTTCTAAATCTTTTCTTCCAATATCTTTGGCGAGACTAAGAGCCTGCTGATGAAACTCGATTGCTTGTTTGAAATCGCCGATAGATTTGTGAGCAACACCAAGGCTCAAATATGAAGTTGCTTCTGAATCTTTGCTCCCAACATCTTTAGCGATACTAAGAGCCTGCTGATAAAACTCGATTGCATTATTGAAATCACCGAGGGAGTAATAAGCAAACCCAATATTACCATATGCCTTTTCTTCTGAATCTTTGCTTCCAATGTATTTGGCGATACCAAGAGCCTGCTGATGAAAATCGATTGCTTGTTTGAAATCGCCAAGAGAGTGATAGGCAAGACCAAGGTTCGAATATGAAGTTCCTTCTGAATCTTTGCGTCCAATATCTTTGGCGATACTAAGAGCCTGCTGATGAAACTCGATTGCTTGTTTGAAATCGCCGTGAGAGTAATAAGCAAGACCAAGGTTGTTATATGCCTTTCCTTCTAAACTTTTGTTTCCAATATATTTGGCGAAACTAAGAGCCTGCTGATGAAACTCGATTGCTTGTTTGAAATCGCCGAGAGACTCATAAGCACAACCGAGGTTGTTATATGCCTCTCCTTCTAAATCTTTTCTTCCAATATCTTTGGCGGTACTAAGAGCATGCTGATGAAACTCGATTGCTTGTTTGAAATCGCCGAGAGATTTGTGAGCAACACCAAGGCTCAAATATGAAGTTGCTTCTGAATCTTTGCTACCAACATCTTTAGCGATACTAAGAGCCTGCTGATAAAACTCGATTGCTTTATTGAAATCGCCGAGGGAGTAATAAGCAAACCCAATATTACCATATGCCTTTTCTTCTAAATCTTTGCTTCCAATATATTTGGCGATACCAAGAGCCTGCTGATGAAACTCGATTGCTTTATTGAAATCGCCGAGAGAGTCATAAGCAAGACCAAGGTTCGAATATGAATTTCCTTCTGAATCTTTGCTTCCAATATCTTTGGCGATACTAAGAGCCTGCTGATGAAACTCGATTGCTTGTTTGAAATCGCCGAGAGAATCATAAGCACAACCAAGGTTGTTATATGCCTCTCCTTCTAAATCTTTTCTTCGAATATCACTGGCGATACTAAGAGCCTGCTGATGAAACTCGATTGCTTGTTTGAAATCACCTTGAGCTTCACCAAGGTTGTTATATGCCGGTCGTTTTCTATCGCGATCCCTGTCTTTGTTGTGTACTCCATGTTTGCATTCGTTTCCTTGGGATAACTAAAGAATGAACAACACACAGCCTTATTAGAACTAAACATTACACTGGTCGACGTCCATTGCTAAAATTTTTGGGATGTTAAACGATGTGTTACGTACAATGTGTGCTAGAACAAGTATGAGTAAAAAGGTGTGCAGCAGTTTTATGCTACGAAGGTCTATACAGTCAACTTCCGCCTGGCAGTTGCCTCGATAAGACGGACACACTGTTATCAAACACAGGAATTTAAATCCCGACGAATAAGTTTGGCTGCAAATACCTCCCGCTATTACGAACAACAAATCGTGGCACCAAAGGTGGCCCATTTAGCAGAAATTGACCGTATAATGAGGAACACGATTTTGACTCTTGCTTAATCAAAGAAAAATCGGCTTAAAATTTGAAGAAGATACCTTGTCGTCCATGGCTCCAGTCTCTGAATTACTCTTCCATTCATCTGCGCATGCCAGAGACATTTTTCTATGTTCCAACAACGTGGTGTTTTCTTTGTCAATCTTTTTAAAGTTAAAAATAGGTTACTTGTTTAAGTTGTAGTTTTGGCTGTTTTTTCTATAAAACGCAAAGAAAAGATAAGCGTACAGAGTACAGTGTTAGCGGTGGATCAGTTTGTTGTGAAGGGACAGTCAACTAAACCTCGAGAATTGTGTTGAATGCATACTTCTGTTACGGCTTCTGAGTAACAATGGGGCTGCTGTTTTGACGAGGGAGTTTTTTGCTGAGTGAAACTTGCAGTTTAACCGGACTAGAGCATTGCAAGGCAACTTTCTAAATGCACGTTATTAACAGAAACGACTTGCATTGCGAAAAAACTACAGATGCTCCAGTTTTTCTGCACCTCGCAACGCAAGCTTTCATTGCAAGACAAAATGCAAAGTCATAGGGACACACCATTTCTTTTGCAACTTGTCTCGCAAGGGCCACTTGCATTTCAATTTGCAAAAAAATGCTTCAGAACCAAAGGATACTGCTAAGCCTTTATCGCACCACGTGATGGCTTCCTCAAACAGATTTAGCTTCGCACAGTTAGTCGCTCCTAAAAAAATAACATTTGTGAGATTATGTTTAAATCAAAGTGCCCTTTGAGCTATCTCCTGTAAGTTTTTCCCATCATGCAGTGCTGTCATATTATGTCCGAATAATGTTTTTAGGCTGGACTGTGTGATTTCTTGAGTCAAATTTCTCTTTTATCAATTTTTTTGACGTCATTGAAAATGGTGATGCTCTCCTCTTGTCTTGTTTCTGGAGCAAGTGTTGGTAGTTTTAACTCGTCTGGATTTCCACCTGGTTTACTATCAAAATATCTAACAAGACCCTCAAATAAACAATATGTTGCTGTTTCAGTTCTTGCCTAGACATGCACCACCACTTATAAAATAATGGCATTCTCGTCATTTTTAACAGAGTGTAACACATGTACATGGTAACAAAATCTCGATTTGTTGTCTGTTCAGAGATTGAACAAGTTTTCTATAACTGTTAATCATTCATACAATAATTACTAGCTTTTAATTGTCATTTGCTGCAGGAAAAATGCTATCATCTGTTTAAAGATGGTGGCTCTTAGGGAAGTGGTCATAACAAGTGTACTCGACGAGAACCCACCCTGTGTAGGGGTAGGGGGTTACACAAGATACCACCTATCTAATGAGTCTAATGGACAATTTTTTTTATATTCTGTCTGCATAAAGCTTGCATTGCTAGTAAAATGGCACAGGAATATTTTCATCTTTCTCTCAGTTTCTACTTCTGATAGAATGGGGGCTATACGAACAAGACACCATCTTTTTAGGTGGGGCGAGAGGGGGTACATAAAGAGACCACCAGTCTTTTTGTTAAATGGTGGTTCCTGTCCGAAAGTCCATTTCCTTTACTTATTTCTATCTGAATCTGGGTTGTTTTTATTATGTGTAACAATATCTTCAACAAAAATAATTTATTGTCGAAATATTAAATTGACATTGTAGAATTTTTTAAGCTAATAATTTTAAGTCATTAATTTAAGTCATCAATAAATGTCAGTGTTATATACAAGCTATGTGATCTTTTCTTTTGTGATACTTTACGGTCCCGGAGCAAACGTTATCCTTTAGTTTCCATTCCAGCTTAATTCAATACCTTTCTATGCATACATGTGCATCTCATCGTAAATAAACTTTAGCAATCCTTGTGGGATATGCCAACGGAGGGCAGGCAGGAAAATTTAGCCATCTGCCGACATAGTTCGCAGGGAATTAATGTTTCAGTTTTAGTTTTTGGGTGCAAACATAAAGCGTAACGCATTTCGAACAAGCTCGATTTATTTTAAATAATTCGTTATAAAAGTTATAGTGTAAAACCCGTTCTTTATCACCTACAGCTTAGAAAATACATTGAAGTGTTTATTTCGAAAATATAAGTGGAATCATGTACTGTTTTCTTGCAGCAATCCGTTCTCTGCATTTGTCAGCTCATCATCATCATCATCATCATAGCTTTATTTAAAAACACGGTATCCCATCATTAGTTACAAAATGCTCTTCCAGAGAGCCGTGTGTACTAAATATTCTCTATAAAGACCTAAACATGTTAAAAATTTCTAATTAAAATTAAAAATTAGCTAACTTCATTTCACTCATTTGCCGCCATGTTTTGAAGGAGGGCCCTGTTGAGCGCGCTCAACCCAATCTCGACCGGGTTCGGACACCGATTAACTATTAACCCAGGATTAAAGGTATTTAAGGGACGGACCATTAGAAAAGTGATGGGGGGGGGGGGGGGGGGGGGGGGGGGGGGGGGGGGGGGGGGGGGGGGGGGGGGGGGGGGGGGGGGGGGGGGGGGGGGGGGGGGGGTGGGGGGGGGGGGGGGGGGGGGGGGGATTTTCAGCTTGCACGAATTTTGTTTTCGCCCATTGCTTGTGCAGGATTTTTTTTTGCAGGTGAAACCCTCTGCACAATTTTTTTTTCAGACAAACATTGCTTTGTTTGTTATTTACTAATTAAAAAGGTGTAATACTTAAAAACCATTTTTGACCATTACGTATATTTGAAAAATATATATTAGGAATAGTTAACATCAAAATGTTACTTTTTAACAGCAATTCATATCAAATGTTTTACAAATGTTGGCATCAAGAAGCTGTTATATTAAAATATCCAGTAGGCAACACTTGAAATTCTATTTTTTATATCACAATGTATTTAGCATGTACTTTAAATTTGAAAGTGAATTTAATGGTGAAATTCTTCTTCATCTTATTTAATACTATGTGCACTCTTTTACTGGATACTTCCCCCCTTCATTTTACTCACGAGTTTCATTTGAACAGCGAGATCTTGATTCATTATCTATGCTTTTGTGCTTTATACATTTTACTAAACTTACAACAGATCAGTTCATGTTGGTAACAGTTAAAGTTTTAACAATCACCTTTGTATCAATGAACTTTTTCACTGTGTTATAGAATTTTTCATCAAGGGGACCCCTCTAATTTTATTGTGGGCACAAATAATTTTTTAAATTAAACAAATATTAATATCAATGTTAAAACGTTATTTAATATTGAAACTGTTTATGGATAATTACATGTATTTATCATAGTTTATTGAAGTTAAAACTTACAGCCCCAGAGCCAGCTGAATTTAATATGCAAACTTTCACAAAATATTTTAAAAAATAATTAAAAATGTTTACACTACAATTATAAGAATACCTAAAATACTATGGATGGACTATAATACAGCTAAAAAATCTATCATTCGTAACAATTATGTGGAATAAAACTTTTTTGAATCTTCTGGTTTTGCATGTTGGCAACTGAAATTTGCGCTTTCCGTCTATTGAATTGAAAATATGAATTAATTATATCACCTTATAGTGGTCATTTCATGCAGTGTGAGGTAAACACTTCAATGAACACTATCAAATGTCTTTATTTATAAATAATAATATAGGAAGGCCCCAAGAATGTTTTGAATTTTTAAAACGCCAAGAGCGCTATTTTCAATAGGCACTTTGGCAGCTTTTATATATTAAATAACAACCACAATAGGACTTCTCCTTCTGCATGAATTTTTTTTCTTTGCCTTGAACTTTGCACGAATTTTTTTTCCTGGCATTTTCCCTTGCACGAATTTTTTTTTGTTTCCCCCCCCCCCCATCACTTTTCTAATGGTCCGCCCCTAATTTATTTGTTGAAAAGGTTTTGAAAAGCTTATTTTAAGCTATATGTGAAGACAAACAAAGTCGAAACTATTAAGGGCAAAAATACGCTGTAGACCTCTGGAAAAATCTCCATTGATTAATTATTTTAGTGGAATCAAATGTTGATGAATAACGCAGGGCGGATCCAGGATATTTTTTATGGGGGGGGGGGGGGGGGGGGCTACTGGTATATCCCTATTGACTTAAAGTCTATATTTTTTTATGTTGCAATTAAAAAGAAAACTGTTAAAACCGACGGTCTAAAAGGAGGTGGCTTGCCACCCAATACACAGGCTCTCAGGCTCTGCCAAGCTGCAATACACATATTGTCGAATTTCACTCTTCCCTCTTATCTCTTATCATAGTCCCGGCTCAGTAACTTGTTTAATCCGATTTTGACAATACGACTTTGTCGCATAAATTGATTCCGCCATGTAAATCAAGCCTAAAACTGGCACAGGTGTGTCGCAAACGGCATGAGAAATGTCGTGCGATTTTGAAACATGTTTTAAATTCTACGACACCAGGCCGGAGGAAAAATAATTACCGAGACGCAGTAGAGAAAAACAAAACACATTGCATAACTCTGTATATATTCTCAAATTAAATTGAAGTACTGAATGTCAGCTTATGTCTAACTGACAGATGTTATCTTAATCAGTTGTTCAGGTCAGGCGACATTCTGCGAAGGTTCAAGCACAAGACACTTACTCCACAACAGAATAGTAAATTAACTAAAATAACCTCAAGAAGACAATATAGACACAGCATTTTCATTCTTGGATCTTAGTCTACATCCCTGAAGAAACACTTTCTCACAAGTCTTGCACGCCATAGACTATATAAGTCAATTAAAACAGACACTACTCACGGCCTAAGAAATTTTCTGATCCTCAGTAATATTTTCACAACGATAGCCGATTACTTATCTAACAAATGAGTCTAAGCCAAATTAAAGAAACCCTAATATACATCAGGAGAGCTATTACAATGAAGGCATGGATAATAGACAGATAAAATTCTAATCAGTTCTATTGTCAACATGAAACCCTGCTGAAATTATCAAAGGACCAATATAATCGAGCAAACATGTCATATATTCCTAGGGTCATCTAATGTATACCTACTTTAGAAAGCTATAGTTTTTAAAAATACTTTTTACGACTTTTGCCTGTCTCATTTTATACTACTGTATATAAATGGATTGTGAAGCGAAATAATCCATTTCACAGTTCGACGGAATACCAGATATATTCTGAAACCATCCATAGGGAAAACTAAGGACTACCCGTAGCAAAAAAAAACAGACTAAAATGAACCAAAATGAGACCTTAAGAGCAAATCCGTGCAAAAATCAAACATTACACGGCAAATTTAAAAAACTAAAATTCGCTCTTCTTTTGCATACAGGTAGCCTTTAGTAAGTATACAATTGCTGTGTAGTTTTTTCCTTGAAAAACGTATTTGTTTCTGGTTAAACGAAAACATTAGTTTTCAGCCCGGGGTTCGATTTGGCGACACCAAACAGGCTTAAAATAAGTCATGATTCACTCGACTCGCGTATCAAAACTACTGCGCTAGAAAAAGCTGTCACAGCTCCAATTTGTTGTACAACTTGTCATAGTCTAAATACCATGATTTCATAAAAATTAGATTAATCTAAGTATTCAAATGAAGTAAAAAGCTTATGGCTCTCCCGTTCTCCGTAAAACGGTAGGCGAAAAACAACGATAATTTTGAGCATGTGCCTTTGTTCAGAATTTCGTAATAGTATGAACGACAATACTAGAGATGACGATCTTTCAAAATATGTAAAGTTTAGTTTGGGGAAATGAATTTGGGATTTTTAAGAATTTGTTGAAAATCGTGAACGAAAGACGTAAAATCACGCCATCTTGTGTGTGCGTGACAAACCGAACAAAAACCTGAAACGTTTTTCCTTGAGAAATCTTGGCAACTCTGACGCCAAAAAACAAAAAAACAATGAAAATATACATGACATTTTTGAATGTCCATAGTGTTTCGTTTTGCCGTCTGTTCAATTTCATTCATGAAGTTTATCATGAACAGTGAAGCCCGTAGCCACGATCAAAAACGCTTTTAAAAACTTTTTGTTGAATTCTTCGTAGCTCACTTTGCACTTTCGTACTCTTTATACTGTTGATACAATTTTTTTACCAGATTTCTGGCGGAAATTGTAAAAGGGCTGACAATAAAGCGAACTAGTTCAAGCATGTGTTCCCAGTTTTCCATCCTTGCAGCATATTTAACCGTGAACCGTTTTGAGACTATATGCAAATTACGTCTCAACTTTGCATATCAGGCTGAGCATAAGCGTTCGTGACAGTCACGGTTGGTACATGGATGGATAAGGTATTCATTGGGTCTTTTTGCCATATGTTTCATGTATTTTTTTTTTAGAAACGCTTAATGCTAGCGCTATGTACAGTGCGGAATGCTTCAAGGCTCTGAACACTGTGCGACTGCAGTACTGAACTAGAGAAAGCAGAACTTTCCCAAACGTTTTCTGTCCCATCTCTCCCAATGGGGTGCATGGGCCCTGAATACGACACCAGATGGTGTATTGGACTATCATATATTGTACAAGCGACGTAGCACTCGCTTAAAGTGGAATGATAGATGGGAGGTACTGTTGTAATTGGAAGGTTTCAAATGAAACTGTTGTTGTTTGTTGTTGTTGTAAAAACCCCCTAAGAATTCAGAACGCGGAAGATTCTTTTTTCCTTGGTTTCCTAATCTTCTTTCTAGGACCAGTAGTCCATAAGGGTGTTTTAGAGTTAAATGCCTTATAGCTCTCCTACGTACACCAAAAAAATATCACATCAGTTTATTATTTCATTATATTGGCATTAATTAATTAATTAATTGATTAGTTAATCGATTATATTTCTTAATGCTGTGCATGAAACGTGCCTTGCATTGATTCTTTTCCGCTAGTTTTCAATGTGTTTTTAACTTCATTTTATTGTGTTTATTTTTTTTTCGCCTGCAATTTTTCGCAGGAATTGATTTCTTATTGGCCCGACCTCCCCTTTAAAAAACAGAAAAAGGTAATACCAGAGCAAGGAATGAGCGGAAAGCGCGAGTCATTTATGTATCGACTAAAGAGAAGATTAACCGAAATATTTCTTATTAAAAGCGGGACAATGAAGGAGCGATGTTCCTCTCACAACTAAAGCATTGTTGATTGTCACACTCTAGAAATGAAACTAGGGCTGGCCTGTCTTTGTTGTTGTTTTACTATAGCAGTCCAATCAGATACCAGGAGCGAAAGTAGAAGACTTTATAAAACTCTAAAAATAAAAACAATGACAAGTAAATGGATCAAAATTTCTTAATCTTTGTACCTGCGTTCTCGTTCGAAAGATTATTTGTGTAGCTTAACATGTGAAATCCAGACGACAAGATCCACCCCGACCCAGCCCCACCCATGTAATAAATATTGGTTTTCTGTCAATACTGTATTTTAAAACCCACGAGATCTCTTTCCTGCTTTGAACTGTATTAATTGAAGACTTCCGAACAACACTCGTCAAACTTCAAAAAAATATGGAATTTTGGCCACTAAGAATACCTTGTGTTACCAACCGTGACTGTCACGAACGCTTATGCTCAGCCTGATATGCAAGTTTCAGACGTAATTTGCATATGGTCTCAAAATGGTTCACGGTTATGCAAGGATGGAAAACTGGGAACACATGCTTGAACTAGTTCGCTTTATTGTGAGCCCTTTTACAGTTTTCACCAGAAAAAAAATGTATCAACAGTAGTACAAAGTGCAAAGCGAGCTACGAAGAATTCAGCGAGTAAAGCGTTTTTGATCGTGGCTACGGGCTTCACTGATCTTCACTGTTCATGATAAACTTCACGAATGAAATTAAACAGACGGCAAAAAGAAACATTTTGGACATTCAAGAATGTCATATCCAAGTTAAGGTTTGTGTATTTCCATTGTTTTTTGGCGTCAGAGTTTAATTGCCAAGATTTCTCAAGGAAAAACGTTCTAAGTGTTTTTGTTGTTGGTCACGCATACACAAGATGGCGTGATTTTATGTCTTTCGTTCACGATTTTCAACAAATTCTTAAAAATCCCAAATTCATTTCCCCAAACTAAACTTTACATATTTTGAAAGATCGTCAATTCTAGTATTGTCATTCTTAATATTACGAAATTCTGAACAAAGGCACACGCTCAAAATCATTGTTGTTTTTCGCCTACCGTTTTACGGAGCACGGGAGAGCCATAAGCTTTTGGCTTCCCTTGAATACTTAAATTAATCCAATTTTTATGAAATCATGGTGTTTAGTCGATGAAAAGTTATGCAACAAATTGGAACTATGACAGCTTTTTCTAGCGCAGTAGTTTTGATACGCGAGTCGAGTGAATCATGACTTATTTCAACCCTGTTTGCATGCGTTTGGGATTGCCAAATTGTGCCCTGAGATGATACCGACTTTCTTCGCTTTTCTCGGAAACAAATAGATATTTCAAGGAAAAAACTACATGGCATTCATGTACTTACTATAGACCATCTATATGCAAAAGAGAAGCGAATTTGATTTTTTTCAGCTTTGCCGAAGATTTGCAATTTTGTTTGATTCTTGCACGGATCTGCTCTTAAAGAGTCAATGAATTGAGCCTTAAAATGAACAAAAATTAAAAACCAAGATTAAAGGCCAACCGGCAAAATCAGTACACGGAAATATACACTGTACTGTGTACAAGAATCAGAAGAAATGTTATACTGATTGATCAGTTGCTTGAGAAAATAAACTCTTCCAGTTATTCACATGTACATACAGCGTTTGTGAAATTCTTTCTGATCACTTTCAAGCACCCGTTGTAAGATGGATTCCACACTGTACAGGAACAATACTATTTATTGCTTACCTCAAACTCTCTTTTTCCTTTCTTTGGAACGTAATGCTATAAACAATATCAGTTCATTTTTACAAAAGATTGAGAAATATTAAGCACACATCGTAAAGGATATTTGCCAATTCAAGCGCGCCTCGACAATTATTCATCTCTACTGATCGATTTCCAAAGGCCTAGTACTGGAATTGCAAGTCTATGATCCGACATAATAAAAGGAATATTCATACTTTTTCCAAATTTCCCATCCAGATAAAGCCAGAAAGACTCCCACCGAATTTCACGCTGCAAATATGCCAGCAGTAAATACATATCAATAAACGTTTCATTACAAAGTTCACGAAACATGAGAACCCGGCCGGCTAGTGAACATGCATATTGCGCATAGTTACTTAAGTTTATAACAAAGGGTGAAAGTCATCATGTTCCCAAAAAAAGAAAAAAACAGCCATAATCATAGGCCGTAGAAATCACTGCTATGCAAGGGAAAATTAAACAGTAGGAATGTTACCTAACTGAATGCCGGGGCATTTCGGCAAAACAGCGATCGTGTAGGCAGGCAAAATGCGCCCGCTTCTTTCCTTGAGTTTTCAGATTTTAACTTTGATAACAAATACTTATTTTCTAAAAATATCATGAATATAACATATGTTCTTATATTTTCCTCCAAAAACGCGTTTTGTACTAATACTTACACTTAAAAACTCAGAATTCTAATAACCCAAACCTATATTTCACAATTACATTTGTTTTCCTTTCATTTAAAAATATTCATTTTATTTTATATAGAAATTCTGGAAATGTTTCTTTTTTTTTTTTGATGACGCATTTAATTAAAATCGACCTGTTTAACTCTTGAATATTTGATAAAATACAGCCATATAAATTGCTCTCTCTTGGAACGTTGTCTGAAGTCTTAGTTCACTAAATCAAGTTATGAATATATGGCTTTGTCAGGCCACAAACGTGCACTACAAATGAATCACTCTAATTCAGAATAAACAAAATAACGAGAGCTTGAATTTTTGATAAAATACGGCCAAATAAATTGCTCTCTCTTCTAACGTTCTCTAAAATCTCAGTTAACTAAATCAACGTATGAATATATGGCTTTGTCAGGCCACAAACGTGCACTCGCTAAACCGCTTTCAAAAATTATGCTACTCGACTCTTGTGTTGCTATTGATGTTATCTAACAAAAATATGCTAACAAAAATGCAACAAGAATGTCCCCACAAAGTCACTAAAAAGTCTATTAATAGTATCAAACACAAATTTTGCTAACAAAAATGCACAAAGAATGCATGTCAGCCAACATAAACTCCTGTAAGTTAAACATTAACTTACAGGAGATAATAAAACGACCGTATTTTTACAGTGGAATAATGGTCTGCTCTTGTTTAAATGTGCTCTCCCAATGGAAAATTCGAATTCTACCATGCTCAGACCGTCGTCGGGTCCTATACAAGAGGATTCACAGCTGAAAAGACAACCGTCATAACTAAGAACCAAACAGTATCAGCACTGTAAAAATCAGGGATTGGTACACACATGCCAAGCCCGCAGTCGGGCCTAAAGCCATTAATACCGAAGAGCCAGTGCATGATGTTAGGGCATCGATACGTTGGTAAAAAGTTTGATTTAATCGATTTCTTTGTTAATTAGACTTAAACAGAGCTGTTGAATATCTCTTTCATTTAATTTATGTTGACAGCAGAGACCAGAATCTTGCTAAAATAATGTTACCTTTACAATTTTAATAAAAGGGAGATGTTACATCATTCCGTCTATCTCATGCAGACCAAACTAATATTGGTCAAAATTTGTTTCTTCCATTGTTTTTCTTCAAAATGGATTAAATGTATATAGCTTATGTCTGACCAATAGCCTAAGCCAGAGCAACTCTTTGGTGTTTCTTTGTAATGACATTAAGCTACATTAGTCATTGAGACATAGTTAACTCGTCGCTGTTTCTAAGAGACTGTAAATTAAAAATGTCACCTGTTATTATTGCTTTGACTAACGATGGTTGTAAGTCAGCGGCAGCTTTTGCATCTCTCAGTGAGTCTCTGTAATTCCCTGTGAAAGAATTAAAGCGATTTTTAAACAAGTGTCGGAAATACAAAACCAAAGTGGCAACACTGAGATACAGTGAGCCAATCAGAATTCAGAGCAATAAGTAGCCGGTACCAAGCGGGGGCAAAGCATGGCGAACGAGTAACCATTGGTTTTGCTTATATTCCTTTTGAGATCCCGGAAGTGGTGCGAGTTGTTTAACCAAGGACATCACGTCCATAATTAATGCAGAAATTGAGATCCCGGAAGTGGTGCGGGTCGTTTAACCAAGGACAACATGTACATAATAATGCAAAAATTGAGATCCCGGAAGTGGTGCGAGTTGTTTAAACAAGGACAACACGTCATAATAATTAATGCAGAAATTGAGATCCCGGAAGTGATGCGAGTTGTTTAACCAAGGACATCACGTCCATAATAAGTAATGCAAAAATAGGTAGTCAACGACTACATGTGTCTACTGGTGGTAAACTTGCAATCTTCGGGAATTGAAAATTAAGCCCTGAATATATACAGGATGGCGAAGAGGTGTACCGATAACGAAGCTGTCGTTTTTTTTTTCTAATTTCACTGTTTAGGGATTTTTAAAAATGCATTTCACAAATCACGTTTTTGAAGCTCGTGATGTTGCCTTAGATGTTTCTATACGATCTAGGCAACGTTTCGAAGTTGTTAGACTGCTAGGAATAACAAGAAGAAGTAACTTCATTTCTGTTTATTGTTATAGATAGAATTTTATGCAGTCCAGATGGTCAGAAATGATTAACAATGAACTGATAAGTAAGAATATGCGTGTTTTTGTTTTTCTAGGGGGATCTGGGGGTATGCCCCCATCCCCATAGAACATTTTAAAATTTCAGACTCACAAGATGGCCAGAAATGCATAAAAATAAGCTAATAAGTGAAAAGATGTGCTTTTTTTAGGGGAGTCTGGTTGTATGCCTCCCCATTGAAAATTTGAAAGTTTCAGTCTCACAAGATCAGAAGATGGACAATCCTGTCATGTGTTGTAAAAAAAATTAATGTGCTACGGTAGGTAGAACGCGTCGTGTTTCACAACATACGATATGTTTATAGGTCGAGCTAAAGGGCACGGTTTATTTGATGCAGCGTCTCTACTATCTGAACCGTTTCACGGATCCTCAATTTTGTAATCACGAATCACGGCAGATAAAATAGAATTTCTCGCTTTTCATGAATGACGGGCCGAATGTAGACTGAATTGTTTGTCTCGCGAAGGAGTTTTCTTGTCCCATTGCTGGGATTGTTTGTCTCCGAAAGGAGGTATTTTGTCCCATTGTTGGAATTATTTATCTCCCGAAGGAGATTTATTTTTCTCAAAGAACAATAATTTTAGTCTTTAAGAGCTCCTGCCCGTAAATATCAAGAATCCGGCGACAAAACCGAAATTTCATAGTTCATTTTATTTCACCTAAAAGACCGCCTGGGTGAACTGTTTTCAAAAATCTCATTTGAAAGTTCCACCGCTTTTTTGTTTTTGCGAAAAATAAAAAAGTTCAAGATACGGCTAGAAGGTCGCTTGACCCCCCGGAAAAACGATGAAAAATCGTGCAACTTCAGCAAGTCCGTACGCAACAACGAAAAGCTTTCCCGGTTTACCATTTCCTGACTTAGTAAACAATCATTTAATCTTCCCTAAAATGTAAAATACATGTAATTTTTTTAATTTTAAGTCTGCTTATTGACCCGTCGAAAATTATGAACTTCGGGTGTTCTTGCTCGAGGTAAAAATTGGGTCATCTTCGGAGGCCTATAAAAATCCTAGTACATAAATTTCTGTACAATACTGTTAGTCAAATTGAAGCTTAATCCTTCTAGTTCACTGTCTTAAGTTGTCTTTCTTGGCCCACTAAAAGCGACGCGGCGACAATAAAAAATGTTCAGGGTATTTTCAACAAATTCCAACGCGGCCTGCTGAACGGCTGTCACGCAAGAAAATATCGTTTGAATATAACACCTAGTACTGGCTGTACATGTCTTTCTGAATAAAACGACACGTCAAGTCTGAGCTTTATCTCAAAATGTCTTTTTTGGCCCGCGAAAAGTGACGTGTCCAGAGCAAAAAACATCGAG
The DNA here is from genome assembly GCA_024195265.1 of Dendrophyllia cribrosa. Lineage (NCBI taxonomy): Eukaryota > Metazoa > Cnidaria > Anthozoa > Scleractinia > Dendrophylliidae > Dendrophyllia > Dendrophyllia cribrosa. The sequence goes on from JAJLRJ010000005.1 coordinate 14,317,828, forward strand.
GCTATTTTCACCAATTCGTATGTGTCTTCGCTAAATGGCTGTCACGTAAAAGACAGCAAACTCTCATAAAAAAAAACGGTTCGAAATCACGTTATTCATAAACTTGCTCAGAAATCGGACAATCTCCTTTTCCTTACAACTATTATTTCCAGAGCTTGTGTTTGGTTGTTTCTGGTAGCATTTCATCATCTTAAAATCGCACAATATTCACTGAATATTGCACAAACAAGAAGCTCCGACTACGATAAACAACCGATAAAAAGCACCTTTCACCCGCCGATCAAGCAGCCAGCTAAATACCTAATAACAACTTCAAAACGCCTTACCTGACACCGTTGCTCTCTTGTTCTTCTAAGGATCCTATACCTGTAGTTTCCGAGCGGGATATTTAATAAATAGAACTCTCTTTTTTAGCATTTCCTGCAAATACATGATGTTTTACGTGCTGTGACATCGCATCGATAAATAGCATAAATCAAGCAAGGCAGTTTATCTTGTGTTTATCATTTTGGCTGATTAGGTCTCTCGCGGATCCTACGTATGTAGTTAGCAGCAGCATTATCGTTTGCGGTCCTTTGCAGTTTATTTGTTTCGATCATTGGGCACTTTGGGGCACTTTAAAGTGCCTATGAAATGAATTTTTTTTCTTCGTTTTTCATTAGTTTATTATATCCAAAGAACGAAAACAATAATCATTTCCCGAGGAAAAGAAAGAAAATCGGTTTTTTAGCCCCTCGAAGATGCGTCACTTCGGTTGAAAAGTGGCTACAATTTTTGGAGAGCCTGGGGGCGAGTGGGCGTGCGTGATGACGTAAATTACGTAAATAGTATGACACATTGGTTTGTTTACGCTATAATTCCCTTGGAATCCTTTAGCGTGATGGTCATTTTGCCAACGTTTTTGGCTGTACAAATGTCAGACAGCGCCTAATTTGTTTCTTTACAGTCCTCTGAAGGTGAAGAGGATCAGTTTCGGATCACTCCTGATCAACTGAAATGATCGTGTCCACTGTAGTTTTGCCGTAGCGAGACGAACCGACTGCGCCGCTTGAGCGAAGGAAGTGAACATTAAGAAGACGGACTTTGATCATTTAGATTATTGAACGTGAAAGGTATACATTTCAGTAGCACAGCGTCTCAGTGGTTCGCCAGTTGAGTTGTAAGCTTATTGAACGCAGAGGCGTTTTTGTTATTTCTTTTTAGTGGCTCGTTGACTAGCGTTTATCGAACGCGAACGATATATTTGTAGTACAAACAATCATGATATTAGCGCATTAGCGACTCGGCCGGTCTTCTCTGAAGTTCATTGATCGCGCGTGGAGGTTATGAACTTATTTTATCGGCTTGGCAATTCGCTCGTCTACTTAAAGTTCTTTTTTCAATGCGAAGGATATGTCTTGGCGACTTGCTAGTTGAAAGTTTCTAAATTATACTGATATGTTATGCATATCCGAGGTGGTGTTTTTCAGGCGGCTTGCTGAATTGAATGTGCAAGGTGCCTTGATAGCGTATTTTTTTATTTATTTATTCAAAATGTTTGAACTCAAGTATATACGTAATAATTATGCTTCTTAGTTCAGTGTCTTGCCAGCGATTGATCGTTTCTGGAAATTTTAACCACTTGGCGGCTTGTAAGTGAGTTCAAAGTATCGTGTTTACATTATGTCTGATTTATATTTCATTGTATAAAAATTGATCTGATCGAACACGCAATGATTCAGCGATGTATTTTGTTTCGAATAGTCTTACACATTTGTACGTGTAGATTTTTGATAGATGTTCCGTAGAATAGACGCCTTCCAGTGAACACTTGCGTCGCTGCACTTTGAATTTTATAATTCGGAATACCGTATAAACATTTATATTACTCGCCAGTCAGTGCCGATCGAGTCAGTATATTTTTGTAGGCCTCACTGACTTCGACGGCTCTCCAGTCGAGCCGAGGCTTGAAGGAACTTCCAAACAGGATATGGATTGGAAAAATTATGCTTGATTAAACGGCCTCACCGGCCGGAATGTTATTTTCTTTTGCAAAATAATATTAATCTTAACAATAAGCGCTTTCATTGAAAACAACATCGCTTGACGTACCCTTTCCGATGTCGACGAACAAATTTCGTGTATTTCGCCGGCCTATTTTCCTCTGGAGCAAAATAAAGCTTTGTTACACCCTCTGTTATCGAAGAATTCTAATATCTCGTATGTTTGAGGCCGCTCGCCACATAATATTGGTCCACCTCTAGCGACGTCTCTTGTCAGCTCTCTTGTTACTTGGGCGTAGCGACCAAGTATTAAAATGCAGTTTGGTCGTCCACAAATGTGCAGTATTGCGCAACTCTGGGGACGGCGGGATTGTTCAAACCTTCACCGCGGTCACACGTCCGAGGCGTTTTTCGTTTTATTTGGTGGGATTCATTTAGAATTAAGTGGAAACGTGGGCAAGGATGTATAAAATAATTAGTTTATGTAACTATCTTTTCATCTTTCCGGCTCAAAATAACGAGCTTCTTTTCGATCGTTGAAAACTGATCAAAACGCTTCGTGCCTGAGCAAAATTGTGTTGGCAAATGGCGCCGACAGTTCTGCGGTTCATAGTTTTCAAACGCTTGGAACTTTTTTTAGTAAACTTTCAAAACGTTTAGTGAGTTGACAGTGTATTGTCAATATATGAAACTTTTAATTAACAGTGAAAATGACAACCTTAACTTTGAAGTACTTTGGTTAACTTTTGCAAATTTCTCTCGTATGACCGCGGTGGAGTACACCTGTTGTTTGTTGATGCGAGGCGAACGTCACAGAGTGCGAGTTGTGTTTTCTCTGTTGCATCTAACAGTTTCATATTCAATATGCGTAAGGAAATTACTCAAGAAGACACTGCGAGAGTATTTGACACTCGCGATTAATTCTACGATACCTTCATGACGGAAACCCGCTAAAACATGTTAAAACGAACTTGAAAAAGATAATTTAGACTAATACATACATAGCGCTTATTTAATAAGAAGTGAATGGTGGACAGCGAAGGAAGAAATATAAGCGTGATAGGAATCCCAATTAATTTCACTTCTTTTGGTTGTTTGCCTTTCATTAATTATTATTTCGTGAGGTTGAAGGAACAGAACAGCCAACTGAAACTTTGGGTGCAAAAATTCACCGCCGAGAGAAGATGTAAACAATGCACGCGGTGTCTTGCGAGTTTTGCTTACGCTAGTGAATGTTTCTCGGGCGAAAATAACCTTAAAGCGATCACTTTTTCATTTAATTTTCTTTTCTGTGTTTCGGATGCAGAGGAATAAAAACTGGATATATTTTCGTGTGTCTGATTGCGAGATGTTTTATGAAACAGCTGCGTTATGCGTTACTCGAAAGGTTTCAAATTACTTTCACATTATGCAAATTGCAACATTTTTACCTCAACTGAAAAAATATATTTCAAAGGGCTAAATTTGTTTCTCTCCTCCTAAATTATCACTTCTGTCGTTAACTTTGATTAAATTTATAAGTTTCATTCAAACTTTATTATAATAACGGCGGGAATACTTCCAGCAAAACTTTCAATTGGAAAAGTTGTTTTGACCTCGGGTTACACAAGTGTCGGAAACACAGACCAGCTAGTTACAAGATTTAGCTAAAACCAATAACAACCATCGGGAAACTCTGACATACGGCCTTTTTTCAACGGTAAGTACAAAGTAGGCATCGATTTGTATTTTTCAGTATGTACTCGTCTTTTGACACAGTGGACACGCTACTTTAATAATTTGCGTGCGATCTCGCACGCTAAGTGTGCTGTGTCTTCTTGTTTTAGACGGTTAACGCGCTTCTTTGTTAGATTGCTCACACTATCCGAATACTCCCAATCATCAAACCGTGAAATAAAGTGCATGCAGATTCCCAAGACAATTATTCTCCAATATGCCTAATACAACGACGCCCAAGTATACGCTCCCACAGCGTCTTGTTCTCTATATTCCCGCAGCAGTTTGTACAACTATTTACGTCACAGTGTAATATGACACTGGTTTTGGCCGCGCACAAATTGGAGCCACTTTTTAGCGCCAACAACCTAACTTTGAGACCATAAAAAAAGCATTTCGCATCGTCCCTAACACTTTAAACCTTTTATTCCAAGGTCTAAAAAGGTGAAACTTTCGATACATCAAAAAATAAATTTCATTTCATAGGCACTTTAAGCGGCGACTATGTCTGCGTCACGCTATCTTTTTAGGTGCATCAAATTTCATTGCTTGATTTATGCTATTTATCGATGCGATGTCACAGCACGTAAAACATCATGTATTTGCGGGAAATGCTAAAAAAGAGAGTTATTTATTAAATATTCCGCTCGGAAACTATACGTATAGGATCCTTAGAAGAACAAGAGAGCAATGGTGTCAGGTGAGGCGTTTTAAAGTTGTTATTTAATAGGTATTTAGGTTGCTGCTTGATCGGCGGTTGAACGGTGCTTTTTATCGGGCGTTTATCGTAGTCGGAGCTTCTTGTTTATGCAACATTGTGCGATTTTAAGATCATGAAATGTTACCAGAAATAACCAAACATAAGCTCTGGAAATAATCGTTGTAAGGAAAAGGAGATTGTCCGATTTCTGAGCAAGTTTATGAATAACGTGATGTCGAACCGTTGTTTTATGAGAGTTTGCTGTCTTTTGCGTGACAGCCGTTTAGCGAAGACACATACGGAATTGGGAAAAATAGCCTTGATGTTTTTTGCTCTGGACACGTCACTTTTTGCGGGCCAAAAAAGACATTTTGAGACATTGAACTACAAAAATAAAGCTCAGACCTGATGTGTCGTTTTATTCAGAAAGACATGTACTAGGAGTTATATTCAAACGACAATTTTTTACGTGACAGCCGTTCAACAGGCCGCGTTGGAATTTGTTGAAAATACCCTGAACATTTTTTATTGTCGCCGCGTCGCTTTAAGCGGGCCAAAAAAGACAACTTAAGACAGGGAACTAGAAGGATTAAGCTTCAACTTGACTAACAGTATTGTACAGAAATTTATGTACTAGGATTTTTAAAGGCCTCCGAAGCTGACCCAAATTTTACCTCGAGCAAGAACACCAGAAGGTCATAATTTTCGACGGGTCAATAAGCAGACTTAAAATTAAAAAAATTACTTGTATTTTACATTTTAGGGAAGATTAAAGGATATTGTTTTACTAAGTCAGGAAATGGCAAACCGGGAAAGCTTTTCGTTGTTGCGTACGGACTTGCTGAAGTTGCACGATTTTTCATCGTTTTTCCGGGGGGTCAAGCGACCGTCTAGCCGTATCTTAAACTTTTTTATTTTTCGCAAAACAAAAAAAGCGGTGGAACTTTCAAATGAGATTTTTGAAAACAGTTCACCCAGGCGGTCTTTCAGGTGAAATAAAATGAATTGTGAAATTTCGGTTCTGTCGCCGGATTCTTGATATTTACGGGCAGGAGCTCTTAAAACGGTCACGAAACGCTAAACACTGGACTTGGAGCCACTGAGTTGCGTATAAACTCATTCCACAATGGCCGCGAAACAAACACCTTGATTCATTGATGGTCATTCTTCTGGAAACTTTCCATACATAAAAGATCTAAAAAACATTCTTGGAAAGACGTGCCTGGTTCTTGTTGCAAAATAATGCAAAATCATTGTATAAAAAAGCTTAACCACAAGCAAAACACAGGTTGAAGTTGACGTACAAAGCAAATGCGAATCAAAGGACGCAAGGTATCTTCAACGTTTTACTCGATAGTAAGTCGAAAACTGACGAAGAATCACGTAAACTGCTGATGAATGACCGACGATGATCGATTGCCAGGAAGACCTCGCCGACTTTTGTCGATCGGCATTGCCAACTATCCGAAAATTTCTCCGGAGATTAGAACACTGTCCGAAAAAACCCCCGAATATTCCATTGTTACATTTCGGACTAACACAGGTTCTGGGATAGTGTCTACGGTTGATATGCAACCAGTAGACACAAAAATTGAGATCCCGGAAGTGGTGCGAGTTGTTTAACCAAGGACAACACGTCCATAATAATTAATGCAAAAATTGCGAAAAGTATGGAAAAGAACAATTCAAAACGTCTCACCCAAACAAAAGTGTGCTTCTGCCCTGTTGCTAAAAAGTTCAGCCTTAAGTTAGTCATCCTTCAAGTTCACTTTAATTCCTTCCGTGTGGAAGTAAACAGCGTTGCTGTAATGCTTCTTGCTGTATTCATCGTTACCTTCATCATTGTATACCTCTGCTATCGCTAAAATGAAACAAATATTTTAAGATCGTTGGTGTGTATCGCTACAAAACAGTTATAATAAATAAAAATAAATATATCTCTCCACGTTAAACTGATCTTCTAAATACATATTCGCTTAGCCAGTATAACACACTGTACATGACTGTGATAGGTAAAGACGCACACGAGCCACAGGTGACCCACTCGGCCGTTTAACCAGTCTCACGCACTGTGCATGACTGTGATAGGTAAAGACGCACACGAGCCACAGGTGACCCACTCGGTCGTTTAACCAGTCTGGCACACTGTACATGACTGTGATAGGTAAAGTCGCACACGAGCCACATGGCATGGAGCGACTAGAAGTGCCCCCCCCCCCCCTCCCCCGGATGGGATGCTAGTCCATCGCATGGTTTTCCCAGCATTTTGTCGCCGGTACTCATTTATACATCTGGGTGGAGAGAGACAATGTGGCATACTGTGATAGTCGACCGTTATTTTGGAGGAAATTGGCACGCGTGTTACGTTTAACCATTGTTATGCACATCACTGCCACTGTGAACTCACTGTGGAGAACACAGTTGCTTTTGTTAAGGCTTATCCACTAGATAGTGATTTATCCGGTGGATAGCGTTATCCACCTGGAAATCTCGATCCACTGAATAACACAATTGGTTTTGTCAACGCTTATCCACTGGATAGTGATTTATCCGGTGAATAGCGCTATCTACCGTTTGAACAATCGTGAACAGACTAAAAATGTATTTTGTAATGTTTCGGTATGTTAACCGAAAGTATGTGGCATGTGGTTAACATTCAAGGAATGTATGCATAATGATTCAAGTTGTTAAAAAATCCTGTGGGATTAGCTTGGCTATTTAAGAGATTGTAAGTTATACAGAAACCATTCGAAGGCATCTCTTAATACTTTTCTTTTTGTGCGTAAATTTTGATGTAGTGTATAGGACTGTGTACATTTTGAAATGATGTGCAATGATTTAAGCTGTTAAGAAATCCTGTTGCATTCGTTTGGCTATTTAAGTGATCGTAAGTTACGCGGAAAACCCGGCGTTCGAAAGCATTTCTTATAGTTGCGTTTTCTTTTTGAGTATAATTGTACATCTTGTTATATTGTAGCTCTGTATGCTCATGGACATCAATAAACGAGATGCTCGCCCCTAGAACTGTGTGTTGTGTTTACTGAAGATTTATTACAAAATGTTTTATACTCGTTTCATAGTAGTGATTAGAGTATAAGGTGTGCAGGTAAGGTGGAGGAAACTTTTATGGCATCGTTATCCATTTAACACCGTTATTTTATCAAGATCAACATTTAACATATCCCTTAACTTGCTATCAAATTAATAATATGTCTCTTTATTATTGTATTTCATTATTTGACTGTGACGTCATTTTACCTTATAAGGGAAAGGGAAGACGAAAAATATCCGAGCATATTACACAGTAGATTGCCGTATTACACTTTAGCATCCCGGTTTTAAGATACATTAATTACAATTACCACGTTATCATGTAGTCCAGACAAGCCCTGTAGTCACGCAAAGTGATAACGGAATGGTTTTTGATTCGGAACAAGAAGCTGTGCACAGCTTGTAAATGAACTCGTGGCGTTTTAACCCATTGCAGTATTGATTCCCGAGTGTTTTGAGTGCTTTTACAAAAGACCACACATTCAGTAGTTGACGCTTGAAACCACGATCGCTAACTGAAATGGCAAGTTATATAAAACCCAAAACTTGCCGGAACAAAAATCCCACAGCCAGGGCTAAAAATTGGCGGTCGCACTGTCGCCAGTGGTGAGTTAAAACTGACCAGGGCCACCAAAATTGAGGTTTGATCGCCCGATGTGCGACTATGATACAGAATTTCGAAAAGTTGCAATGCAAATTATGCGAGTACAAAGTTAAAATAAAACTCAATGTGTAGTTTAATTGGATTTCCTTTCTCTTCCTTTTTTTCCTCGACTCAATTCCATTCCTTTTCAATTCCTCCTCAATTCAATTCCTCCTCAATTTTAGTGCCGAAGTGGAAATTACAAGCGAGCAATCCACATTCACAACATATAGACGTCATTTTGATTTTGTGATTGTCACGTGACTCTAGACTTACCCAGAGTTCCGTGCGGGATGGTTTCGAAGTCGCACATGTTTTCGCTTTGAGAATAGACTTCACACTGGGATTGGAATCGATTGAAATATAGATTTGGCACAAAAATGTGGCGATTCCTTCCCGGTTGTGAGCCGCCGCCGCCAAAAAAAGTGAAAAGTAAGGAAGATGTCTCCGAAAGTATTAAAAAATACCAAAAAAAAAAAGGCAGCGGGCATTTCAAAACAGATCAAAACAAGGAAGGCCATGGCTAGTTTTCGGGGATAACGCGATGTTTTGCTCAGTTTCAACACCTCAAATGAATGGCCGAAATGTTTTAAAAAAAATTATCAGGGCATTACTGGGGGCATCATTTGCCTTTTTGTGTTTTTTCATTTTATAAAAAAGACATGGAGCGTTTATTTGAGTTTTTCGTTTTAAACAAGAGGTAATTGAGGGCTACTTTATTTTGGGATAGGCTACTTAGAATTCAAGGAAACTGGCCCGACTGGCCACCAAGCACTGGAATTAATATAATTTTTAGCCCTGCACAGCAATAAGTGGCGAATAGAATATCAAACGGTCCTACCCGATCCATGATCGCCTTGCATTGTCTTGAAAAACTTCATTTTGCTTCTCAAGTTAACACACGGAGAGATTTTCCGACATCTTGAGATCAATAGCGAGATCACTAGTTCGCGTGTCAACCAATCAGACAAGTTAAATTTAAAATATGCGTGCATAAATTTGCATGCACTAATGTGACAAAAAAAGGTCAAAGCGTTAATATGGATGGCTACATCACGAGTAAAAAGGTGAAAAGGATTGTTCTTTCGTATGCGATTTTAGAAACTTATCGAAACCTTTTCGAGGTTACGAGTGAACACCCCGAGACGGTGGAACAGGTCCTATATATATTGGAATAAAAATAATAGAACATGAGAACCGGCCGTATAATTTTTGCTTACCAGAATAAAACGAAAGTTCTTTAGATGCTTTTCCAATATGTGTTTCATAACAATTCTAACACCTCTTGCTGAGGCTTTGCTACATGCATCCTTGTTCCTTGTCTATTTCAAGTCTTGTATTGCTGTTTTTGTACCATTCGACAGCATTCCAGTTCTAGATTAAGCTCTTATTTATAGGAATTCATTGATAGTTAAAGGTTGGCTTTCGTCACAATTTTAAATTTCATTAGTGCTATTTTTTCTCCAGTTCCTTGACGCAATTAACCCTGTCTGGAACAACTTCCTCTCAGATCAGAAAGCCAAGACAGCTTGTCTTTAAAAGTCCCCGGCAGACATTGAAATCATTTCGAGCTTTTCTTGATTAATAGGATGGAACGTTTAAATGTTCTTACGTTTCATAATTGCATTACAAACGCTCCCCGCCTCCCTTTGCAGAAATTCAAGAAGTTCAAGTCCAATTTGTCCAATTTCTTATCTTCAGCATGGAAATTGGCAATTTGCATTCACCAATGGACTGTGCCATGAACATCGTGGTCAATATCACTGTTCATGCGTGAACGCAAGCTAGACAAGCCGTTTCGTCATGCGAACAAAACTAGTTTATGCTTTCTTCTCAGAATGTAATAATATGACTGTTTCTCGTTGAATCCTTTTTCTGTTAAATGCTTTATCTAACTTCTTTCACCCCTACATTTGGCCCTCTAATGTACTCACGGAAGATTAAGGCCGTCGATGAAACAGACGCTGATTTCTCGGAAACGTAAAACTGGTAAAACGATTCGGCACTAATCACGGTCAGGATGGCTTATGAATATAATTTTACTCGCTTTTATTAGCACTCACTCGTACTCAGATGAGAATTACTACTGGCTATTAAACAAGCAAGAAAGTAATTTCGGGAAGAGGTAAACTTCGTCGCCTATAAAAAGCTCTAGCATGCATTTCATTACCTAAACTGCTAAGGCATCACAATTCCATTTGTATCTTGCTCACCTTCGCAGGATGTTATACTTTTCTCCGGTTTTCAGTCCAAATTATTCCATTCAGTGATTTTTAATCAATTCACATTCACCAGGAAGGCGCGAGTATGGGCAGAGCACAGTGTGTTTTCCTGAAACAAACATAGGAATTGACATCAAGAACATTGAAACTAGATAACCATTCATTAAATTTGATCTTGATTAATTTATGCTAAACTGCATGGGTTTTTGGTGAAAAAAGTCTATCGAAGAGAATGTACCCAATGAATGTTTCTTGAAATCAATTTAAGAAACTTCTCAAATCAGTTTCACCATTACCCGCAGCCGCACCTTGAAATGTAAGGGGTGTAAACTGAACAGATAGTTTTCTGTAGTTAAGATCATGTTATTAAAAACATTCAATCACACGCAAGCAAACATGCAAATAACAAAAGGTCACGCCAAGTGAACAAGTGAGTGAGCAGTGAGCTGTCGAGAGATAATAGACCTTATTCATAAATGGCGGTCTATTTATTATTCTTTTATATTCATGCTAATCAGCCTACCAAGTCTCATTTCAGAGCAAAAATTCTTTTGAATTTTGCACATGCTAACGAGGTTACGTAGGCTAATTACCATGAATATAAAAGAATAATAAATCGGCCGCCATTTATGAATAAGATTTATTGAATGTTTTGTTTTACAGCGGTTACCCATAACACGCGACCCACCGCCTTCGAAAGAGGCAGATAAAGTTGAGTTTTAGTGGACGTCAATCAAAGAAAAGCTGTTAAAATTATTTTAGATTCTGACAGGATTTCAAGCAAACAGAGCTAAAAGATAGACAATTAAACCCACTAAGAGAAGGTAAAACGTAATCAACATTGATTTCCAAGCCAGTTCAAACAAAAAGAAAAGTTGGCGTTTGCAGAAACTGTATCGGACAAGATGCAAAGTCACAGGGACACACAATTTCTTTTGCAACTCATGCATCTCGCAAGGGCCGCTTGCATTTCAATTTGCAAGAAAAAATGTTTTATAACCATTCAGTCAAAGAACCAAAGGATACTGCTAATCCTTTATCGCACCACCTGATGGCTTTCTCAAAAAGATTTAGCTCCACCAAGGCATTTGCTCCTAAAAAAAATACACATTTGTGTGATTATATGTTTAAATAAAACGGCCGTATTTTATAGTGGAATAATGGTCGGCTCTTGTTTAATTGTGCTCTCCCAATAGAAAATTCTACCATGCTCAGACCGTCGTCGGGTCTTATACAAGAGAATTCACAGCTGAAAAGACAACCCTAGCTTGTAACTGAGAACCAAACAGTACCAGCACTGTAAAACCCAGGGATTGGTAAACACTTGCCAACCCTGCAGTCAGGCCTGAAGCCATCAACACCGAACAGCCAGAGCATGATGTAAGGACATCGATACGTTGGTAAAACGTTCGATTTAATCGATTTCTTTGTTAATTAGACTTAAACAGTGCTGTTGAATATTATTTTTATTTAATTAATGTTGACAGCAGAGACCAGAATCTTGCTAAAAATAATGTTACCTTCGAAAACTAATATTACCTTTACACTTTTAATAAAAAGGAGATGTTACATCAGCCCTTCTATCTCACGCAGACCAAACTAATATTGGTCAAAATTTGTTTCATCCGTTGTTTTTCTTCAAAATGGATTAAATGTACATAGCTTATTCCAAACCAATGCCTAAGCCAGGGCAACTCTTCGGTGTTTATTTGTAATAACATTAGTCAATGAGACATGGTTAACTCGTCGCTGTTTCTAGGAGACTGTGTAAATTAAAAAAGTCACCTGTTATTATTGCTTTGACTAACGATGGTTGTAAGTCAGTGGCAGCTTTTGCATCTCTCAGTGAGTCACTGTAATTCCCTGTGAAAGAATTAAAGCGGTTTTCAAATCAGTTTCGGAAAACAAAACCCAAGAAGTCACTTACAACACTGAGATGCAATGAACCAATCAGAATTTAAAGCAATTAGTAGCTGGCACCAAGCGCGGGAAAAACGTGGCGAACGAGTAACCATCGGATTTGCTTTTATTTCTTTTGAGATCCCGGAAGTGGTGCGAGGTGTTTAACCAAGGACAACACAATTAATGCAAAAATTGCGAATATAAAGAAATTTTACCAGAAAAATTCAAAAAATCTTACCCAAACAAAAGTGTGCTTCTGCTCTGTTGCTATAAAGTTCAGCCTCAAGTTCGTGATCCTTCAAGTTCACTTTAATTCCTTCCGTGTAGAAGTAAACAGCGTTGCTGTAATGCTTCTTACTGTATTCATCGTTACCTTCATCATTGTAAACCTCTGCTATCGCTAAAATGAAACAAATCATATTGAAAGATCGTTGGTGTGTACTTCTACGAAACGGTTATCAAAAATAAAATAAATAGATATTTCTGTTCACGTTACACTGATCTTCTAAATACATATTCGTTTAACCAGTCTGGCACACTGTGCATGACTGTGATAGGTAAAGACGCACACGAGCCACAGGTGACCCACTCGGCCGTTTAACCAGTCTGGCACACTGTGCATGACTGTGATAGGTAAAGTCGCACACGAGCCACAGGTGACCCATTCGGCCGTTTAACCAGTCTGGCACACTGTGCATGACTGTGACAGGTAAAGACACACACGAGCCACAGGTGGCCCACCCGGCCGTTTAACCAGTCTGACACACTGTGCATGATTGTGATAGGTAAAGACGCACACGAGCCACAGGTGACCCATTCGGCCGTTTAACCAGTCTGGCACACTGTGCATGATTGTGATAGGTAAAGACGCGCACGAGCCACAGGTGACCCACTCGGCCGTTTAACCAGTCTAACACACTGTACATGACTGTGATATGTAGAGACGCACGCGAGCCACAGGTGACCCACTCGGTCGGAGCATGAAGCAAATACGGAGTATTGCTACTCCCCAACCTCCCTGGATGGGATGCTAGTCCATCGCTGGGTTACCCCAGCATTTTGTCGCCGGTAACCATGTATGGCACCTGGGTGGAGAGAGACAATGTGGCATACTGTGAAAGTCGACCGTTATTTTGGAGGAAATGGGCATGCGCGTTACGTTTGATCACTGTTATGCACTGTTAACTCATGGCTAGGCTCCGATTGTTCAAAAGATGGATCGACAGCGCTTCCCACTGGATAAATCTTTATCCAGTGGAGAACACAATTGCTTTTGTTAACGCTTATCCACTGGATATTGAACTATTATAGCGCGAAAGCGCGCGTGATATCGCCTAATTCTTAGTCGACGAGGCCGTAGGCCGAGTCGGCTAAAATTAGGCGATATCACGCAAGCTTGAGCGCTTTTATAGTTTTATAATTCAACACATTGATAACAAAGCACAGTTTTAAGAAAAAATATCGAGGCCGGTCCGTCATTTTTGCATTCTCTTGCCAAAATGCGAAATTTACCTCCATCGTTGGATATACGTCATGTAGACATAGCGTATATCGATAACTTTTTGACCATATTTGGGCAGTGTATCAATGCCTGTGTTGAATTATAAAGAGATTTATCCGCTGGATAGCGCTATCCAACGGATATATTACTGTCCGGTGGATAACACAATTGGTTTCTTTAACAATTATTCACTAGATAGTGATTTTTCTGGTGGATAACGCTGTCTACCTTGTGAACAATCGTGGCCAGACGAGAAGGTGTATAATCAGGTGTAACCAGGGGGGAGGGGGGGGGGGGGGGGGGGGGGGGGGGGGGGGGGGGGGGGGGGGGGGGGGGGGGGGGGGGGGGGGGGGGGGGGGGGGGGGGGGGGGGGGGGGGGGGGGGGGGGGGGGGATGGGGGAAGGTAAGGTTGACGGGACTTTTATGGTATCGTCATCCATTTAACACATCAAGATCAACATTTAACATATCCATTAATTTGCTATCAAAAACCTCTGAAAAATTAAAAACATTTTTCTTAAGTATTGTATTGTATTTACCTTTGCAAGTCTCGTCATCAAAATCCAGCATCCGCTCGCCAGGTGGTGTCACGTCACTTTCACTCGCGGCTTTGATTGCACTCCTTGCCATGAATGCTGGGATTTCAAGAAAAGTCCTGTTTAGATTAATACATTTTTATTACTGTTACCACCATGCAGCGGTACTGGTAAACTTTGATTCACAATCTATGCACGATTTAGATGCTAAATGAGATACGATACTTTAATTATACTATGAGTAGCTTTTATTGTAGATCCAAAGTAATCAAGGCACTGCTCTTGTTGACTGACATTTCGAATGGAAGTCACCGTCAGAGTCTGATATCATCAGTTGATGGAGTGTCTGGTCAATGAACGGTTTGGTCAGTTTAGCTGTTTGTTCAGTTAGTCAAACTAGTTGTAAAAATGACACATAAAATGTACCATAATCACAGTGCTGGGCCGCCATATTTACATGACTGTACTAACTATTACACCACAAAATTTACAGAGATTCCTGGGAATGTGTTATCATCAGAACTGTTCCGATAATTTAATACTTTCGTAGCGTTAAGAGACTTCAACCTCTTTCTCAGGGACTCTATTATTTCCGTCTCCTGCTGCTTGAGTTACGTTTTAAACCATCTACAACATACTAAACCAAAAACGGACGATTTTTGTTGTTGTCGGTAAAACGTAAATAAAAGTATGGTTTGAATTGATCCGGGAAAAATTCGAGGATCGTGATTAATCATTCACTGCCGAACACTTTGGAGATGTCATGTAAGTCAATTTACTTTAATTTCTACCCTGCATTTTGCCAGAAATGAGGTTCAGGAGCTGACGACCGATTTCATTCTCGTAAGTGTATGCAAAGCGGCATCAGACGCAAGCGATATGTGCGCTATATCAGTCATTCATTAATAAAGCGGCCGCTTTTTCCATGCAAGAAATCTATTTTTATCACCAAAAGCCAAATCAATCAATACGCAGTCCCTCGCTATCAAATTACAACTGTGTGTTACAAGATGCAGAGCTGGCCTTCTTGTAATAACTCGACCACGAGCAGTCCCCCTTTCCCAGCTTAGTCCGTCGAGCGAGAAACGAAAAACATTGGCGAGCAGAAAATGGCCGCAAGTAAACTGGGGGCGAGACAGGCGCGCCCCGTCTCGCCCCCAGTTTTCGCACGGCCATTTTCCGGTCGCTGATGTTTTTTTGTTTCTCGCTCGACAGGCTAAGCTGGGAAAGAGGGACTGCTCGAAGTCTATGTAATAACATTCTCTTTAGTCTTTCTTGTAGTCCCCTGTGAACTTGATGCCAGTCCCTTAAGAAATGAAAAAATGTGTATAACTTCTTTTTCTTCTTCTTCTTCTTCTTCTCCTTCTTTTTTTTTTTTTTTTTCTTTGTTTTGCTTTACTTCCAGGCTAAATTTAGTTTAAAGTTTTAAAGTAAATGCTGTAATAAGTAGTTATAGTATTAAATTTACAGTAAGATTATAGAAATATTGTGAAATATATGGAAGTAAGCTTAGTGTTAAAAAAAAAAAATTAAATAATAAAAAAGAAAAAAAAAATTCTCACAATTACTGACGTAGAAATTGTTATGAACTCGGACCTCTCTCGAGTAACAAAGCCACTGCATGTGTTTATATTATAAAGAATGCAAGTTTCGATTAAGTATGTAAATTGTTGGCTGCGCAGTAGGCGATGAAAAATATTTGGTGTAATTTGTGGACGCCTGCGCGAAATTGAAAGGCTAAGAACTGGTTGCTCTTGTGAGCGTGTCAAAATTTCTGAGTTGAAGGTTTTATGAATTTTGAACGTCTCTTGGAGAGCAAAGCTGTCCTTGTTATAAAGAAGAAAAGGCTCGATTGAAGGCATAACAGGCGATATAATTCTTGTAAACGCGTCCGCGAAAAGCTCGCGGGTATCTTCGTGTACTCGACGTTTGACGGAAATTTATATTGTTGCGAACTGCTAGAAATTTTGCCCAGAATTTTCTGGGATTGTTCGTAAGACAACAAAATCAGAGCGCTTAAATTAAAATTAGCCATGCAGTTTAGCTTGCGGGATTATTTGCTTGAGAGCAAATTTTAAAAGTTCTGGCAGCGTAGCTGAGAAAACGAGCGACGAAGCCGGGAAAAAGAATCATGGATAGTCAAGCGCTTGATCACGAGTGCACGAAAATCACCTCCTGTGAAAATCACATCTTTCTTTTTAATTCGTGACCGTGCTTAAAATTTACAATCTTAGTTTATTTTTTTGTCATCATAATAATGTTGCCAGGCATTGATACAATGTCGGCAATTTTATCCTGATCAATTGCAAGTATATTCTGTGTGAAATGACTGGCGGCCAACTTCCGTAATTACATTTTATTGGTATAACTGAGCTTGAAATACTTAAAGACTAGCAAGCACTTTCCTTGGAAAAAGTGAACACTGGTCACTTGAACACAAAAGTACAAATCCTCCAGCCAGCTTGCACTTAATATTATGGTTAATCTGAACTGGCGGGTGTCACGCCTCACACAGTTCGATGTAACGTAAAAGTACTAATCATTCAGCCAGCTTGCACTTGAGGGGAGCATTGGAGCCTATTAGAAACTAAAGAAAAGCTTTTCATAAAAACCGAAAACCGGATGTGAAAAAAAGAAAAAAAAAGAAAACCGCAACCGTTACCAAAACCGAAAAACCGGAAATTTTGAGTGCAAAAGTCAAAAACCGATCTCAAAAATGACAAAAACCGAGAAACCAAAAACCCGAATGCCTCCTCTAGGAACGGCTTCGTATTATTGATAAAAAAAGAAAGGGGCGCAACTTTTATAACAAAGTGATACATCCAATCAAATCACTTAGACGATAGCGGAAAAAGAACTGATAGCTTTCTGTGACGTGCAAAATGCCCTTCCAAATACTTGTTTTCAAAGGACTTTTTGCTCTTAAGTTGTCAAGTGTTTAAGAGCAAATCCGTGCAAAAATCAAACATTACACGGCAAAGTTAAAAAACTAAAATTCGCTCTTCTTTTGCATACAGGTAGCCTTTAGTAAGTATACAATTGCTGTGTAGTTTTTTTCTTGAAAAATTTATTTGTTTCTGGGAAAACGAAAACATTAGTTTTCAGCCCGGGGTTCGATTTGGCGACACCAAACAGGCTTAAAATAAGTCATGATTCACTCGACTCGCGTATCAAAACTACTGCGCTAGAAAAAGCTGTCATAGCTCCGATTTGTTGTACAACTTGTCACAGTCTAAATACCATGATTTCATAAAAATTAGTTTAATCTAAGTATTCAAATGAAGTCAAAAGCTTATGGCTCTCCCGTTCTCCGTAAAACGGTAGGCGAAAAACAGCGATGATTTTGAGCATGTGCCTTTGTTCAGAATTTTGTAATATTACGAATGACAATACTAAAGCTGACGATCTTTCAAAATATGCAAAGTTTAGTTTGGGGAAATGAATTTGGGATTTTTAAGAATTTGTTGAAAATCGTGAACGAAAGACGTAAAATCACGCCATCTTGTGTGTGCGTGACCAACAACAAAAACAAAAACGTTTTTCCTTGAGAAATCTTGGCAACTCTGACGCCAAAAAACAAAAAAACAATGAAAATATACAAACCTTAACTTGGATATGACATTCTTGAATGTCCATAGTGTTTCGTTTTGACGTCTGTTCAATTTCATTCGTGAAGTTTATCATGAACAGTGAAGCCCGTAGCCACGATCAAAAACGCTTTTACAAACTTTTCGCTGAATTCTTCGTAGCTCACTTTGCACTTTCGTACTCTTTATACTGTTGATACAATTTTTTTAACAGATTTCTGGCGGAAACTGTAAAAGGGCTGACAATAAAGCGAACTAGTTCAAGCATGTGTTCCTAGTTTTCCATCCTTGCGTAACCGTGAACCGTTTTGAGACAAAATGCAAATTACGTCTCAAATTTGCATATCAGGCTGAGCAAGCGTTCGTGACAGTCACGGTTGATACATGGGTGGATAAGGTATTCATTGGGTCTTTTTGCCATATGTTTTATGTATTTTTTTTAGAAAGGCTTAATGCTCGCGCTATGTACAGTGCGGTATGCTTCAAGGCTCTGAACACTGTGCGACTGCAGTACCTGAACTAGAGAAAGCAGAACTTTCCCAAACGTTTTCTGCCCCATCTCTCCCAATGGGGTGCATGGGCCCTGAATACGACACCAGAGGGTATATTGGACTATCATATATTGTACAAGCGACGTAGCATTCGCTTAAAGTGGAATGAAATTATGTATGTATGATAGATGAGAGGTACTGTAGTAATTGGAAGGTTTCAAATAAAACTGTTGTTGTTTGTTGTTGTTGTAAAAACCCCTAATAATTCAGAACGCGGAAGATTCTTTGTTCCATGGTTTCCTAATTTTCTTTCTAGGACCAGTAGTCCATAAGGGCGTTTTAAAGTTAAATGCCTAATAGCTCTCCTACAATATACACCAAAAAAATATCACATCAGTTTATTTTCTTTTCATTATATTGGCTTTAATTAATTGATCAGTTGATCAATTATATTTCTTAATTCTGTGCATGAAACGTGCCTTGCATTGATTCTTTTCCGCTAGTTTTCAATGTGTTTTTAACTTCATTTTATTGTGTTTATTTTTTTTTCGTCTGCAATTTTTCGCAGGAATTGATTTCTTGTTGGACCGACCTCCCCCTTGAAAAACAGAAAAAGGTAATACCAGAGCAAGGAATGAGCGGAAAGCGCGAGTCATGTATCTATCGGCTAAAGAGAAGATTAACCGAAATATTTCTTATTAAAAGCGGGACAATGAAGGAGGAATGTTCCTCTCACAACTAAAGCATTGTCAATTGTCACACTCTAGAAATGAAACTAGGGCTGGCCTGTCTTTGTTGTTGTTTTACCATAGCAGTCCAATCAGAAACCAGAAGCGGAAGTAGACTACTTTATAAAACCCTAAAAATGAAAACAATGACAAGTAAATGGATCAAAATTTCTCAATCTTTGTACCTGCGTTCTCGTTTGAAAGATTATTTGTGTAGCTTAACATGTGAAATCCAGGCCGACAAGATCCACCCCAACCCAACCCCACCCATGTAATAAATATTGGTTTTCTGTCAATACTGTATTTTAAAACCCACGAGATCTCTTTCCTGTTTTGAACTGTATTAATTGAAGACTTCAGAACAACACTCATCAAACTTCAAAAAAATATGGAATTTTGGCCACTGAGAATACCTTAATATCCACCCTGTGTACCAACCGTGACTGTCACGAACGCTTGCTCAGCCTGATATGCAAATTTAAGACGTAATTTGCATATGGTCTCAAATTGGTTCACGGTCATGCAAGGATGGAAAACTGGGAACACATGCTTGAACTAGTTCGCTTTATTGTGAGCCCTTTTACAGTTTCCACCAGAAAAAATTGTATCAACAGCATAAAGAGTACGAAAGTGCAAAGTGAGCTACGAAGAATTCAGCGAAAAGTAAAGCGGTTTTGATCGTGGCTACGGGCTTCACTGATCTTCACTGTTCGTGGACTTCGTGATCAACTTCACGAATGAAATTGAACAGACGGCAAAACGAAACATTTTGGACATTCAAGAATGTCATATCCAAGTGAAGGTTTGTATATTTCCATTGTTTTTTGGCGTCAGAGTTTAATTGCCAAGATTTCTCAAGGAAAAACGTTCTAAGTGTTTTTGTTGTTGGTCACGCATACACAATGCAAGGTGGCGTGATTTTATGTCTTTCGTTCACGATTTTCAACAAATTCGTAAAAATCTCAAATTCATTTCCCCAGACCAAACTTTACATATTTTAAAAGATCGTCAATTCTAGTATTGTCATTGGTAATATTACGAAATTCTGAACAAAGGCACATGCTCAAAATCATTGTTGTTTTTCGTCTACCGTTTTACGGAGCACGGGAGAGCCATCAGAAGCTTTTTGCTTCCCTTGAATAGTTAGATTAATCCAATTTTTATCGGAAATCATGGTGTTTAGACTATGACAAGTTATACAACAAATTGGAACTATGACAGCTTTTTCTAGCGCAGTAGTTTTGATACGCGAGTCGAGTGAATCATGAATGACTTATTTCAACCCTGTTTGCATGTGTTTGGGATTGCCAAATTGTGCCCTGATATGATAACGAATTTCTTCGTTTTTCTCGGAAACAAATAGATATTTCAAGGAAAAACTACATGGCATTCATGTACTTACTATAGACTATCTATATGCAAAAGAGGAGCTAATTTGATTTTTTTCAGCTTTGCCGAAGATTTGCGATTTTGTTTGATTCTTGCACGGATCTGCTCTTAAATACTAACTGTTTTAATTATATGACTGACCGTAAACAGCGTAACTGATACAAGAAACAGAACGAACTAATAAAAACTAACATGGCCACTCCATGTGTTCTCCACTTATAGAGACCTCCGCTGACCCGAAACATTGCGTCACTTAATCTTTGTTCCCAGACCATTATACAATATCAAGAGTCCATTATCCAATATTTCGGTCTCATAAACGAGTTTGTCCCGCTTTAATTAACTCTAACTCTTTAAACCATTACATCATCTAGTTCTCTCTCTCTCTTATTTTAAACAATGCGCATTTGTGTCACACAACACACGTTTTTAATCAATCGAAACAAAATTTGGTTTATTTAAACAGTTTACAACTGTGGCAGCGAAACTTCACACATTTAACAACAACATTTGCCGTGCTGTAGCGTTTTACTAAGTCTTAAAAAAATATGCGAAGTCTTCTAGAGCTCGAAGCCTTATGCACTAGTCAGTTGGGAATTACAGAACTAAGAAAAGTCTGCAGCCGATCGAGCGAGCGATCGAGTGAAATTTGCCCCGTCTGCTACACGAAAATGTGCATACATATATCTATACGCCCTGTCTAATAGAGTGGTTTCATATAACCCTTGAAATAGAAATTTGACAAATACACACTATTAGACACTAAATCCATTGTTTTCTTTCGTTTACTTTTGTCTATTTGACAATGACCGTTTCATTTCATTCCACGAGTTTTCTGAATTCTATCTGAATTAAATCTCTACTAAACATAATCTTTTGGTTTCATTCTCCAGCGTTTTTTCTAGAACATTTGTGTGTGAAGTAAAACTATGGCTCCCTTCTAGGCTCTCAGTGTTTTCTTCTTTGCCTATGTTTTTCACGAGATTTAACTCACATCTAAAGATAATCTTTTGGTTTCATTCTGCAGCGTTATTTCTAGAACACTCGTGTTCACGTGATATTTCACCTGTTGTCACGACGCCCTTCTAGGCTCTCATTGTTTCCTTTTTTGCTTATTTTACTTTCACGAGAATCAAATCTCGAGCGATACATTTTTGATTTTAAGGTGATGTTACACGGGATGACTCTTAACGTATGCACGTTGTTCTGTTAAACGTTGACACCGCGTGTTACTGAGCGCACGGACAATTTTTAACGCAATATTTTGTTGCGACAACATGTTGCAAGTGTTTGTAAAGGAATCAAACTCTTGCAACATGTTGCCGCAACAAATTGTTGAAATAAGAATCGCCCAATGTAACATTCCTTTATTCTCTGGCGTTATTTCTAAAACACTTGTGTGTCACGTGATATTTCGCGTCATAAAGTCAGGGCTTTACGAGAATTAAAGCCTGGTTTCCATATAACCGTAACTACCCCGTAACTGCCATAAGCGAGCCCCCGGTAGAAC
The DNA here is from genome assembly GCA_024195265.1 of Dendrophyllia cribrosa. Lineage (NCBI taxonomy): Eukaryota > Metazoa > Cnidaria > Anthozoa > Scleractinia > Dendrophylliidae > Dendrophyllia > Dendrophyllia cribrosa. Next base: position 14,339,786 of record JAJLRJ010000005.1, read on the forward strand.
TGCGGCAGTGACCGGGATGCTATCGTATACATACCGCCGGCAGCCGCAGTTGTGTGTTTCCATTTGTGACCGCATCACCGTGACGAGCTTTTAGCGCGGGAAATGGCTGCGATTTGATTGGACAGTTCTAATCATGTGTTGTCATAAAAACAATGCAACTCCAGCGGGTTGTCGCCGGTTCCCGCCGGCATGTGTTTCCATTAAAATCTTATCAAGCCTGCGGTGCCGTAAAGCCGGGATAAGTTGAACTCAACTCAACTTTCCGGCACAGGGGACATCGTGCCGCCGGTCATCCCAGATGCTGGAACAGAATGTTTCCATTAAAAATAGAACTACCGCCGGTGTGCCCCAGTGCTACCGCCGGTTCGGCTTACGGCACTTACGGGGTAGTTACGGCTATATGGAAACCAGGCTTAAGACCTCGAGCGCTATTCTTCAAGTTTCAGTTTCGAGCGTTTTGCCGGAAAGACGTGAAAATCAAATTTAACGCCAGACACGTAACAAAATTGTCAATGTTCTGGTCTCGAAATGAAACACTTTAAGCTCACTTTCAAATAAACAATATAGCAGTACTGGTTAGCAATACGGCCGTTTTTCCCGCTAGTCAGAAAAATGTGATTCTTTGAATTAACTTTGGACTGATGGTTGATAAACAATCAAAGGCTCCTATGAGCCAACTCGTGAATATGGAACGCTCTTTCTATACTTAGTAGATAGCGGATCAGGAGTCGAGAAGCGCGAGAAAAGAGTCATGACGTACTTTTTGACTCAATTATTTCCTTCTTTGCTTATTTCGCTCTCATGAGAATTAAATCCCCAATAAAGTGAACATTAACTGTTGGTTTCATTCTCCAGCGTTATTTCTAGAACATTTGTGTTTCAAGCTAAATCATGGCTTCCTTCTAGGCTCTCAGTGTTTCCTTCTTTGCTTATGTTTTTTACGAGATTTCAATCTCACCTAAAGATCACTGACCGCTCAAAGTGGCGTTAAATTAAAGGATATTTTATGAATTGTTCACTTCATTCGAACATTCGCGGAAACGGAACTTTTCTCGGGTGTACTCGAGTAGCTGAGCGGAAATCAAGCTAAATCATTGCTAGAAGCTGGCTATTGAAATATATCAGGTAAAAATACTGTAAACATGGCCTTTTAACGTTTGGCATGAATTGCCATGGCTTCTTGTCTGGCTTACTGATTTTAGCTGTTATTCGTTAAGGCCGACATGGCTCTCAGATTTTCGGCGATTCTAGCTTGATTCAGCGACTGAGCCTCTAGTTAATGTCACGAAATCAGTTATATTTAAAAAAATATTGCCATTCCGCTGTAATATTTTCCCAAACAGGCCATTTTACGCTCTTTCTCAGCACTTTTTACAAAACAAGTGGAACAGCAGCCGCCAAATTGGATCGAGTATTTTTCCTTCAACCCTTCCCATGACATCCTGGGCGCTTCAATTCACCTTAGTATTCTCTCGACCGAAAAACCAATGAATAGCGACTGGGTACGAGTCTGCGCCCTGGGGACGAGGTTGATGAGCGGTTAGTACCGTATAACGTCAACAATACTGTTGTTTTTTTTTCCTCTGGACAATGTCTGGGACCCGGAGCCCTGAAAAAAAACCCACTTTTTTGGTCTTGGAGCAAAGGAGCACCGATTTTTTGTGTCCGGGGTTCTGGAGCTCTAAAACCTTTGGGTCTCTGTCTACTCAGTGACAAAATCCAATCAACTGACAACGTTTCTTGTTAATTTTTCCCGTACCTGTAACAATATTTAATATAAGATAAGGTCTGGTTACACTCGCGCAGTTATATTCTGTAACGCTTGAGGTCACGTCGCAACTTAGTAATATCAACCGCTAAAGATGAACGTTTTCGCCTGCTACAAGTATGCTGCAGTGTAAACTGAATAGTCCGGAGAGGGAACACCCGCATAAAACTGAAAGGTGCGCTGTTTGCACCTTGGGGGAGAGGGGATAATACGGTTTGGTACCTTTCTTCCAACGCTGAGGTCCTTTAGGCTCATCACGCGCTTCTCTCCCATGGGGGGAGGAATGGGGAACGGATTGTGTGACGAACCCTTAGGACGTCTGTATTGGAGGCTACCTTTAAGGTTGTTCATTTTCAAAATATCCTCAGATGTAGCTAACGTGGTACCCTGTGACAGAGATTTTCGTTATTTTTAGTTTTTAAAATTAGCGTCATGACAATTGTTCTGTTGTGGAGTAAAAATAAACTGGGACCACGCCACTAACATGGGATACTTCTGACAACCGCCCACGTTTCTTTTGTATGGCACCCCTCCCCCCTAAAAGACATATTTCCATCTATAGACTCCAAAAAAAAAAAACCAAAAACAAAAACAAAAAAAAAAAGCACTACGGCAACCGTACCTTTAGTGAAATAAAATCGAGCTACACCTAAATAAAATCGAGCTTAGGAACGACCTGTACATTTTGGGCGTATTAATTGCCTAATGACCTTCATGTCAACATTTAGGTTGCGCCTTCTGCACACACTGACACACTGCACCATGCACACTGTAATCATTTGGTGAGTGATTACAAAAATATTACGCGCCACCGTTATGTTGGAACTACAAACGTGATCACTCGGGGATGGGGCAAAAGGCTCTTGCTCGGGGAGGTTGCTTCCCCTGGGAAATTTGAAAACTAAGTCTTCTGAAATGGTCAGAAATGCATATAGAACAGCCAAACGTGAAGAAAATTATCAAGTACCAACACAAAGATAATTAAAGATACTCGGTGTATCACATCAAACTCATCGACATTACATATTACAAAATTGAATTGAAATAGGCGCTTTAAAGAACACCTCTCTAAAGCAGACACCTAAAATTGGTGTCATTCATTTTACTGTAACTGAACTCTCTTTAGACGGACAACTCTCCAAGTGAATAGCTGGCCAGTTTGGTCTCGATGGTGTCAGCCTTAAAGAAAGTTAAAGGGGCTATGTCGCAAGGTGAGTCTGCGCAATGAGTTCCTGTTATGTGACGTCACCTGACGTCACACATAACAAATTTCTATTGTTCCCTCCCGGATCGCGGCAAGTTTTATCGCGCTTGCACTCGTGTCGAACCACGCGAGGTAAACAAACACACGATCGATTTCGCTTTTAAATTCCTCCCCAACTTCCACCACTACTGGAAGACATCGAATTTTTTGAAGGTACGACTAACAAATCGCAGAAATAATTTAACAAAAATCTAGCCAAGTAAATACTCTAACTAATTTGTAAACTTGAGATCTATCCTTCCACGTAATACGACGGGATGGAACGGATTGCAGCGAATTCGACAGTAATGGCCGCCAACTTGATAAAAAGCCACCGGACGTTTTTCAAGTTGTTAGTACCCAGTACTCACCCGCCATCCTCGCGACATAGCCCCTTTAACTGTATTCAATAGACGTTACACGTTCAGTTACACGTTTTAACTTTTACCTAAGTAAATTCGAAATACCAATAGCCGCTGTACGCTGAATTCAACTCCATAACCGATAAAGCAACTCGGCCAGCAAACTGTCTGTTCTACTCCTGACATTTTGCGAGATCCCGGCTGGACAACTTATAACCAATAGGCTCCTGTTGGACAACTGCACTGGCTGCTCAATTTACATAAAAGAGCTCGTAGATGGCTCGTAGATTTTAACCAAGATACCATCAAAACATATAATCATCTGCAGACAGACTTCAGTTACTTAAAGCTCATATAAAAATAAGATAGATTATGGAAAAATGTATACCGTGCTAACGAATTTTTTTTTTTATAGTTGTACAAAAATGAAAAAACTCGTGCTATGACATTAGAACGATTTTCCTATGACCTTGAAAAACGATTCGCTGAGTCGGTTCGCCATTTCTTTAGTAGTTGTAAGGTTTAAAACACTGAAGCTTTGAATTGCTCGTTATCCCGCTAAAAACATCCCTAATATGAAAGCGGGCTTGTTCTACTGAGCAATCAGAATGCTGAGTAACTTCAAAGAGAATACCTACTTTTTATCTCGCAATCCGTTAGCTTTGCTTTGCGTGTTTACTAAACCAACCAAAAGCCGCGCGCGTTTGCCTCCGTTCGTTAAACAAATCAAATTACTTCCTTCCATTCTTTTGTTGTTTTGGTTGTTAAATGAGGTATATGAATGAATCATGTCTTCCTCTAGTTATGTTTACGAGTAATCATGTTAAGGCCGTACGAAAATCGCTCTAATGCAAATCTAAATCTCGCATTTGATAATGGTGTTGAGCCGGACAACAAGAACTGATACTGTTCTGGTACCATCAGTGACTGGCGACCAAGGTTCACACGCATGCAGCAATGACTAATCAAAGTCGAATGGTCCGTCTTACTGGACTGAAACGTTACTGAAAGGAATAAAGAAAAAAGTGACAGCTTTAATGGAGTTCCAACACTGCTTTGGAAACGGATTTTTTTTTTGCCTTTTCTTGGTTTTCGATCAAATTTGAAATTAAAGCGTCTTTCATGGTTAAGAAAACAGTGCCTTGATTTAATGGTATTCTAATGAATTTACGCTCTTTTCTCCTTTTCAAAATTAATTTGTAAATTAAAAATGCCTGGAAACCCACCCTCCCAAGCAATATTAGTTTTATATTGATAGGGAAGCGAAGAGGGGGAGAGGAGGGGGGTGTTTTGTTCTGTCTGGGATCCTTCACTAGTACACCCACCTCCCTGCATTCATATACACCAAAACTCACAACGGACTCTAAAGGAAAATAGCCGATGATAAAATTAGTTATTACAAAAGAGGAAATCATACCTTCTAGAAAGAGACAAAAATAAATGCTATTTTAAAAGTAGAAATACAATGGAAACATTTAACCCTTTCATCGACACAACCAATGTGCTGTCTGTGTCCTGTGGTTCTAACCTTTGAATGTGGTGATACAGCACCCTAACCAACATGGTACTGAGACTGTGAATACATGAGTCTGTGAATAAAATCCTGAAGTGTAAGTCACGTGACCATTCAAATAAAACCTATTCAGAAGTTCTTTCCGACAGTGCTGATTGTCTCTATGACATGTTTTGTTAATTTTGATTTCCTTTAATACCAGTTTCGTGTTCAGGGATTTAATATCAGGGATTGATAAATTTCAGTTTTGTCCCTTCAGAGTGAGATCCTCACCTCGTTTGGCTAAAATCAAACGTCACGTCATCGCCAATCAGCACAAATGGAGCCCAGAACTTCACGGCACTGTAGTCTCGGGATTCCCGCATCCATTTCATGGCTTGATTGAGAGACTTACTGGTACTTTGACCTTCCATCAAATGTTCGTAAAACTTTCTCATAAACTCCAGAGTGGCATCGTCATTAATTGCCCACAGTGATGCAATAACAGATCGTGCACCGGCACCCAAGAAAGCACGTGCAATACCCACCACACCTTCGGCTTTGATCTCCCCTCGCCCGCTATGACAGCAGCTTAACACAACCAGCCTGGCATGCAATTTTGCATTTAACACATCTGCCATTGTCAAAAGGAAGTCTTTCTTCATGGGTCTTTTGGAACTCGCAAGATTTGGAGACAAAACAATTTCACCGGTTTCAGCACAACCATGAGCTGCAATGTGTACTAAGGAAACGGAGTTTAGTCTGCTTAACACTTCAGTTTTTGTTGCATTTTTGCCAGTGAGAGGTTCAATCTTCAGAATCCCTCCAATCATTTCTACCTCTTTTTTAGCACTAGGAAGCTGCTCTACTGCATTACCTTTGATGCGGACAGTTTTCACCCACGGATCACCAACAAGCAGTGCTCCGGACGTTCTGTGGCGCCCTTCCGAACACTCTGCCATCAGTTTTAAACTGGTTAATGTTGGAACCAGTCGGATTCTGACCGTTTCAGACAAATATCTGGAATGTTGATCTTGAAGAGCAGCATAAGGAACCAAGAGCGATGGACCATCAGGAACAATAATAAGTTCATCATCTTGTATCAAGTGTGAAATCGGGCCAATGAGCACATCCGACAATACTTTCAAAGCATCACCCTTGCCTACTGATGATGTCAAGTCTTTCCCATCCGGACTCCGGTTGGGGAATTCCTTACACTTTTCATCTGCTGGCTCATGCAAGGAACGATTCTCGCACATGACGCTCTCAAAAACACCAATCTGTTTGTAAGTTTTTTGAGTTAAAGATTCCAAACTATGACGGATTTTCTTTTGCATAAACTGACATTGCTGACATTGCTGGCATTGCCGTTTCTTCTGTAGTAACCAGAAGAAACGGCAACGCCAGCAATGTCGTTTCTTCTGTAGCACCCAGAAATTGAGTGACTTCTTTTTTTCTGCTAGAAATATCGTCGTTGATGGAATGTGGCTTGAAATGCCAGACATTGTTTCCATCTGCTCTTCTGACACCGACCTAGCTGAGTGTACGCCATATTGTGATTCCATGAGATCCATTAGAGCTTGTGCACGTCCCTGCTCAGCTGAAAGAAGCGCCTCGATAACCTTGCCTTGTTTTAATTGAAGACGCCACAACTTGCTGTAAGGCCCATCACATTCATTCCGAAAACTGATATTCCATTTGTCTATCGATTGAAGAAGAACCCTCATTTCATCAATCAATCTTACACTGGATTTGAAAAAATCCTCAGCCCTAGAAAAGTCGCCGAGAGAGTCATAAGCAATACCGAGGAAAAAATATGCATTTCCTTCTGAACCTTTGCTTCCAATATCTTTGGCGATACTAAGAGCCTGCTGATAAACCTCTATTGCTTTTTCGCAATCGCCAAGAGAGCGATAAGCAAGACCAAGGTACAAATATGTCTGTCCTTCTAAATCTTTGCTTCCAATTTCTTTGGCGATACTAAGAGCCTGCTGATGAAACTCGATTGCTTTTTCGAAATCGCCGAGAGAGTGATAATCATGACCAAGATTACCATATGCCGCTACTTCTGACTCTTTGTTTCCAATATCTTTGGAAATACTAAGAGCCTGCTGATGAAACTCGATTGCTTTTTCGAAATCGCCGAGAGATTGATAAACAGTACCAAGGTTCAAATATGCCTTTCCTTCTGACATTTTGTTTCCAATATGTTTGGCGATACTAAGAGCCTGCTGACAAAACTCTATTGCTTTTTTGAAATCGCCGAGAGAGAAATAGCTAAGACCAAGGTTCAAAGATGCGTTTCCTTCTGAGTCTTTGTTTCCAATATCTTTGGCGATGCTAAGAGCCTGGTAATAAAACTCGATTGATTTTTTGAAATCGCCGAGAGAGAAATAACTAAGACCAAGGTTCAAATATGCGCTTCCTTCTGAGTCTTTGCTTCCAATATCTTTGGCGACGCTAAGAGCCCGGTGATGAAACTCGATAGCTTTATTGAAATCGCCGAGGGAAAAATAGGTAAGGCCAAGGTTCAAATATGCTTTTGCTTCTGAATCTTTGCTTCCAATATCTTTGGCGATAATAATAGCTTGCTGAAAGAACGCGATTGCTTTTTTGAAATCGCAGAGTAAATAATAAGCAAGACCAAGGTTGTTATATGTCTTTACTTCTGTGTTTTTGCTTCCAATATCTTTGACGATGCTAAGAGCCTGCTGATAGAACTCGATTGCTTTTTTGAAATCGCCGAGAGAGAGATAAACAACACCAAGGTTGTTATATGCCTCTCCTTCTGAGTCTTTGCTTCCAATATCTTTGGCGATACTAAGAGTCTGCTGATGGAACTCGATTGCTTTTTTAAAATCGCCAAGAGACTCATAAACAGCACCAAGATTGTTACATGCCGCTCCTTCTGAATCTTTGCTTCCAATATCTTTGGCGATACTAAAAGCCTGCTGATAGAACTCGATAGCTTGTTTGAAATCGCCGAGAGAGTTGTAAGCAGCACCAAGGTTGTTATATGCTGCTCCTTCTGAGCCTTTACTTCCAATATCTTTGGCGATACGAAGAGCCTGCTGATGAAACTCGATTGCTTTTTTGAAATCGCCGAGATAGTTGTAAGCAGCACCAAGGTTGTTGTATGCCCATCCTTCTGAATCTTTGTTTCCAATATCTTTGGCGATACTAAGAGACTGCTGAGAGAACTCGATTGCTTTTTGGAAATCGCCGAGAGAGTTGTAAGCAGCACCAAGGTTGTTGTATGCCTTTCCTTCTGAATCTTTGCTTCCAATATCTTTGGCGATACTAAGAGACTGCTGAGAGAACTCGATTGCTTTTTGGAAATCGCCGAGAGAGTTGTAAGCAGCACCAAGGTTGTTGTATGCCAATCCTTCTAAATATTTGCTTCCAATATCTTTGGCGATACTAAGAGCCTGCTGATAAACCTCGATTGCTTTTTTGCAATCGCCAAGAGAGCGATAAGCAAGACCAAGGTACAAATATGTCTTTCCTTCTAAATCTTTACTTCCAATATCTTTGGCGATACTAAGAGCCTGCTGATGAAACTCGATTGCTTGTTTGAAATCGCCGAGAGAGTTGTAAGCAGCACCAAGGTTGTTGTATGCCCATCCTTCTGAATCTTTGTTTCCAATATCTTTGGCGATACTAAGAGACTGCTGAGAGAACTCGATTGCTTTATTGAAATCGCCGAGACGGTAATAAGCATGACCAAGGTTGTTATATGCCTTTCCTTCTAAATATTTGCTTCCAACATCTTTGGCAATACTAAGCGCCTGCTGAAAAAATTCGATTGCTTTATCGCAATCGCCGAGAGAGTAATAAGCAGCACCGAGTTTGTTATATGCTTTTCTTTCTCTTTCCCTGTCTCCTGCGTCTTTAGCTTCTCTCAATTCTAACTGGAAGTATTCTTGGGCTGTTTTGAAGTCACTGAGCTCGAGAGCTGTAATTCCAAGAATGTTCCACGTAATTTCTTTGGAAGCTCTGTTGCATACTCCATGTTTGCATTCTTGTTCTTGGGATAACTAAAGAATGTGAACAACACACAGCTTTATCAGGACTAAACATCACACTGGTCCACTGCCAAAATTTTAGGGATGTTAAACGATGCGCTACGTACAATGTGTGCTAGAACAAGTATGAGTTAATAAATGTGCAGCAGTATTATGCGAGCCATGAATACTGTCTGAAAACTACAAAGGTCCATACAGTCTACTTTCTGCTGGCAGTTACCTCGCGATCGATAAGACGGACACTCCGTTATTGCGAACACTGAGGTATTTAAATCCCGACGCCGCCCGGATTTAAACTCCTCAGTTTGGATAAGATTGGCTGAAAATAACTCCCGCTATTACGAACAACAAATCATGGCACCAGGAGCAGAAGTTGAATGTATAATGAGGAACACGATTTTGACTCTTACGTTAAATCAAAGCAAAATCGGCTTAATAATTGAAGAAAATACCTTGTCGTCCGTGGCTCCAGTCTCTGAATTACTCTTCCCTTTATCTGCGCATGCCAGAGACCTTTTTCTAAGTTTCAACAACGTGGTGTTTTCTTTGTCAATCTTTTCAAAGTTAAAAGAGGTAATTTGTTTAAGTTGTAATTTTGGCTGCTTTTGCTATAATATTACGCAATGAAAAGTTAAGGGTACAGAGTACAGTGTTAGCGGTAGATTTGTTTGTTGTTAAATGGACAGTCAACTAAATTTCGAGAATTGTATTAAATCATGCTTCTTTTACAGCTTATAAGTAACTATGGGGCTGCTACGATGCCAATGCATTTATCGTTTTGCGTTACGTCTTGTACTAAATTTTTGGGATCATGTGTACTTAAGGCACCCGTCGGCCGACTGTCGACCGTCACTATCGGCCGAGTTTCGGTCGACATACGGTCGAGTGTCGGTCGACATGTCGGTCGCGTATCGGCCGATATGTCGACCGATATTCGGTCGTCATGTTGACCGGTGTATCGGTCGACATATCGGCCGATACTCGATTGATATGTCGACCGACATGTCGACCGATGCGCGGTCGACACTTGGTCAGTATGTCGGTCGACACTCGGTCGTTACCTCAAGTGTTACGTTACGATGAACTGTCGGCGGCATATCGGTTGACTGTCGCTGGTATATCGGTCGACTGTCGTTTCGAGCTAGCGCTCGAAACGTCAGCTATTTGAATCTTTTTACGGTGGTCAATTTACCTTATCGACTCAGTCGATAAAACTAAATTCTCGTGTTTCATCCCCCCACCGACGCAGCACCACAGTTTCTCTAGAAACTAACCCCATTCATTTGTCAGTATTGTGTTTTGTTAAACGTCTTCGTTTGCTATTGTACGTTTACTTGTTCGACATCGGCGTCTAGAACAAACATTAGGTCATAGCAGGAGCTCCTGGTCATAGCAACGTTCAACAAAGCCATCCATTTCCAAACATCTGACTGTGAATCAGCGTCGTCTCCTCTCGCCCTCCATGCTTCCTCCATCAAGTAAAGGGGCAAATTTTGATTAGGCACAGTGGTGCAGCATGCAGTGCTACCATTTTGGCGTGCGGAGTAAACGTTTAAACAAAAAACTCGCGCGTGCACTTGCCACACTCTGTAGACTGGTTAAAGCCGCCGAAAGTCCCCTAAAAATAGCTGGCGGGCAACGCAAACAAGAGACATTTGAGTAGAGAGAAAAAATAAAACTCAGTAACAAGAGTCGACCAAGTAACGGTAGAGTGAAACAAAAGACACTTTTATTTTATTTTCTTCTGCTTCTGTTTCTTTTTTTCTGCCGTAAGGATCAGTTTGCCGTTTCTTTTGTTTCACTTCAAGTATTAATACTGATCTAGGTCTGGAAACCCAGATCCGGCTTTTCTCAACGGCTTGTTGCAGTGATTGTGCATTCTATGTTTTTTTTTAACGGTAGAGTATCGTCCGAGTGTCGGTAGAGTATCGGCCAAATGTCGGTGGCTTATCGATCGATATGTCGACCGAGTATCGGTCAACATACCGGCCGTCACATGTAGGCCGAGTATCGGCCGGGTCTCGGTCGACATGTTGGTCGATATGTCGACCGACACTCGGCCGACCGTCACTATCGGCCGATACTTGGTCGACATATCGACCGAGTATCGGCCGATATGTCGACCGAGTATCGGCCGATATGTCGACCGATATGTCGACCGATACTCGGCCGATAGTCGGCCGACGGGTGCCTTAACTACACATGATCCAATTTTTGTCATCAGATAAGAAATAAACTGAACACCCTCAATATGTTAAAAAGGTAACTGCTATATTTTAAAGTAAGAATATGCAAAAAGTTGCAGTCCTTTGTCAGCTACAAATTATATATCAACTTATATCGTTACTTATTAAGAAATATTAAAAAGTGGACGCTGGCTAAAAATGTTGTGTTGGACGTTTCGGCAACTACTGTTGCCTTCTTCAGCAAAAGATAAAATGCAAATGTCTTACGGCGTCCTGATGGTATACGATATATGCAAATATTAAATAGCACCTCGAAAGAACATTTTGAGGTGAAACAAAAGGTGGTTCAGATACGTAGATGACAGCCATGTGTGCGTAAAAAGGGAACACGTGGATGAATTCCACTCACATCTCAATTCTATCAACACCCATATCAAATTTACCATCGAGATAGAATCAGAAGGTTCCATTGCCTTCCTTGACACAAAAACAGCCAGACAAGATGATGGCTCGATCACCGTGTCTGTCTACAGGAAAGCTACCCACACTGACTGCTACCTTGATTTCAAATCACACCACCATTCCCAGCATAAACACTCGGTTGTACGCACCCTTATAGATCGCGCAAAGAACATTCCTTCCACCGAGGAGGAAGCATTACGGGAAACTAAGCGAGTAGTGGAAGCCCTTACCGCTAATAACTACCCTACCAATTTCATTCACAATGGTCATCAACCGAATAGACAACAAGTAGTAAACGATACCGACCAACGTGGCATGGTTATCCTGCCCTACGCCAAAGGATTCTCCGAGAGAATCGCAAAAGTTCTTCGAAGCTTCAACATCAAGGTCGCTCATAAGCCTATTCGGACAATCTCAAATATACTTAAAAATCCAAAAGACAAGATCGAGAAAGAGGCCACCAGAGGAATCGTGTATAAGATCAAATGTAATGATTGTGCCGGATTGTGTTTACATTGGTCAGACATCGCGCGCGTTAAAATCACGCGTGAAAGAGCACGCAAAGGCTATAGCAACATTGGATAAAAACTCTTTGTTGGCCAAACACCACATGCTCCACAGTCACCAAATAGATTTGACGAACGTCGAAATTGTTGATAGATCATCGGCATGGCGACAAAGACTAATTCTTGAGGCTTGGCATTCCGTGCGTAACACGAACGCTATAAACGAACACATAGCGCTCCCAAATGTTTACAACAACATTAAGAATTTGTAGGGATAATTAAGAATGCTCTAGAGACTTTTGTTTCACTGAAACTCAAAATGTTCTTTCGAGGTGCTATTTAATATTTGTATATATCGTATACCATCAGGACGCCGTTAGACATTTGCATTTTATCTTTTGCTGAAGAAGGCAACAGTAGTTGCCGAAACGTCCAACACAACATTTTTAGCCAGTGTCAACTTTTTAATATTTCTTTTTAACATGCCTGGCGACACACCAAACATTTTCGTTACTTATTAGTCTAGGGGTTTTTTTTTTTTTTTGGGGGGGGGGGGGGGGTGGGGTTGTAAAGGTTGAATTCTAAAAATATAATGTCCTTCCTTATGCTTAGATAAACATGTGAGTTTGTACGTGCATATCAGTACTTCAAAGTTTTTTGCTGAGTGAAACTTGCATTGTAACCGGAATAGAGTACCGAAGTGATGACGTCACAAAAACTAAATTTGTGAAATTATGGGATTTGATTAGATATTCGGAAAGGGCATGACGAAAAATGCCCGCTTGCCAAAAATCAGCATCTAATTGCAATTTGGGGGTGAGATATTGGCACCGTTATGATCTGCCTTGGTTCATTACGTAATGAACCAAGGCAAAAATTAGAAAAGGTTTGTATGGAGTCATCAGAGCATAACGGTGCCAATATCTCACCCCCAAATTGCAATAAGATGCTGATTTTTGGCAAGCGGGCATTTTTCGTCATGCCCTTTCCGAATATCTAATCAAATCGCATAATTTCACAAGTGTGACGTCACACTTCGGTACTCTATAGAGCATTGCAACACAACTTGCAAAATACATGTTATAAACATAAACGACTTGCATTGCAAAAAACTACAGGTACTCTGCGCTAGTTTTTCTGAACCTTGCAGCGCAAGCTTTCATTGCAAGACAAGATGCAAAGTCACAGGGACACACAATTTCTTTTGCAACTAGTCTCGCAAGGGCCGCATGCATTTCAATTTGCAGTTATGCAGTCAAAGAACCAAAGGATACTGCTAATCCTTTATCACACCACGTGATGGCTTCCTCAAACAGATTTAGCGTCACACAGGAAGTCGCTCCTAAAAAAAAACACTTTTGTGTGATTATTTCTTTAAATAAAATGGCCGTTAATGGCCTGCTCTTGTTTACATGTGCTTTTCCGATGAAAAATTCTACCATGCTCAGACCGTCGTCGCGTCCTATACAAGAGGATTCACAGCTGAAAAGACAACCGTTATAACTACATGTAACAAGCAAACAGTACAAGCACTGTAAAAGTCAGGGATGGGTACACACCTGCCAAGCCTGCAGTCGGGCCTAAAGCCATCAGTACTGAAGAGCCAGAACATGATGTAAGAACATCGAAACTTTGATAAAACGTTTGATTTAATCGATTTATTTGTTAATTAGACTTGAACAGTGCTGTTGAATATTTCTTTTATTTCATTTATGTTGACAGCAGAGCCCAGAGTCTTGCTAAAAATAATGTTACCTTCTAAAACTAATATTATCTTTAAAATTTTAATAAAAAGGGGATGTTACATTTTACCTCAGTAGCCCTTCTAAGCTCTTCTATCTCATGCACACCAAATTAATTTTGGTTTTCTGACCAATAGCCTAATCCAGAGCAACTCTTTGGTGTTTCTTTGTAATAACATTAAGCTACATTGGTCATTGAGAGATGGTTAACTCATCGCTGTTTCTACGAGACTGTAAATTAAATTAAAACCCTTCTATCTCATGCAGACCAAATTAATATTGGTCAAAATTTGCTTCATCCATTTTTTTTCTTCAAAATAGATCGAGTGCTTTTTTTCTTATTTCTGACCAATAGCCTAAGCCAGAGCAACTCTTCGGTGTTTCTTTGTAATGACATTAAGCTACATTGGTCACTGAGACATAGTTAACTCGTCGCTGTTTCTAAGAGACTGTAAATTAAAAAATGTCACCTGTTATTATTGCTTTGACTAACGATGGTTGTAAGTCAGTGGCAGCTTTTGCATCTCTCAATGAGTCACTGTAATTCCCTGTGAAAGAATAAAAGCGATTTTCAAATAAGTGTCGGAAAACAAAACCAAAGAAGTTACTTACAACATTGAGATGCAGTGAACCAATCAGAATTCAAAGCAATTAGTACACCTGTAGCTAGCCGGCACCAAGCGCGGGCAAAACATGGCGAAGGAGTAACCATTGGTTCTGCTTCTATTTCTTTTGAGATCCCGGAAGTGGTGCGAGTGGTTTAACCAAGGAAAACACAATTTATGCAAAAATTGCGAAATGAAAAGAAATTTGACCAGAAACATTAAAAACGTCTCACCCAAACAAAAGTGTGCTTCTGCCCTGTTGCTATAAAGTTCAGCCTTAAGTTCGTCATCCTTCAAGTTCACTTTAATTCCTTCTGTGTAGAAGTAAACAGCGTTGCTGTAATGCTTCTTACTGTATTCATCGTTACCTTCGTTATTGTAAACCTCTGCTATCGCTAAAACCAAAAAAATAATATTGAAAGATCGTTGGTGTGTAGTGCTGCAAAACGGTTATCAAAAACATACTTGGATTTTTAAAAACGTGTTCAACGAAAATTTATGCAATTTCACTACAACTACAAGGGTTTTTATGAGCCCGATCAGCCCGAAAATCACAGAGAAGAGAGAGAAGGGGGAAAAGAAGTGAGAGCGAGAGAAAAAAAAGACTAGCAACAGTCTATTATACTTTATAATTTTAGATGAAAAACAAGGCCAAGAACGCTCACAAACGCTTACTTAGGGCGATATCGTTTTCAAAAATCCAGATATATATTGTATATATATACACACTGATTTTCAAAAACATAGCTATTTGAGAAATATATATATATATACATATATATATCTTTTGTATTCCCATCAAAAACGTCACATATTTGATGGGAATACAAAAGGTATATATATATATATGTATATATATTTCTCAAATAGCAATGTTTTTGAAAATCAGTATATATATATAAAAAACTAGTTAAAAAGACCGAAAATGGACAACTTTTGGTATAAAAAAATGTAAAAATTTAGTTAAAAAACGTTTCGGTCTCTCGACCTTCATCAGTTGTACAGCCGGACAGTTACACATGAGACTTAAATACGGTTACAACAATGACTTAACATTAAACTACTGATAAATTACGTAACAAAAATAATAAAAGCAAAAATACAACAGTAATACAATAATAGAAGTGATAACGAAACTAGACTAAAGGAAAACCACAAATATACTAATGAGCTACGGTAACATAACAATAGAAGGTATAATTACTAAGAAAGACAATCAAAAATAGAGGTAAAAAGTTATGCAATTGCCCTAACGTAATACGTTTCCCATTCAGGGCTTTGAATAATCATACCGGCCAAGGTCACAACAAAATCCCTGAGCAGGGTCCTTAAACAGAGTAATAAATTCCGCACTCAGAGCCTTTGAGTGACGAGGCCAGCACAAAAATAACATTCCCCGAACGAGACCACGAAACAGGCTTGTCGGGATGAAAGCGTAGTTTATTTGTTTCTTTCCTCCACAAACATATATATATATCTTCACTTTACACTTATCTTCTCAACACATATTTGCCTAACCAGTCTGGTACACTATGCATGACTGTGATAGGTAAAGACACACACGACCCTCTGTTTAACCAGTCTGGCACACTGTGCATGACTGTGATAGGTAAATACGCACACAAGCCACAGGTGACCCGACCCACTCGGCCGTTTAACCAGTCTGGTACATTGTGCATGACTGTGATAGGTAAAGACGCACACAAGCCACAGGTGACCCGACCCACTCGGCCGTTTAACCAGTCTGGTACATTGTGCATGACTGTGATAGGTAAAGACGCACACGAGCCACAGATGACCCACTCAGCCGTTTAACCAGTCTGGCACATTGTGCACGACCCACTCGGCCGTTTAACCAGTCTGGCACATTGTGCATGACTGTGATAGGTAAAGACACACACGATCCACAGGTGACCCACTCGGTCGTTTAACCAGTCTGGCACACCGTGCATGACTGTGATAGGTAAAGTCGCACACGAGCCACAGGTGGCCCACTCGGTCGTTTAACCAGTCTGGCACACTGTGCATAACTATGATAGGTAAAGACACACACGAGCCACAGGTGACCCACTCGGTCGTTTAACCAGTCTGGCACACTGTGCATGACTGTGATAGGTAAAGACGCACACGAGCCACAGGTGGCCCACTCGGCCGTTATTTTTGGGGAAATGGGCACGCGTGTTACGTTTGACCACTGTTATGCAGTGTTAACTCATGGCCAGGCCCCAATGGATAGCGCTTTCCACACAGTGTTTTTGTTAACGCTTATCCACTGGGTAGAAATTTATCCGGTGGATAGCACTATCTACCGCATATACTAGAAATATGTGTCTCGCAGAACCTCGCGAAGTTTGGGTTAAGTTGCACCGCAAAATTTTAGCGACGAGGAAGGGAGAGATGGAAATTCTGGTTTAAGCATGGCCAGAATGGCCTCGAAATTTTGCTCAAAAAGTTGAAACTTTTTGGTTCCCAGTATCTTCCATTTATCTTGTACTCAGTCTCCTGTCTTCCTAAAATAAAATAAATGGGAACTGGTACTGGATGGTCAGTATTGAGTTTTGAGCTGTGGGTCACTGTAACTGCTTTGGGACTGGGTACCAAAAGACCCTCGGGCTCTTTCTTTCTTCCTCCCCACCCCACCTCGGGAGGGAAGGTTGATGGGACTTTTATGAAGATGAACATTTAACATATCCCTTAATTTGCTATCAAAAGCATCTGGAAAATTAATAACATTTCTCTTTAGTATTGTACTGTATTCTATTTACCTTTGAAATTCTCGTCATCAAAATCCAGCATCTGCTCACCAGTTGGTGTGACATCACTTTCACTTGCGGCTTTGATTCCTCTCCTTGCCATGAATGTTGTGATTTCAAGAAAAGTCCTGTTGAGATTAATACATGTTTATTATTGTTACCTCCATGCAGCGGTACTGGTAAACTTTGATTAACTTTTAGGCCTTTCCCGATTATGCTAGTAAAACTAGCATTTTATGCTCCTAGCAAATTCTCCTTTTCCGCCAAAAAAATGCTCAAATTATGCTTGATTCTCAAAATAATGCTACTTTGGTTCCAGAAAATGCTTTGTTTTATTTCAAGCAAAACGTACAAACTCAGGCATCTGGTGCTTATCAGCAACTGAATAAAGTGAAAAGTGCTTAATTGTTTGTTTATCTGATACAGCAAAAACTTGTCCATCGCTTGTGTAACGGGACTTTCGTTGTATCGCTGTTTCCTCTCTGCTTTTAATTTTCGAGCTATCGTTGAAGGGACTGGTCTATGTTCTCCATCAAAATTTCCTCCTATGATCTGCAAGTTTCGAGAAGATGGCGTGGCACTGGCCGACACCATCTTGTTTGAGCAAGCATGTGAATGGCCTCTGAAAGTTAACCGCTGACCAGCTAGGTCCAGACTTCTTTCGAGTCAGTTCAGATGCACTCAGTTCATACTTCAGTTACAGAAATCCTTCTCTCAAACACAAAAGCAAATCATCACAATGCTTTTGAATTCTAAACTTTAGCATTTAAAATCTTTTGAGTGCTGAAATCTAGATCAAAGTTATGCAAAATGCTTAATAATGCTAGCAATTCTTTTTACAGAAAAAGTGTGAAAAAAATGCTTGTTTAACCAAATAATGCCAAAAAAATGCTAGCATAATCGGGATGGGCCTTTTAACTTTACAATCTATGATTTAGATGCTAAATGAGATACGATACTTCAATCATACTATGAGTAGCTGGTATCATCAGTTGATGGAGTCTCTGGTCAATGACCAGTTTGGTCAGTTTTAAGCTTTTTGTTTAGTCCAGGGCGGGCGGGGGGGATAGAAAAAAGGCCTGGGACCGAGAAACGATGTTCTTACAACTTGCAAAACGCTCTTCCTGGTCAGCGGCATCTTTTTGAGCAGGCGCTCTTTTGGCACGGTAAATTTGACAGACAGCCTGTATTCAGGTGTTTTCGAAAGTTAAAAAGATGGCGATCTCTGTTAAATCTCTGTGTTTGTTGGCCTTTTTGTTGAAATACGTGCAGAGATGATGACTCGTTCCCTAATGGCTCTGAAGCTTCCCATCGAGGCACAAATCACAACTTGCACAAATTACAGATACGAGTTGAACGCATAGCCAGTTTGCTCGATAATTTGTTTATTCACGGGAACCCAAATATGTCAATTTGTTTTCGATGTACCGTTGGGTACCGGAGTTTTGGGATTCAGATGATAATCAGTTTTATTTATTCGCCTCAGGACCTATATCTGTTGCCGATAAAATGCGGGTTCAGTGGCTCTAAAACATCACCACAAACATCGCCTCTTCAACCGACCAGTTTCAATTTCACGATTCAACACAATATCTACTGGGAACATGTTCTTCTTGCCGAAACACGAAAAACTGCTTTTGCAAACTTTCCTGTATATCAGTGCAATGTTTTGGGTTGGGGAGATCTGAAGAAAAGAAAATTGAAAAAAGCATGTTATTTCATTCGACCCGCAAAAAGTGCTACTTTCCATTTTTGAATTTGCATTTAAGTTGAAATTTTAAACTAAACACAAAAAAACAAACAAGCAAAAGAACTCTTCCTCAAGCGAGTGGTGGGACTGGTAGGCAGCACAATACAATTTTAAATGCCTCGCAGTAAACACTGACGAAAGCAAGTTTTCACAAAATTGAGTTTTCGCAAAAGTATTTATTTTTATAGGCTTCCAGAATAGAAATGTTGTAATGAAATGGAAAGACCTGAATTTCACTCCAATCAAGCTCATAAAAAGACGGTAATAAAAGCTGGCTGAAAAAAACTACAATAGTATAAAAACGAGGTTTAGTTGTGAAATAGTACAAACGAATGTCTGTCTCTAAGTGAGTGTTTTTACTACAAATACCATAAATCGAACGCCCGATTGACATTTTACATGACAAAAAAAAATTAGTGGAACGTGAAAAATTGCGAGTGTTACAGGGGAATAATTACTGTATGCTCATCACCCTGTTTTACCACAAAGCTAATAATAATCCCCGGCAGTATCAATCAATGAAAATCAATCATTGATTGCAATCAATATAATCAATAATCAATAATTAATTGATTGATATTGATTGGTTCAACCAATCAATAGAAATCGAAACTTGCTCACCGACACGTCTTAATTTTATTATTATTGATGTTTATAGATAATCAATAACTGGTTTTGCAACAGTAAAACCTGAGCTTTTACGGCGTATGTACATCATGCGTCATATACCCGATGGAATTTTGCACGTTGTGGTAATCCGATTGCACACACACTTGAGTTGGATAAAACGTCCGCGATAAAATGTCCATAATGTCGAACCAAGATCTCGTGGAACTACATGTATCCACATTCTGTGTCGTGAAATTAAAAAAGGCTACCACAAATGCCCTTTTGATGTGAATGTTGGAGAAACGTTTTTGGCATCCAAGAAGAGAGGAGAACGTGGAATGCGTTCAAAGTCACCAGTGATCAGGGGCAGCACGGCCATCTTCAATCAGAGCTTGTTAGTCCTCTCTGTGTGTGTTGAGATGGACTTTTTTATATAATAATCTCAAATGGACATGAAAAAACAATATCTCTTTTCATGATGATTTCAACAATGATACAATGAAGTCTGTGCTCAGACCTTTGGGATCTTTAGTGACGAAGAAAATAGGAATAGGTAATAAAATGTTGTTGTTTTGAGACCATCACTCGTTTTAGCTAGTTAGTACATGTATGTTCTTAGTAGAAAGCAATCTCAAGGATGCTAAAATTAAAAGATACGTTTAGTTATAATATATATGAGAATAAATAAACTTTTTAAAATCATTTGTCAATTCATGATGCGTTTTACTGAATAAAAAACCGAGATTTGACTAGTCAATGAAAATCAATATCAATCAATGGTAATCGATAATCAATGAAAATCGAAACTCACTCAAATTTGGGGCTTCGATTTCTATTGATTTCCAATATCAATCAATTGATTATTATTGATTGTATTGATTATATTGATTATTGATTTTCATTGATTGATACCACCGGGTAACAAGCTTACTATAGAGGCTTTTTTAATGCGAAGAAATATAAAATTAACCACAGGCAGCCCAAGCTTAGTATGTGATGCTTATGCAACGAACGATTTGTAGACTTTGTATGGAAAATCCATTTTAGTCTTATATATATGCTAAAATAAAGCTTTAATGTGGAAATAAACTTCACTTACCTCAACATTGTGTTTTCGTTGTGTCTTGTATGCAATTTGGGCGCAAATGATGTCCATTTCAGACAGTTTTGTGGCTTACGAGTTTTGGCAATGTCGTTGGTTGTCGTTTCCATTCATAAAGCGAAGCAAGGCCGGTGACTTCCGGCGACCTCGTCCCACAAAACGCTCTTTCACCACAAAGCGACGGACTGAATCGCCATAAAAACACCACAGCCATAAGGCCACATAAATTTCCTATCACATCGACTCGTCTCGGCGATCGCACTGCGATTTTAGGGGGAGAAATTTCAAATAATATTCGGTTTTCTGCAATCTTCCGGGCCGCTCAGCTAGTAGTGCGACTACGGCCGCTGGAGTGGACCAGGATCATACGACATTCTGCACTCTCATTGGCCAATTCAAAATAACAACCACGCGCAATAAGTAGACTGTCAAGGGAGGGGGACCAGTGTGTGTATTGACTGGCGACAAAATTTGTCTTTTGCCTCCCTTGACAGTCTACTTATTGCGCGTGGTTGTTTTGAATTGGCCAATGAGAGTGCAGAATGTCGTATGATCGTGGTCACGCTCCAGCGGCCGTAGTCGCACTACTAGCTGAGCGGCCGGGAAGATTGCAGAAAACCGAATATTATTTGAAATTTCTCCCCTTAAAATTGCAGTGCGATCGCCGAGGCTGATTTCCCTTTCGTAAACGGTCGATGCCATTTTTAACGGTCGATGCCATCATTAGCGTTCATTAGTAACCAAGCCTTTTGTAATGGTCGATGCTATTTCTCTCTAGTTTATGCCTGGATTGGGACGAAAATAGACTATCATTATTAGATAAAATTGGGCCTAGGTAAAGCGATTATTAGATCTAAGCTAGATTCGCGGTTAGGTAAGATTTAGGGTTAGGGTGACCCGTTATTGATATATGTTAAGAAAAGCATCTTTTATAATTAAATTTTTCGTGGGTTTGCCGGATCAACCCAGTGGTCTAGTGGTAAAGGAGAGATGTTAGCATGCAGAGGTTCCGGGTTCGATTCTAGGTAATTAATTGCATTTTTCTTTTTCTGATAGAAAAAATAATTCTAAAATTTGTGAAAATTTTTCTAAGTGTCGCTAAAATGGCATCGACCGTTTACGAAAGGGAAATGTGCATCGCCGAGACGAGTCGATGTGATAGGAAATTTATGTGGCCTTATGGCTGTGGTGTTTTTATGGCGATTGGGTCTGTCGCTTTGTGGTAAAAGAGCGATTTGTGGGACGAGGTCGCCGGGAGTCACCGGTCTTGCTTCGCTTTATAAATGGAAGCGACAACCAACGACATCGCAAAAACTCGTAAGCCACAAAACCGTCTAAAATGGACATAATTTGCGCCCAAATTGCATACAAGACACAACGAAACACACAATGTTGAGGTAAGTGAAGTTTATTTCCACATTAAAGCTTTATTTTAGCATATATATAAGACTAAAATGGATTTCCCATACAAAGTCTACAAATCGTTCGTTGCGTAAGCATCACATACCACAGGCAGCCCAACCGTGGTGTGTGAGTCACATCAAATTACAGATTCGAAGCCGGTACACAGTAATGAAATATAGGTAAAAATACGATTTGTCACGGAATTGAGAAGCGATAGAAAAATCGAAAATATTACACAATAAAGACTTCTTACCTTTACTTTATTGTCCCTTGATGTGTCCTGACCGGTTTAAATGCATTTTTACCACTTTTGTCACTCGCCCCACTATCCACTATAAAAGAAGGGAAGGCTGGCGACTGGAAAAGCGAAGTTCAACGCGAAAAAGCCAATAAAATTACAATAAATGAACTTATCCGCTCCAAATTGCGAGCAGCAGGACCGTACACAACGTAGTTACCTATCCATTGCTCTCTGGTTTCCAAATTTCATCGCAACCGCCCGAGAATCGCTCATTTCCCAGCTCAAACTTGACCATTTCGCTTCGCCATTATGCGTGCAACCGACGGATCGTCCACCAGATTCAAAAGTGTAGCTTGGCGTCCGCGCCTGATTAACAAAATAACACTTCATCGGGGGAGGGGCGGTACTATTGCTCTATATGCAAATCAACACGACGAGAGGGTCCAGTGCGTTCAATTAATAGATCGGGATAACGCAGGATAGCGGTGAATAGAACTACTTAAAAGACTTGGAGGGCTATGCACAGAAAAAATGGAATGAAGTTGAATTTTAGATCTGAGAAAAACTGTTGTGTGATGTAAGCTCTGAATGGAACTGTTGAAAGGACCGTGAAATATAATGTTGAATTTTCGCTCTGAAAAGAACTGTTCAAGGATAGCTCTGATAAGAACTGTTAAGGATAGCTCTGAAAAGAACTGTTGTATGATCGCTCTGAAAAGAACGGTTGAAAGAAGGCAGAAAAAGAACTGTTTTGGCTGACAATATACCCAGATGGTCCAGACGAACTGCTTTTTAAAGCGAGCGGACGTTTGATCTGAAACCCGATCGCGTTTGCGGTTTCCGGTCAAATTGAACGCACTGGACCCTCTCGCCGTGTTGATTTGCATATAGAGCAATAGTACCGCCCCTCCCCCGATGAAGTGTTATTTTGTTAATCAGGCGCGGACGCCAAGCTACACTTTTGAGGTGGACGATCCGTCGGTTGCACGCATAATGGCGAAGCGAAATGGTCAAGTTTGAGCTGGGAAATGAGCGATTCTCGGGCGGTTGCGATGAAATTTGGAAACCAGAGAGCAATGGATAGGTAACTACGTTGTGTACGGTCCTGCTGCTCGCAATTTGGAGCGGATAAGTTCATTTAGTGTAATTTTATTGGCTTTTTCGCGTTGAACTTCGCTTTTCCAGTCGCCAGCCTTCCCTTCTTTTTTAGTGGGTAGTGGGGCGAGTGACAAAAGTGGTAAAAATGCATTTAACCGGTCAGGACACATCAAGGGACAATAAAGTAAAGGTAAGAGGTCTTTATGTGTAATATTTTCGATTTTTCTATCGCTTCTCAATTCCGTGACAAATCGTATTTTTACCTATATTTCATTACTGTGTACCGGCTTCGAATCTGTAATTTGATGTGACTCACACACCACGGTTGGGCTGCCTGTGAATTAACATAAAAAATGTTGCCTTACCTTGATCTCGGAGAAACTACTGTGCATTAAAAGCGACGTCCGTGAAGAAGTAAATTTTCCAAATTGAAGGGGTTCTAAAGAAAAAAATCGTTGAATAAACTAAAGAGAAGCCACCGAAATCGCACTCGCATCGGCCGCCATGTTTTTTGTTTTGTTTGCACTTCGGGATTGACCAGAGGATTGACAAATTCTGCTCGTGCGCAGAACACGAATCCGCTGACTGATGCCTCCATGATTGCTTGGCAAATTGTGAGAACATCGTTTGGATTTCACTTAGAGAATGTATGGCAAGTTGCTTTCCCCCCCTGGTTTAGTCAGTCAAACTACTTGTAAAAATGACACACTTCACAAAACTGCAAAATACCGCAAACGATAATGCTGTAAACGATACGTAGGATCTACGAAAGACGTAATCAGCCAAAAACTGAACACCCCCCACTCGGCCGTTTAACCAGTCTGGCACACTGTGCATGACTGTGATAGGTGAAGTCGCACACGAGCCACAGGTGGCCCACTCGGCCGTTCAACCAGTCTGGTACACTGTGCATGACTGTGATAGGTAAAGACGCACACGAGCCACAGGTGGCCCACTCGGCCGTTTAACCAGTCTGGCACACTGTGCATAATTCCTGATCAATTGCAAGTATATTCTGTGTAATAAATGACTGGCGGCCAAATTACGTAATTACATTTTATTGGTCTAACTGAGCTTGAAATACTTAAAGACATAGCAAGCACTTTCCATGGAAAAAGTGAACACTGACTTGAACACAAAAGTATAAATCCTCTAGTTAATCTGAACTGGCGGGTGGCACGCCTCACACAGTTCGATGTAACTTAAATTAAAAGTACTAATCATTCAGCCAGCTTGCACTCGAGGGGGAGCATTGGGGCCTATTAGAAATGGGAAGACCGCTCAAAATTTCAGTGAAAACCGAAAAACCGCAATAAAAATTGCTCAAAACCGAAAAAACGCTTTTCATAAAAACCGAAAAGCGGATGTTAAAAAAAGAAAAAAAAAAAGGAAACCGCAACGATTACCAAAACCGAAAAACCAGAAATTTTGTTTGCAAATACCGAAAAACCGATCTCGAAAATGACAAAAACCGAAAAACCGAAAATCGGAATGCCTCCTCTAAAAACAGCTCCATTGTACATTGTACACCTCCATTGTATTAGGTATTCTATTGTATTGTCGTTCTTTTGTGTTCTAATTACTCTATTGTTTTAAAAAAAGAATAAGTGTTACCCCTAAATCGCGCATGGTATAAATCACAATAGCGTCCAAGGTGACGGACGAAGACTTCTTTGTTATGATTAGTAATGATTTCAAATCAATGCGCACTGCATTCCTCCGTGATTAATACATTTCGCTGATTTCGTTGTAATCTGCTGTGCAACTATTATTATCTGTTTCGAAAACTCCGACTTTTCACGCCATAAATTGCTCGTTGAAACAAAACAAATTCGATAGATATTTTTAAAGTTTTTCAAAGTTACAAAAGTCGAAAAAATGAGTAAATAATGAAAACTTGCCGAGGTTTTAGCCCAAAAGTTTTTTCAAATCATGATAGCATGATTAGCGCGCGCTAACAAACAAACCCATCTTATCCTTAACTTTCGATAGAAAAGATCGTTGTATTGTATACAGTGTTGTTTAATATTCCAAACTTGTCAAAGTAATCAAAATTCTCCCCCTTCATTTGAAGATAATTTTAAGCTTTTGTTTTCTAGGCAAGGAACCCATTAAATTGCCGCAGGAAATATTTTTACCGCGAAACAACAGGAACTGACGTCAAATGCATCACATGGGGCGTCACGTGGCTGCGCATGCTCGATGGAAAGGCTAACGGATGCTCGCAGTGGTTTCTTTCTCGTCCGGCGTAGTTCGGCGTAGGAGAATCCACTGCTTGCAGGGTAAAGAATGGCTTCCTGTGACGTGCAAAATGCCCTTCCAAATACTTGTTTTCAAAAGACTTTTTCAGGTGATGCTCTTAATAAGTTGTCAAGTGTTTAAATAACTGTTTTAATTATTGACCGTGAACTGGGTAACTGATACAAGAAACAAAACGAACTAAAACTAACACGGCCACTCCATGTGTTCTCTACTTATAGAGACCTCCGCTGACCCGAAACATTGCGTCACCTAATCCTTGTTCCCAGACATCAGAAGTCCATTTTCCAATATTCCGACCTCATAAACGAGTTTGTCCCCGCTTTAGTTAACTCTAACTCTTTAAAACATTACCTCATCTAGTTCTCTCTTTCTTATTTCAAACAATGCGTATTTGTGTCACAAATACGCATTCTTTAAAAGACATGTTTTTTATCCATCGAAACAAAATTTGGTTTATTTAAAGTTTTACCGACTGTGGCAGCGAAACTTCACACATTTAACAACAACATTTGCCGTGCTGTAGCGTTTTACTAAGTCTTTAAAAAAAAAGAACATGCGAAGTCCTCTAGAGCTCGAAGCCTTATGCACTAGTCAGCTGGGAATTACTAAGAAAAGTCTACATGCAGCCGATCGAGCGAGCGATCGAGTGAAATTTGCCCCCGTCTGCTACATATCGTTCAACGCTTTGCGTATTCACGAGAAAATGTGCATACATCTATCTATACGCCATATAACCCTTGAAATAGAAATTCGACAATTCGTTTACTGACTATTTAACTATGACCGTTGCATTTTGTTTCACGAGTTTTCTGAAATCACTCTTGTCGCTAAAAAGCTCTGTGTAGGTGATAGAAATTAAAATTATGTCAGATTAACGTATACACTGCGTATACAACGATCACAGGTACATCGCTGGATTACTGTAAAAGTACGCACCTTTGATGACTCCTGGGTAGTTTCTTTACGCAAAATAAAGCGGGATCAAACAAAAGTCCTTCAATTAAGATAATTCAGCACAGAGCGCCTTGTATTCAAACCAACAGAAGACTACACACTATTGCACAATGTATGTGCCGAGTCCTTTTATTAAGCACAAGCACACTTTTTATTAATAGAACACTGTAATATTTCACGTTACAAAGTCATGACGCTCTTTGTGGCTTTCAGTATTTCCTTAATCTCTACTAAACATTATATTTTGGTTTCATTCTCCAGCATAATTTCTAGAACATTTGTGTGTCTAGGCTCCCAGTGTTTCCTTCTTTGCCTATGTTTTTCACGAGAATTAACTCTCTTGATCTAAAGATAATCTTTTGGTTTCATTCCCCAGCGTTATTTCTAGAACACTTGTGTTCACGTGACATTTCACCTTTTGTCACGACTGCCTTCTAGGCTATCGGAGTTTCCTATTTTGCTTATTTTACTTTCACGAGAATTAAATCTCTAGCGATAATTTTTTGTTTTAAGGTGATGTTACACGGGGCGACGATGACAAAAACCGAAAAAGTGAAACACGCAAATGCCCGCTCACTTAATAGTCATGGTTCATCTGAACTGGCAGGCGGCACAACTCATATTTCGAAGTAACATAAAAGTACGAATCATGCAGCCATGGTTATAACAGGCTATCGCGGAACAACAGCAGTCGTAAAGAAATGAAAAGGCGAAATGCTATGTTTTGGCCTAAGTGCACGGTAGAGGCGAGGAACCATTTTGAATGGGAACGAGGTCCTAGGCAGACTCGTACCCAGTCACTATTTATTTGTTTTTGGGGCGGGAAAAAATCGGAAACAAGACACGGGGGGTGTCATGGGAAGGGTCGAAGGAAAAATAGCAACTGGACGAACTCGTCTCAGCTCATAGAAGGGAACAAACCACTCACTGAAGGTAACAGAACCTTTTTAAGGTTTTGGTTTGTCGTTTTGGCAGTTTTTCTACAATGCGTCTTTTGCAATTAAACAATGGATATTTTTTGAATTTTTCACTTCATTCGAGCATAATTCTCGGAAACGGGACTTTTCTTGGGTCATTGAGCGAAAATCAAGCTAAATCATTGCAAAAAGCTGGCTATTGAAAGGTGTCAGGTTAAAATATTATAAACATGGCCTTTTAACGTTTGACATGTATTGTTATGGCTTCTTGTCTAGCTTATTGATTTTAGCTTCCTGTTAATCGTTGAGGCCAAAATAGCTGTCAGATTAATTTTCGGCGATTCTAGCTTGATTCAGCGAATAAGCCTCAAGTTAATATCCCAAAATCAGTTATATTCAAAAAATATTCTCATTCCGCTGTAATATTTTTCCCAAACTGGCTATGTTACACTCTTTCTTATCACGTATTACCATACAAGTGAACAGCACCGCCATATTGCCTCGAGTATTTTTCCGACCCTGACCATGATACCCTGGGCGCCTCAATTCACCTTAGTATCCACTCTTCTCACCCTAAAAACCAATTAATAGTAGCGGCTGGGTACAGATAGATCATGCCACGGTTTCTATACAAGGAAGCTGTACATTTCCTTGAGTCCATTCCCAACCTCAGCTACATCGCTTCTAAACAATTCAGCGAGCTCCGATTGTGATCATGTTTTCTTTAGCTGTGTTAATCTTGACGTTAACACTCCTTGTTACGCGCTCTTCCTCCATGACCGCTCCGACCGTTATGAGAACTCATGGACCTATCAGCTATTAAGGAATCACTTTTGCCAAAGCAGATCCGCTTTGAATATCCAGTTCTACCGGACAAGTGGACAAA
Source organism: Dendrophyllia cribrosa (assembly GCA_024195265.1). NCBI lineage: Eukaryota > Metazoa > Cnidaria > Anthozoa > Scleractinia > Dendrophylliidae > Dendrophyllia > Dendrophyllia cribrosa. The sequence goes on from JAJLRJ010000005.1 coordinate 14,368,153, forward strand.
ACGATCAGCATCTGCCCTCAGACACCAGACGCCCTCCCTCTATACAAGCGCCCCTGTAGCTGTCCAAACGATGTCTGTGATTGGCGAACGATACAATTGATATATCACTTGAACAATGCCCCTATCTCTAATCCGTATCCCAGCGGGACAAATCTATTGTTTTCTTAGCGAATCACAGACATCGTTTGGACAAGTGCTGGATTCTTTTAAATGAACACTGTCTACAGTTGAATGTATACATCCTTGAAAATGCAAGCAACAGTTCTGACAGTACTGGATTCGCGGCGATGCTGTTGATTGCATATATAGTACGGTGGCTTCAAAGGGACATGCATTTCTCCCACTTTTTTTTTGGCTTGCGACTTACTTGCGACTTGGCTGCGACTTACTTGCGACTTAGCTGCGACTTACTTGCGACTTAGCTGCGACTTACTTGCGACTTAGCTGCGACTTACTTGCGACTTAGCTGCGACTTACTTGCGACTTAGCTGCGACTTAGTTGCGACTTACTTGCGACTTAGCTGCGACTTAGTTGCGACTTAGTTGCGGGTTAATGAACACCACGTGACAACAGTAGGCCTGGTTGCTTCGCCATTAAAATGGATTCTCCAGACGAAGAACCGCTTCAGGAGGTGGACCAGGTATTTTAACGTGTAGGCGACCGAAGCCTCGAAGCCCCTAAGCCTCGTATTTTTGGGCCCAGAGCCCTGGAGCTCTAAAACCTTTTAGGGCTCATCTACTCAGTGACAAAATTCAACTTCACAACCTTTCTTGTTAATTTAAGTTGTTTTACTTGATGTTTCTCCGTACTTGTAACAATATTTAATATAAGATAAGGTCTGTTACTCTCGTGCAGTTATATTCTGTAACGTTGTAACTTAGTAATATCAACCGCTAAAAACCAACGCTTTTGCCTGCGACAAGTATGCTTAAACGATTTGATAAAACAGCAAGGCTGATCATGAACGGTACGGAAACGACTACATTTGTAAAATACCCAATATTTTGAAAGGCACAGGCTTCTTCTTCAGGGTCTTTCAGGTAATAATTGTAACAACTGTAACCCCTACCCCCCACCCGTTAGAAGACAAATTTCTATCTATAGTCTCAAATAAACTATCAAATCAAAAGCACTCAGGCAACCGTACCTTTAGTGAAATAAAATCGAGCTGCATCTAAATGAAATCGAGCTAAGGAACGACCTATAATTTTTGCGTATTTATTGTCTAATAACCTTCATGTCAACTTTAAGGTTGCGCCTTTTGCACACATGTACACTGGCACACTGTAATCACGCTGGTTAGTAATTACCAAACTATTACGCGCAGCCGGTATTTTGAATGCTAAAAACGTGATCACTCGTGGAATGGGAAAAACACTCTTGCTCGGGAGGTTACTTTTCCTGGGAAATTTGAAAAATAAGTCTCTTCTGTAATGGTCAGAAATGCATATAGAACAGCCAAACATGAAGAAAATTATTACATCAAACTCATCAACATTACATATCATAGCCTCTTCCAGGCGTTTAGATTGTGGGGAGCAGCGAAAAGCGGCGCGTCGCGCTATAGGGTCGGCGCGAGCCTCCTCTCGTTTTTTCTCTTGCGCCCAACTTTTCTTTCGCGCGCCACAAACTAAACGCCTGGAACAGGCTATACATATTACAAAATTGAAAAGAAATAGCCGCTTAAGGAAGACACGCCTCTGAGGCGGACACTAAAAATTGGTGCCATTCATTTTGCTGTACTTGAACTTTCTTTCAGATGGACACCTCTCCAAGTAAATAGCTATCGCTGGTTCTGCTCTCGCTAATGTCAGTCTTAAAGAAAGTTAGCTGTGTTTAACAGTCCATAGCCGCGGTTACACGTTTCAACTTTTACCTAGGTAAATTCGAAATACCAATAGCTCTGCACGATTAATTCAACTCGATAAACGATAAAAGCACTAGGGCAGCAAACTGTCTGTTTTGTCCCAGTGCGAGATCCCGGCTCGGTACAACTCATTTACGTGGAAAATGATCCTTGGACACAATAGGCTCCTGTTGGAAAACTGTACTGCATGGTTGCTCAATTTACACAGGACGAAATAACGACTTTAAGTGCAAGTAAAGGTTCATTAAAGAAAACTTAAAGAACAATTTCGACTATCTTTAAGTGCACCGTAAATTACTTAAATAAGCCTTTACTTGACAACACTTAAAGCTAGTAATGAACAATTTAAGTTGCCTTTAAGGGTCTTTAAGTTGTTGAAAAGTTGAATTAAAGATAACGTAAAGGTTCTTAAACACATTAAAGATACTTACTTACTTTAATACATTTAAGAGTATTTACGTCTCAACTTAAAGATTTTCGATACCTTTAAGTAAAATTTAATTTTCTCTTAAAGATTAGTAAATTCATTATTTCGTCCTGTGTTACGTAAAGGAGCTTGAGATGTCTCCCAGATTAAGGGATAAACCGTAGATTTTTAACAAGATACCATCAAAGCATACAATGATCTACAGACAGCCTTCAGTTCCTTAAAGTTCATGTTAAAGTAAGTCAGATTATGGAAAACTGTATAACGTTCTAACGAATTTCTGAATTTTTTGTTATAGCTGTACAAAAATGAAACTACAACTCTTGGTTTTCCCTGAGTGTTCGCCATTTCTTTAATCCGTCAGTAGTTGAAAGGATCAAAACAAGCTTTGTTCGTTTTCCCGCTAAAACATCTCTAATATGAAAAGAGGCTTGTCCGATTGACCTATCAGAATGCTGAAAGCAAGTGAAGTCAATGAGAATACCTACTTTTTAGCTCACAATCCCTTCGCTTTGCTTTGCGTGTTTACTAAACCAACCAAAAGTCGCACACTGTTTTTTTGTTTTGCCTCCGTTCGTTAAACCAATCAAATTACTTCATTCCATTCTTTTGTTGTTTTGGTTGTCAAATGAGGTACATGAATGAGTCATGTCTTCCTCAAGTTATGTTTACGCGTAATCATGTTAAGGCCGAAAATCGCTCTGATGCAAATCTTAATCTAGCATTTGATAACGGTGTTGAGTCGGACAACAAGAACTGATCCTGTTCTGAATATGAATATATAGCCTGTTCCAGGCGTCCAGCCGGATAGTGGGGAAAGCGCTTATAGTTGGGGAAGGCGTGAAAAAAAGCGAGCGAAAAAAATGCGGGGAGACTGGGGAGAGGAGGCGAGGGAACGCCTGTAAACAAACTTAACAAAAGGTTGTTCCGGTATACCCTCTGATTGGTCAATTATGACACTTCCTGTTAACACTCGAGCGTTGATGAGAAAGGCGATATGGCGGAGGAAAAACAGCTGTCATCGAGTCACGCTGAGATGGAAATCGTTGAAAACAACGTACTCAAAGACTTCCCGAATATCGTATCTCTTCGCGATGCGATCGAAGAACAGAAAGATTGCTTGAATAACCTTGTTCCCTCGTCTCCCCGCATTTTTTTTGCCATTGCGTCGTTAATGGGGGCCACTCCAAGCGAATTTTGGCCCTCATCAGAGCTTGTAAGAGCGAAAGAACGTCGCGATTTTGCAGTTGTTGTCGTTTCTCTGGCGCTGTCAGCCGTCGGCGCACGCTTCGCTGAGAGTATGTCCTGTCGGCGACCTTGTGTAGGTTTGTCGCTTTCCCACTCTCTGCGATTCACCAGTTTCCCCCGAAAATAATTAAGAAATGTTGGCATGAGTTTTTGCCAATGTTCAGCAGCTAACATCATGTTCACTTTTATCCAGTTCGTGGCCTAACGAGCGAGCAATGTATCGGCCAACACCAAACTCTAAGCTCCAGAATATCCAACAATATCCTAAGGGACAGGCGGAACTTTGGTTCCTGTACACTTTACATTTTTCTGGCAAAACCTACAACACGTTATAGGATGGACTGGCAATTCGTTTGCAGAAGAACGTACACAACGATCAGTCATCGAAACGGAGACCGAGTTATGAGAAAAGAGAGAATTTGCCAACGTGGAAATCCAATCCGGTTGTAATTGACATATGATTGACAACTGAGTTGGCGGTCTAAAAGTGGGCGGAAGGACCTTTTGTTGAGTTTGTTTACAGGCGTTCCCTCGTCTCCCCGCATTTTTTTCGCTCGCTTTTCTTCGCGCCTTCCCCTACTATTTGCGCTTTCCCCACTATCTGAACGCCTGGAACAGGCTAATGAATATATGAAAATCATATATGTGAACTGCGGATGAACTGTTCTGTTGAATTGTTCCACAATTCATGTGAACTGTTCTGGTAACATTAGTGACCGGCGACCAAGATTCACACGCAGCAATGACTCATCAAAAAACAGTCGGATGGTCCATCTTACTGCACTGAAACATCACTGAAAAGAACAAAGAAAAATGTGTCAGCTTTAATGGATTTCCAACACTGCTTTGGAAACGGATTTTTGCCTTTTGTTGGTTTTCTATCAAATGTGAAATTGAAGACTCCGTCATGATGGATTTACGTTCCTTTCTCAATTTTAAAAATTAATTATAAAAAAAGCAATTATAAGTTATATTGTCCACTTTCAGGAGAGGGCAGGGGGGGGGGGGGGGGGGAGGGGTGTGTTTTGTTCTGTCTGGGATCCTTCACTACTACACACACCTCCTTGCATTCATATACGTCAACAATCACAACAAACTCTAAAGAAAATTAGTCGATGATAACTGAATTAGTTATTACAAAAGAGGAAATCATATCTTCTTGAAATAGACAATTATAAAAACAAATGCTGGTTGAAAAGTAGAAATACAATGAAAACATTTAACCCTTTTATCATCACAACCAATGTGTGCTGTCTGTGTTCTGTGGTTCTAACCTTTGAATGTGGTTTTATTCCTCGCGAAGCGAGGTTAATAAATTTGACGGCCGAAGGCCGCTCGGGTGCTCGGGTCTCGGGGGCTGAGCGGCGCCAAATCGAGCGAAAAATATATTTATATATTTATATATATATATATACTGAAGATGTCGTGCAGTTGCCTGGCAACAAAAATCGCGACCGCTGACAATGGCGCGCTCTCATGTTTATTCATGGCCGCGAATGGCAGCCGGGCTAACACGACCAATTTCTGATGCAAATGAGAAAGAACAGCAAACACAACAACGCTGGATTCAACAAGTGGCTAGAAATCCTTTCCCGAGAAGATTAACCACCAAAACCCCGCTGGAGCGAGAACGGCGACTTGAAATTCACGTAAATTCAGCGCGATCGAGCAACGAAGAAACAACGACAGCATTGATTACAAAGACTTCGAACAGCCTAGGCACATCGTTTGAGTTGGTTCAAACGCCTTGACCAAATGCCTCCATTAGAATTCTGAACGAAACCGATCAGAAGAGGCGACACCCACTTGAAGTGTTCGACAAAATGATTCTGTTTATAGACGCAACGAGAGGCGGCAAGAATTACACGATCAGCTAAATACTCGTGACGAATATCTTTTATACGGTAGGGTAAAGCAAACACTTATTACAGGAAAGGCTCAAAGAAGAAGAACGATTAAGAAATCTAGCTCAAACCACCGCACTTTAATCTGCTCTTTAATGCTCTTCAATTGAAACAACCTACATTTAAAGGCAAGTATAAGCTTAAGCTTAAGTATACAACCCTCCATAAATTATTCTTTAATCTACCTTTTGCAAAAAAAAAAAAAAAGATTTTAAGTAGCTAAACAACTGACAGGCAGATCATAGGAGGATATTTTTTCAATATAAAAAATTAGTACTCAAACACTGGAAACTATTGTCTTAGTACATGCTGTAAATTCTCGCTAAGGTCACTACGCAACTTTGATATAAGATTAAATGACATGGAAAGGTGCAAGAAAACTGGTCTTATCTGATGGAAGCCAAAACTCTTTCCAGCACAAATATATAGTTCTACAAAATGTATCCATGGTGTCAACATGTAATTTCTCTTTCAAATATGATCAAAACTACAGATAACACAGGTGGAAATTATTTCACAAATATACAACATTCGCATAATGTAGCATTATTTGTGAATGAGCAGTGAGCGAAATATACTTTGTATACGCTATCTTGAGTTTACGGCATTCCTTGCAAAACACGTCAATAAGAAATAATATTCAAATGGTTTAGTAAGGAGAATTTCTGTCTACAATTTTCATTTTGTAAGGAAAAAACAATTTTCTGTTAGCAATCGTGACCAGCTAATGTGAAGCAACTGTATAGATAAACACATGACACATCAACATTACTGCTTCACATTTATTATTGGAATGGTGATTAGTATCTCAAATCTCCTCACAATATCAGTGTACGAACAAGTACATAGATTATGCAAATTGAGAACCTGATCACCTTTAACATGAGTTGTCTGTGGAAATTGAATACAAATTCACTGTAGTTATGTGACTATGTGAACTGTATTGACACCAGTAAGGAGAATGTACATCTACAAATTAATTTTGATTTTTGAGATTTTTAAAACGGTTAACTTGTCATGAAGGCCTAAGTCCTGGTCTTAACCTACGAATTCTCCATCCTGGTCTCTACACATTGCTTATGATATTTGCAGAGAATCTGTTGCTTCATCTTGAATATTCATGTTTAACTTTTGTAATTAATTTCGTAATTATTCTCATGACCTGTATCCAAAATATAGTTTTAACTCCTGCAATCTCAACCATTCAAGCAAATAGTGAATTGGATTAGCAATTATTTGATACACAGTATATAGAACAACAGCTACAGCAGTATGTAAAGGGAACTGGTTAATTTTGGGAGATAGCACTCACAAGCTTCGAAAAGGAAATTTAATCAAGACAGCAGGAGTTACCTGTATTCCTGATAAACAAACTTTCACCCAATCAAAATAAACAGAACACCACTGCATATTGTCCTGGACCCATGTCCACAATAAAAATATACATCCACTTTCAGACCAATTTTCTTTCGGGCAAACATTAATGAACAAAGGTTGGGGGGGGGGGGGGGGGGGGGGTTGTGGAAATAAGGGCCCCAGGATCTTTTGATACCCAGTCCCATAGCAGTTACAGTGACCCACAGCTCACAACCCAAAACTGACCAGTACCAGTTCCCATTTATTATAATTTAAGAATACAGGGCACTAAGTGCAAGTTAAATCGAAGCGACTGGCGACAAGAATGTCTCAACTTTAAATTTCAGGGCCATTGCCGGCATGCAACCCAACCTCTCCTCCAGTCAAATCAGAAATTCCATCTCTCCCACATCGCTAAAATTTTGCAGTGCATCCTCCCCCGAGTTTCGCAAGGTTCTGCGAGACACGTATTTCTAGTAAATTAAAATGAAAAGTGTTCAACAATAAATATGTTGCTGTGGTGCTGTTCAACAGCACCCCAAGCAGCATGGTACTGAGTCTGTGAATGAAATCCTAAATTGTAAGTCATGTGACCATTCAAATAAAACCTATTCAGAAGTTATTTCCGGTAGTGCTGTTTGTTTCTTTATGTTTTGTTTTTTTTGGCTTCCTTTCCAGTTTCATGTTCGGGGATTAAAAATAAAAGGATTAGCAGATTTCAAACTCTTTGAATTTTGTCTCCTCAGAGTGAGATCCTCACCTCGTTTGGCCAAAATTGAATGTCACGTCATCGCCAATCAGCACAAATGGAGCCCAGTACTTCACGGCACTGAAGTCTCGGGATTCCCGCATCCATTTCATGGCTTGATTGAGAGACTTACTGGTACTTTGACCTTCCATCAAATGTTCGTAAAACTTTCTCATAAACTCCAGAGTGGCATCGTCATCAATCGCCCACAGTGACGCAATAACAGAACGTGCACCGGCACCCAAGAAAGCACGTGCAATACCCACCACACCTTCGGCTTTGATCTTCCCTCGCCCGCTATGACAGCAGCTTAACACAACCAGCCTGGCATGCAATTCTGCATTCAACACATCTGCCATCGTCAAAAGATAATCTTTCTCCGTGGGTTCTCCGGGTGTTTTGGAACTCGCAGGATTAGGAGACAAAAGAATTTCCCCGGTTTCAGCACAACCATGAGCTGCAATGTGTATTAAGGAAACTGAGTTTAGCCTGCTTAAAACCTGAGCTTTTGTTGCGTTTTTTCCAGTGAGAGGCTCAATATTCAGAATCTCTCCAATCATTTCTACCTCTTCTTTAGCACTCGGAAGTTGCTCTACTGCATTACCTTTGATACGGACTGTTTCCACCCACGGATCACCGACTAGCAGTGCACCAGACGTACTGTGGCGATCCTTCGGACACTCTGCCATCAGCTTTAAACTGATTAATGTTGGAACCAGTCGGATTCTGACCGTTTCAGATAAATGCCTGGAATGTTGATCGACAAGAGCAGCATAAGGAACCAAGAGCAATGTACCATCAGGAACAATAATAAGTTCATCATCTTTTATTAAGTGTGAAATCAGGCCAATGAGCACATCCGACAATACTTTCAAAGCATCACCCTTGCCTACTGATGATGTCAATTCTTTCCCATCCGGACTCCGGTCGGGGAACTCTTTAGAATCTTCATCTGCTGGTTCATCTAAGGAACGATTCTCGCACATGATGCTTTTAAAAACACCAATATGTTCGTAAGTTTCTTGAATTAAAGATTCCAAACTATCACTGGTTTCCTTTTGCACAAACTGGCATTGCCGTTCCTTCCGTAGTACCCAGAAATTAAGTGACTCCTGGTTTTCTGCTAGAAATATCGTCAGTGATGGAATGTGGCTTGAAATGCCGGACATTGTTTCCATCTGCTCTTCTGACACTGACCGAGCTAAGTGCACGCCATATTGTGATTCCATGAGACTCATTAGAGCTTGTGCACGTCCCTTCTCAGCTGAAAGAAGCGCCTCGATAACCTTGCCTTGTTTTAATTGAAGACGCCACAACTTACTATAAGGCTCATCACATTTATTCCGAAAGCTGATATTCCATTTGTCTATCGATTGAAGAAGAACCCTCATTTCATCAAGCAGTCTTACACTGGATTTGCAAAAATCCTCAGCTCTAGAAAGGTCGCCGAGAGAGTCATAAGCAAGACCAAGGCCATAATATGCCGCTCCTTCTGAATCTTTCGTTCCAATATCTTTGGCGATACTAAGAGCCTGCTGATGGAACTCGATTGCTTTTTTGAAATCGTTGAGAGAGTAATAAGCAACACCAAGGCAACAATATGCCCGTCCTTCTAATTCTTTGCTTCCAATATCTTTGGCGATACTAAGACCCTGCTGATAAAACTCGATTGATGTTTTGAAATCGCCGAGACAGTTATAAGCAAGACCAAGGTTTAAATATGCCGCTCCTTCTGAATCTTTGCTTCCAATATCTTTGGCGATACTAAGACCCTGCTGATGGAACTCGATTGCTTTTTTGAAATCGCCGAGAGAGTAATAAGCATGACCAAGGTTCAAATATGCCGCTCCTTCTGAATCTTTGCTTCCAGTATCTTTGGCGATACTAAGACCCTGCTGATGAAACTCGATTGCTTTTTTGAAATCGCCGAGAGAGTGATTAGCTTGACCAAGGTTGTTATATGCCTTTTCTTCTAAATCTTTGCTTCCAATATCTTTGGCGATACTAAGAGCCAGCTGATATAACTCGATTCCTTTTTTGATATCGCCGAGAGAGTGATAAGCAAGACCAAGATTTAAATATGCCGCTCTTTCTGACACTTTGCTTCCAATATCTTTGGCGATACTAAGAGCCTGCTGATTAAACTCGATTGCTTTTTTGATATCGCCGAGATAGTTGTAAGCAGCACCAAGGTTCAAATATGCTATTCCTTCTGAATCTTTGCTTCCAATATCTTTGGCGATACTAAGACCCTGCTGATAAAACTCGATTGATGTTTTGAAATCGCCGAGACAGTTATAAGCAAGACCAAGGTTTAAATATGCCGCTCCTTCTGAATCTTTGCTTCCAATATCTTTGGCGATACTAAGAGCTTGCTGGTGAAAGTCGATTGCTTTTTTGAAATCGCCGAGAGAGTGATGAGCAAGACCAAGGTTGTTATATGCCTTTTCTTCTGAATCTTTGCTTCCAATATCTTTGGCGATACTAAGAGCCTGCTGATATAACTCGATTCCTTTTTTGATATCGCCGAGAGAGCAATAAGCAAGACCAAGGTTCAAATATGCCTCTCCTTCTGATTTTTTGCTTCCAATATCTTTGGCGATACTAAGAGCCTGCTGATTTAACTCGATTGCTTTTTTGAAATCGCCGAGAAAGTGATAAGCAACACCAAGGTTGCTTTTTGCCTTTCCTTCTAGATCTTTGCTTCCAATATCTTTGGCGATACTAAGAGCCTGCTGATGAAACTCGATTGCTTTTTCGAAATCGCCGAGAGAGTAATAAGCATGACCAAGGTTCAAATATGCCGCTCCTTCTGAATCTTTGCTTCCAGTATCTTTGGCGATACTAAGACCCTGCTGATGAAACTCGATTGCTTTTTTGAAATCGCCGAGAGAGTGATAAGCATGACCAAGGTTCAAATATGCCCTTCCTTCTGAATCTTTGCTTCCAATATCTTTGGCGATACTAAGAGCCTGCTGATATAACTCGATTGCTTTTTTGAAATCGCCGAGAGAGCAGTAACCAAGACCAAGGTTCAAATATGCCCTTCCTTCTGAATCTTTGCTTCCAATATCTTTGGCGATACTAAGAGTCTGCTGATGTAACGCGATTGCTTTTTTGAAATCGCCGAGAAAGTGATAAGCAAGACCAAGGTTGTTATATGCCATTTCTAGATCTTTGTTTCCAATATGTTTGGCGATACTAAGAACCTGCTGATGAAACTCGATTGCTTTTTTGAAATCGCCGAGAGAGTGATAAGCAAGACCAAGGTTGTTATATGCCTTTCCTTCTAGATCTTTGCTTCCAATATCTTTGGCTATACTAAGAGCCTGCTGATGAAACTCGATTGCTTTTTTGAAATCGCCGAGAGAGTAATAAGCAAGACCAAGGTTGTTATATGCCCCTCCTTCTCTATCCCTGTCTCCTGAGTCTTTAGCTTCACTCAATTGTAACTCGAAGTATTCTTGGGCTGTTTTAAAGTCACTGAGCTTGTAAGCTGTAATGCCAAGACTGCGCCACGTCATTTCTTGGAAAGTTCTGTTGTGTACTGCATGTTTGCATTCTTTTCCTTGGGATGACTAAAGAATGTGAACAACACACAGCCTTATCAGGACTAAACATCACACTCAGGTCTACTGCCAAAATTTTAGGTTCGTTAAACGATGTGCGTACAATTGTGTGTGCTAGAACAAGCATGAGTTAAAAAATGTGCAGCAGTATTATGCGAGCCATGAATACTGTCTGAAAACTACAAAGGTCTATACAGTCTACCTCCGCCTGGCAGTTACCTCGCGATCGATAGGAGGGACACCCCGTTATTGCGAACACTGATGAGTTTAAATCCCGACGCCGTCTTAGATTGGATAAGATTGGTTGAAAATAACTCCCGCTATTACGAACAACAAATCGTGGTTCCGAAGGTGGCCGTTTTAGCAGAAGTTGACTGAATAACGAGGAACACGATTTTGACTCTTGTGCTTAATCAAAGCAAAATTGACTTAAAAATTGAAGAAGATACCTTGTCCTGCGTGGCCCCAGTCTGTGAATTACTCTTCCCTTTATCTGCGCATGCCAGACACATTTTTCGAAGTTCCAACAACGTTATGTTTTCTTTGTCAATCTTTTCAAAGTTAAAATAGGTAACTTGTTTAGGTTGTAATTTTGGCTGCTTTTGCTATAATACGCAATGAAAAGTTAAGGGTACAGAGTACAGTGTTAGCAGTGGATTTGCTTGTTGTTGAAAGGACACTCAACTAAACCTCAAGAATTGTTATGAATGCATGCTACTGTTACGGCTTCTGAGTAACAATGGGGCTGCTTCGATGCCCATGCATTTATTGTTTTGCGTTACGCGTTTTAATTTATATTAAAAAATTTTTACCAGATAAGAAATACAGGAAACACAGTCGATATTGTTTTAAAGGTGACTACTATATTATATTGTAAGAATATGCAAAAGGTTTGCAGTCTTTTATCAGCTAGAAATTATATATATATTAACTTATATCTAGTCTAGTCTAGTCCAGTCTAGATTTTTTTTTTTGGCGGGGGGCGGTAAAGGTTGAATTCTAAAAATATTATTTCCTTCCTTATGCTTAGATAAGCATATGAGTTTGTATGTGCATATCAGTGCTTCTTACCTGAGTGGTTACATTTAAAGATGGTTTCTCCTTTTATGTTTCGACTATGAGAACAAACTGATTTAACCCAAGGTGCTATTTTTACGGAGGGAGTTTTTTTGCTGAGTGAAACTTGCAATGTAACCGGACTAGAGCATTGCAAGGCAACTGCAAAATGCACGTTATTGACAGAGACGACTTGTATTGCGAAAAAACTACAGATACTCTAGTTTTTCTGCACCTCGCAATGCAAGCATTCATTGCAAGACAAGATGCAAGGTCACAGGGACACCCAATTTCTTTTGCAACTTGTCTCGCAAGGGCCGCTTGCATGCATTTCAATTTGCAGTCATGCAGTCAAAGAACCAAAGGATACTGCTAATCCTTTATCACACCACGTGATGGCTTCCTCAAACAGATTTAGCGTCACACAGGAAGTCGCTCCTAAAAAAAACACTTTTGTGTGATTATTTCTTTAAATAAAATGGCCGTTAATGGCCTGCTCTTGTTTACATGTGCTTTTCCGATGAAAAATTCTACCATGCTCAGACCGTCGTCGGGTCCTATACAAGAGGATTCACAGCTGAAAAGACAACTGTTATAACTAACAAGCAAACAGTACAAGCACTGTAAAAGTCAGGGATGGGAACACACCTGCCAAGCCTGCAGTCGGGCCTAAAGCCATCAGTACTGAAGAGCCAGAACATGATGTAAGAACATCGATACTTTGATAAAACGTTTGATTTAATCGATTTATTTGTTAATTAGACTTGAACAGTGCTGTTGAATCATCATCATCATCATCATTTTATTTCAATAATTTAAATTTAACAAATTAGAGAAATATACAACCCGCATATAGCAAAGCTAATCGAGGCAGGTTGTATAATTTACAATCAAATTTAGCAAACACAAATTATTAGTAAAATCAGGTAAATAATAATAAAGTAAATCTTTTATTTAATTTATGTTGACAGTAGAGCCCAGAATCTTGCTAAAAATAATGTTACCTTCTAAAACTGATATTATCTTTAAAATTTTAATAAAAAGGGGATGTTACATTTTACATCAGTAGCCCTTCTAAGCTCTTCTATCTCATGCACACCAAATTAATTTTGGTTTTCTGACCAATAGCCTAATCCAGAGCAACTCTTTGGTGTTTCTTTGTAACAACATTAAGCTACATTGGTCATTGAGAGATGGTTAACTCATCGCTGTTTCTACGAGACTGTAAATTAAATTAAAACCCCTCTATCTCATGCAGACCAAATTAATATTGGTCAAAATTTGCTTCATCCATTTTTTTTCTTCAAAATAGATCGAGTGTTTTTTTTCTTATTTCTGACCAATAGCCTAAGCCAGAGCAACTCTTCGGTGTTTCTTTGTAATGGCATTAAGCTACATTGGTCATTGAGACATAGTTAACTCATCGCTGTTTCTAAGAGACTGTAAATTAAAAAATGTCACCTGTTATTATTGCTTTGACTAACGATGGTTGTAAGTCAGTGGCAGCTTTTGCATCTCTCAATGAGTCACTGTAATTCCCTGTGAAAGAATTAAAGCGATTTTCAAAAAAGTGTCAGAAAAACAAAACAGAAGAATTCACTTGCAACACTGAGATGCAGTGAACCAATCAGAATTCAAAGCAATAAGACGCCGGCACCAAGTGGGGGAAAAACGTGGCGAACGAGTAACCATTGGTTTTGCTTTTATTTCTTTTGAGATCCCGAAAGTGGTGCGATTTGATTAACCAATGACAACACGTCCATAATAATTAATGCAAAAATTGAGATCCTGGAAGTGGTGTGAGTTGTTTAACCAAGGACAACACGTCCATAATAATTAATGCAAAAACTGAAAAATGAAAAGAAATTTGATCAGAAAAATTCAAAATGTCTCACCCAAAAAAAAGTGTGCTTCTGCCCTGTTGCTATAAAGTTCAGCCTTAAGTTCGTCATCCTTCAAGTTCACTTTAATTCCTTCTGTGTAGAAGTAAACAGCATTGCTGTAATGCTTCTTACTGTATTCATCGTTACCTTCATTATTGTAAACCTCTGCTATCGCTAAAATGAAACAAATCATATTGAAAGATCGTTGGTGTGTAGTGCTACAAAACGGTTATCAAAAATACAAATATATATATATCTGCTCACGTTACACTGATCTTCTAAATACATATTCCCTTAACCAGTCTGGCACACTGTGCATGACTGTGATAGGTAAAGATGTACACAAGCCACAGGTGACCCACTCGGTCGTTTAATCAGTCTGGCACACTGTGCATGACTGTGATAGGTAAAGACGCACACGAGCCACAGGCGACTCACTCGGCCGTTTAACCAGTCTGGCACACTGTGCATGACTGTGATAGGTAAAGGCGCACACGAGCCATAGGTGACCCACTCGGCCGTTTAACCAGTCTGGCACACTGTACATGACTGTGATAGGTAAAGACGCACACGAGCCACAGGTGGCCCACTCGGTCATAGCCTGAAGCAACTAGGAGTATTGTTACCCCCATCCCCCTTGGATGAGATGCTAGTCAATTGCAGGGTTACCTCAGCATTTTGTCGCTGATACACATTTAGACACCAGGGTGGAGGGAGTTAATGTGGTATACTGTGAAAATCAACGGTTACTTTTGAGGAAATGGTCACGCGCGTTCCGTTTGATCACTGTTATGCATTGGTAACTCATGGCCAGACTTCGATGTTCAAAAGATGGATAGCGCTTCCCAGTGGATAAATCTTTATCCAGTGGAGAACACAATTGGTTAACAATTATCCACTAGATAGCCATTTATCTGGTGGATTACACCACCTACCTTGTGAACAATCGTGGTCAGACTAAAAGGTGTATAATCAGGGGCTAAGGTATAATGACTGTAACCAGGCGAGGGGGGACGGAAGGTTGAATTAATAACATTTCTCTTTAATATTGTATTGTACAATACAATAAGGCACATGCTTTGTGAACCTATACTTAACCTGAAATAAAACTTGTTGTTGTTGTTTTTGTATTGCATTGTTATTGTATTGTATTTACCATTGAAAGTCTCATCATCAAAATCCAGAATCTGCTCAGTTGGTGTGACGTCACTTTCACTCGCGGCCTTGATCCCACTCCTTGCCATGAATGCTGGGATTTCAAGAAAAGTCCTGTTTAGATTAATACATTTTTATTACTGTTACCACCATGCAGCGTTACTGGTAAACTTTGTTCACTTTACAATCTATGCATGATTTAGATGCTAAATGAGAAATGATACTTTAATCATACTATGAGTAGCTTTTATTGTAGATCCAAAGTAATAAAATTCCTGTAGTCTGTCTACACACCGATTTATTTTTAGCCCAGTGTGAGCGAAGCGAACGCGTACGGGTGCGAGCGCGTAGCGCGAGAACGAGCCTCTAGGGCGACAGAAAAAATAAATAGATAAAATAAAAAATAAATAAATTTTTTTCCCGCCCTCCGGGCTCGTTCTCGCGCTCTGCGCTCGCACTGTACTCGCGCGCTCGCTTCGCTCGCACGCTCGGCTCAAAAGGAAAAGTCTGTGAACAGACTAAAATTCCTAGGAATGTGTTAACATCGGAACTGTTCCGATAATTAAATACTTTTGTAGCTGGTTAAGAGACTTCAACCTCTTTCCCAGGAAGTCTATTATTCCCATCTCCTGCAGCTTGAGTTACGTTTTAAACCATCTACAACATACCTAAACCAGAAACGGACGGTTTTAGTTGTTGTTGGCAATGCAAAACGTAAATGAAAGTATGGTTTGAATTGGTCCGGGAGGTGAAAGACAAATTTTGTCACCAGTCAATACACACACTGGTCCCCCTCCCTTGACAGTCTACTTATTGCGCGTGGTTGTTATTTTGAATTGGCCAATGAGAGTGCAGAATGTCGTATGATCGTGGTCACGCTCCAGCGGCCGTAGTCGCACTACTAGCTGAGCGGCCGGGAAGATTGCAGAAAACCGAATATTATTTGAAATTTCTCCCCCTAAAATCGCAGTGCGATCGCCGAGACGAGTCGATGTGATAGGAAATTTATGTGGCCTTATGGCTGTGGTGTTTTTATGGCGATTGGGTCTGTTGCTTTGTGGTGAAAGAGCGATTAGTGGGACGAGGTCGCCGGGAGTCACCGGTCTTGCTTCGCTTTATAAATGGAAACGACAACCAACGACATCGCAAAAACTCGTAAGCCACAAAACCGTCTAAAATAGACATAATTTGCGCCCAAATTGCATACAAGACACAACGAAACACACAAGGTTGAGGTAAGTGAAGTTTATTTCCACATTAAAGCTTTATTTTAGCATATATAAGACTAAAATGGATTTCCCATACAAAGTCTACAAATCGTTCGTTGCGTAAGCATCACATACTAAGCTTGGGCTGCCTGTGAATTAACATAAAAAATGTTGCCTTACCTTGATCTCGGAGAAACTACTGTGCATTAAAAGCGACGTCCGTGAAGAAGTAAATTTTCCAAATTGAAGGGGTTCTAAAGAAAAAAATCGTTGAATAAACTAAAGAGAAGCCACCGAAATCACACTCGCATCAGCCGCCATGTTTTTTGTTTTGTTTGCACTTCGGGATTGACCAGAGGATTGACAAATTCTGCTCGTGCGCAGAACACGAATCCGCTGACTGATGCCTCCATGATTGCTTGGCAAATTGTGAGAACATCGTTTGGATTTCACTTAGAGAATGTATGGCAAGTTGCTTTCCCTCCCTGGTTTAGTCAGTCAAACTACTTGTAAAAATGACACACTTCACAAAACTGCAAAATACCGCAAACGATAATGCTGTAAACGATACGTAGGATCTACGAAAGACGTAATCAGCCAAAAACTGAACACCCCCCACTCGGCCGTTTAACCAGTCTGGCACACTGTGCATGACTGTGATAGGTGAAGTCGCACACGAGCCACAGGTGGCCCACTCGGCCGTTCAACCAGTCTGGTACACTGTGCATGACTGTGATAGGTAAAGACGCACACGAGCCACAGGTGGCCCACTCGGCCGTTTAACCAGTCTGGCACACTGTGCATAATTCCTGATCAATTGCAAGTATATTCTGTGTAATAAATGACTGGCGGCCAAATTACGTAATTACATTTTATTGGTCTAACTGAGCTTGAAATACTTAAAGACATAGCAAGCACTTTCCATGGAAAAAGTGAACACTGACTTGAACACAAAAGTATAAATCCTCTAGTTAATCTGAACTGGCGGGTGGCACGCCTCACACAGTTCGATGTAACTTAAATTAAAAGTACTAATCATTCAGCCAGCTTGCACTCGAGGGGGAGCATTGGGGCCTATTAGAAATGGGAAGACCGCTCAAAATTTCAGTGAAAACCGAAAAACCGCAATAAAAATTGCTCAAAACCGAAAAAACGCTTTTCATAAAAACCGAAAAGCGGATGTTAAAAAAAGAAAAAAAAAAAGGAAACCGCAACGATTACCAAAACCGAAAAACCAGAAATTTTGAGTGCAAACTGACCGAAAAACCGATCTCAAAAATGACAAACACCGAAAAACCGAAAATGGGAATGACTCCTCCAAAAACAGCTCCATTGTACATTGTACACCTCCATTGTATTAGGTATTCTTTTGTATTGTCGTTCTTTTGTGTTCTAATTACTCTATTGTTTTAACAAAAGAATAAGTGTTACCCCTAAATCGCGCATGGTATAAATCACAATAGCGTCCAAGGTGACGGACGAAGACTTCTTTGTTGTGATTAGTAATGATTTCAAATCAATGCGCACTGCATTGCTCCGTGATTAATACATTTCGCTGATTTCGTTGTAATCTGCTGTCCATCTATTATTATCTGTTTCGAAAACTCCAACTTTTCACGCCATAAATTGCTCGTTGAAACAAAACAAATTCGATAGATATTTTTAAAGTTTTTCAAAGTTACAAAAGTCGAAAAAATGAGTAAATAAGGAAAACTTGCCGAGGTTTTAGCCAAAAAGTTTTTTCAAATCATGATGGCATGATTAGCGCGCGCTAACAAACAAACCCATCTTATCCTTAACTTTCGATAGAAAAGATCGTTGTATTGTATCAGAAGCTCATAACAGAGAAGCGAGATGCATGAAGCTCATAACAGAGAAGCGAGAACCATGGTAAAGATGGGTTGACAAAGTCGGTGAAAGTTTTAAAAAGTGTTGGCTGTTTAAAATACAGCGAACTGAATATTATAAACACCGCGCCGCCGTTCATATTTCAAAATCTATACAAATTTTATTCCAACCGATTTGGGAAGAAAAACCTTAGCTCAAGTCAGACACGAAATATTGTATGTTTGAGCGATAAATTATAAGCGAAAAGGAGAGTAAAACACTTTTGTTTTCAAAATAAAACAGAAAAACACATGGCATGCGTACTGAATCATGAGAATTTGCTTCGCTTCTTCCGTACGCTTCAATCTCTTTGTGAAGTTAAAAACAATTCATATTTTGTTACTACCATAAAAATGACTTAAACAATCTTTCTTATTTGAAACTACATTTGAATAAGTAAAATACATTACCATATTGCACATGAAATTCTTTAAAGAGCCATTTTTGTGGTGATTTGGTAGAGATGAAACAAGGCTTGAAAAAACCTGAGTTGTCCAGATTTCGCAGTGTTAAGCTTTTTTTCGTTCCTTACTTCGTCGTCATCTTCTTAGAACTACTACAATATTCAATACTTTTTCCTCTTCAGTTTTGAACCTCAAAATGTGATTTGGTAGCGACGAAAATAGCCGTGAAAGTAAGCTGTCCATATTTCGCGAAGCGCTTGTAGTTTCCTCGAAGTTTTCTTGCCGATTTGAGCGGCCGCGCGTACGCGCGTGGAGCTGAAAACCTCCTTCCATATAAGGGCAAAAATTCAATCCGCGATTCTGATTGGTCGGTTGGGAATTCTAATAATCCCCAGCATAGTTCTGAACATATAGGGGAAGTTGCACGCTTCTACGTGATAAGCTTCTGATTGTATACAGTGTTGTTTAATATTCCAAACTTGTCAAAGTAATCAAAATTCTCCCCCTTCATTTGAAGATAATTTAAGGTGGCTCGATATAGTATTTTGGTTTCCCTGTATAGTATATTTGGAGGCAAAACAATTAGAGTTATACTTTGCGGATCGTCATCACATTTTACCCCGAAATCAAGATAATATTACAGTATTAATTTGCCATACATGTATTGAGGTTGGCGTTGCCATGGCAACGCCATTGGGCTTTTAAGTAAGGCCTCAAAACAGACATATCTTCAATTATCTTTAAAATTCCACGGTGAATTCTGTTTAAATTTTGCATACGGCCTTCGACCCGTGTGTTCTACCCGAGTACCAACTTTAAAAAAAATCTGTCAGAAATTTTAAAGAAAAAACGCGTTTTTTAGAATTCGTTGGTAATTTTTTTCTCTGTTGACAGAATTTTTTGAAAATCGCGTAAAACGCACTTTGGATAGAACGAAGTCAACATGCAAAAAATGAAAAAAATTTACCGAGCGGAAGCGGAAGTGTGGACTTCGAAAGTTTCAAATTTCCGAAAATTTTGACACGACAAGATCGGCAATTACGCATGCGTGGCAGTTGTCACGCCACTCCTCCACGCGGATTTTGTGGTCGATTTGCGGATGTTATTCTTGTTTATTCATTTGTAGACAAATCTCTTTCGCGCTGTGCAGCTTTTTGTGAGATAGAAACTGTTATCTTTTGGATGAATCGTGTCTAGTAATGGCTGATACATCACTTGCCTTCGAAATGATTAACAATTCTGGCTAAAATCGCTGGATGCTTTGTTCCTCGTGGTGTGGATGGAATCGCTGCTGTCGGCGCTCTGCTCAAAATTGCGAGCCTCTTTAGAGACGCTGTAAGTCCTGGTAGGACAGGCCACTTTCTGCAATTTTTTGTAGGAGGCTTTGCTTTACTAGCCCATTATTACTCTGAGAAAAGATGTTATCCCTGAAATTGCACACGCTGGAAGCGTTCGTCTAAAAATACCATGTCTTCGAAAGCGAAGGAGGCGGGATTTACATTGCCGTTGTTTACAACGACAGGGATTGAAATAATAATAAATACGCGATGGAGAGCAAAGACATCTTCCAAAGCATCATGTGCTAAAAGCTCTTCATTAAAAACAGATTTTAAAACCGATGGAAGATTGCTTCTACAGGGCTTTCCTCCCGGATTGAGCGATTCGGGTGTTTTGACAAGGTGAAGACTGTCGGCGAATAGAATTTTTCATGGATGAAAGTGTTTCTTTGAACTCATGCCTAACTGATAGGAGCCTCTGCGGAGGAGAGAGCCTAAGACAGCGTGGCCGATCAAAACACTGTGGCAATTTGCGATAGCATTACTGGAGAGAAAAGTGGTGAAATCGCTCAGATGAACAGTATGCATTGGAACGTTTTCTTTGAGCAAAGTTTTCTGGCCATTTATCGATTCCACTGACAGTTTGTTAAATCGAGAAGCGTAGTAGCTGATGTTGCATTTTGGGAAAATGCACATAGTAATTGTAAGTGTTTACCTGTTTAGTTATAGCTGCTATTTTATCTAAAGAAGTTGTCTCCGTGTCAAAAACTACAAATTGATAATCACTGTAGCCGTGTTGTTGTGTCTTTTCTTGAACGCCAGATCGAAGATTTCCTTATTTTCTCCTTTGAGTATTTCTGATTTGCTGCTTTATTAAAAGCCATACAACGTCTGCTTCCTTTTTGCTTTTTATTTCCTCTGGTGGTTCGTAGCTGGATAACCCTTTTTTGTGCATTTTCTTATCTAATTGATGACGAGAATCGACCACAAATGTCATGCAGTGGGTGGGAACTTCGTCGCGCACACGCTCTGTTGCTGTTTGTTCTTATTAGAAGATGAACTGTCTTTCCCAACACATTCTGCATTACTCTTTTAATAGAGTTAAGATTAAGAAAATACACTGCCCCTAAAAACAGCCCAAAATAAACTCTCTCGTATTCAGAGGAAAATTGCGTCCATGCGGGGCTGAGTTGTCGATCGCGAAACCATTCTTCACTGCCTTCTTGTCAGGGAACTTCAACCGCCCTGTTTTCTTTTTCTCGGTAAATCACATTACCACCAAAGAAAGAGGAATGTAAACCTAGCTTGCATACACGCGAAAAACACAGTCAACCAGGCCGGCGCAAAAATAAAATTGCGAAAGGAGTGTTGCGGCCATGTTTGTTTATCTTTTTTCTTGCATGACTCAAATTTTAAAAGTCCCGCGGGTAAATTAGAACCCAATCTGCGCGCGCCAAAAAAAACTATATCGAGCCACCTTAAGCTTTTGTTTTCTAGGCAAGGAACCTATTAAATTGCCGCGGGAAATATTTTTACCGCGAAACAACAGGAACTGACGTCAAATGCATCACATGGGGCGTCACGTGGCTGCGCATGCTCGATGGAAAAGCTAACGGATGGTCGCAGTGGTTTCTTTCTCGTCCGGCGTAGTTCGGCGTAGGAGAATCCACTGCTTGCAGGGTAAAGAATGGCTTCCTGTGACGTGCAAAATGCCCTTCCAAATACTTGTTTTCAAAGGACTTTTTCAGGTGATGCTCTTAATAAGTTGTCAAGTGTTTAAATAACTGTTTTAATTATTGACCGTGAACTGGGTAACTGAAACAAGAAACAAAACGAACTAAAACTAACACGGCCACTCCATGTGTTCTCTACTTATAGAGACCTCCGCTGACCCGAAACATTGCGTCACTTAATCCTTGTTCCCAGACCATTTTACAACATCAGAAGTCCATTATCCAATATTCCGACCTCATAAACGAGTTTGTCCCCGCTTTAGTTAACTCTAACTCTTTAAAACATTACCTCATCTAGTTCTCTCTCTCTTATTTCAAACAATGCGTATTTGTGTCACAAATACGCATTGTTTAAAAGACATGTTTTTTATCCATCGAAACAAAATTTGGTTTATTTAAAGTTTTGCAACTGTGGCAGCGAAACTTCACACATTTAACAACAACATTTGCCGTGCTGTAGCGTTTTACTAAGTCTTGAAAAAAAAGAACATGCGAAGTCCTCTAGAGCTCGAAGCCTTATGCACTAGTCAGCTGTGAATTACTAAGAAAAGTCTACATGCAGCCGATCGAGCGAGCGATCGAGTGAAATTTGCCCCCGTCTGCTACATATCGTTCAACGCTTTGCGTATTCACGAGAAAATGCGCATACATCTATCTATACGCCATATAACCCTTGAAATAGAAATTCGACAATTCGTTTACTGTTGACCATTTAACTATGACCGTTTCATTTTGTTTCACGAGTTTTCTGAAATCACTCTTGTCGCTAAAAAGCCCTGTGTACGCGATAGATTTGTAATGTGATTTCTTATTTATCTATTTATTTCTAAAAGCACCCGCCTCGATTAGCTTGATGCTACCTGCGGGTGCCTATAATTTTGTATATAATTTATTTGTTAAATAAAATGATGATGATGATGAAATGATACGTATTACAACGATCACAGGTACATCGCTGGATTACTGTAAAAGTACGCACCTTTGATGACTCTTGGGTAGTTTCTTTACGCAAAATAAAGCGGGATCAAACAAAAGTCCTTCAATTAAGATAATTCAGCACAGAGCGCCTTGTATTCAAACCAACAGAAGACTACACACTATTGCACAATGTATGTGCCGAATCCTTTTATTAAGCACAAGCACACTTTTTATTAATAGAACACTGTAATATTTCACGTTACAAAGTCATGACGCCCTTTGTGGCTTTCAGTATTTCCTTCTTTGCTTATCCCACTTTCAGGAGAATTAATCTCTACTAAACATAATCTTTTGGTGTCGTTCTCCAGCATAATTTCTAGAATATTTGTGTGTCTAGGCTCCCAGGCAGGAGGGAGGGGGCGTCTCTAGGCAAAACATTGGTCGAGTCATCACTGCCAGTGTGACGTCACGTCATAGATCAGTGATTTTCAAAATGGCGGGCAAATTTGTTGTACGTTATGTTCCAAAAAATGTGGAATTTCCTAAGGTTTGGATGATTCATTTACTTTATTCGATGTTACTCAGGATTCGAAAAATATAAGAGACTTGTTTGCGATAGTTTCCAGTAACATAGAGCATTCAAAAGCGTCATATTTGGATTGGAAACCATTTACCAAGTGGCCAATACGTCGGCGGAATTTGTTCTCCCGTTAACGTTTTCTGGGAGCTCGTGCAGTGATGCGGGGACATTCTGACCCAGGAATAGGAGGTTTGGCACATGGTATATTAAGCTTGCTGTGTGCCGAGTTTCAATCCTTCAGTGCTTGTGGATCGTCTCATCAATACCTTCAAAGTCAATGGAGTTGCATGTGGTGAACGGTAAGTGTTGGAATATTTTTACTTACAAAATAAAAGCAGATGCTTTATATAACATTTCTTCCTGAATTATCGTCAGTGAACACTCCCTGAATCATTAAAATCAACAATATTTTTGAAATTTTGGATCTGCTATACAGGTCTCAGTGTACAGCAGTACTGTACAGGGTGCCATGTGGTTACGTTTGGTTAAATAGCTGTCTCCTTTATAAAGCAAAAACTTATGTTAAGCTTGAAAACTTTTGATTGTTTGGTTAACGATCCAGTCTCTGGTAACCATGAATTTGTATATATTTAATACACATAGTCAGATAGACAGTGGGCCATTCCATTTTTTATCCCCCCCCCCCCCCCCCCTATGGATGAGGTTAGTCAAAATTGTCCCCCCAAGAAAAAAAGATCAAAGTGCCGACATGTTTCCCCCTCAGAAATAACCCAATTTTTCTTTTCCCCCTCAGAAATATTCAAAAGATCAAAGGCGCCAACACAGCCACCCTCTCAGAAATGACTTTTGAAGACTACCCCCCCCCCCCCCCCATTGAATGGAAAGGACAACCAACGACATCGCAAAAACTCGTAAGCCACAAAACCGTCTAAAATGGACATCATTTGCGCCCAAATTGCATACAAGACACAACAAAAACACAATGTTGAGGTAAGTGAAGTTTATTTCCACATTAAAGCTTTATTTTAGCATATATAAGACTAAAATGGATTTCCTATACAAAGTCTACAAATCGTTCGTTGCGTAAACATCACATACTAAGCTTGGGCTGCCTGTGGTCAAGCCAGCAAAATTTAGAGCAACAACCCAACAAAATTTAAACACGGGCAGTTGAACTAGTAAAGCTAGTAAAATTTAGACACAGACAGTCAAAAAGCCAACAAAATGTAGACACAGGCAGCCAACAAAGTGCACACACAGACTCTCAGGGCTCTCAAAAAGCCAGCAAAATTGAAACACAGATGAAATCAAAACAACACCTTCGCACTTGAAGAGATTGATGAGCAAAATGGCTGATTTGATTGACAAAAACTAACAACGGCTATAAACGTACATTATCAAAGAATAAAACCTCCTTTTATGAGGTCGATCTGTTGAAAACGTAAAGAGAAAACGGCGATCGTTTTAGATCGACTACACCATTCCGAAGTCAAGATGGCGGTCCCGCTACTTGTCCCGAATTATATTCAACAGAATTACAAACAAACGCGCCCACAAAACAATAAACAATTTATAAACACAGATAATATGTGCAACAAAGCTTACACACTTACGGTCAATTAGTGAATAATAGCTAAAAAATAGCCTGTATTATCCCTCTCTTTCTTTCACTTCAATGGCGTCCCTACTCTAAACTGAACAAGGCAAGCGAAGTTCTGACTCGTTGCTATGTGACGTCACACTGGTAGTGATGAGTCGGTCGCGACAAATAATTGAAAACAATAGAGTCACCCCCTCCCTCCTGCTCCCAGGGTTCCCTTCTTTGTCTATGTTTTTGACGAGACTTAACTCTCACCTAAAGATAATCTTTTGGTTTCATTCCCCAGCGTTATTTCTAGAACACTTGTGTTCACGTGATATTTCACCTTTTGTCAAACGGACTGCCTTCTAGGCTATCGGAGTTTCCTATTTTGCTTATTTTACTTTCACGAGCCGAGTTGAATCTCTAGCGCCGGATAATTTTTTTGTTTTAAGGTGATGTCACACGGGACGACGATGACAAAAACCGAAAAAGTGAAACCCCCAATACCCCTCACTTAATATTATGGTTCTGCATCTGAACTGGCGGGCGGCACGCCCCATATTTCAATGTAACATAAAGGTGGTCAGACACGAGGGGTCATGTAGCAGGGACACGTCGCAGCGACATGTAGCAGCGACAAAAATTTGTGTAGTACACACTGAGGGACATGTAGCAGGGAGTGTAGCGCTTGCACACCACATGAAAATGTCTCAGGGACATATCTCAGGGACATGTTGCAGCGACACGTCCCCTCGTGTGAACTGATGCAAATTTGGGGACATTTTGTCCCGCCGCGACGTGTCCGGCCATTAAACTCCGTGAGACATGTCGCGGGGACAAAATGTCCCCAAGATTGGTGTTGCACAATTATGATAGTATCAGTTCACACGAGGGGACGTGTCGCTGCAACATGTCCCTGAGACATGTCCCCGCGACATTTCCATGTGGTGTGCTAGCGCTATGATGTTTTCTCTGCTACATGTCCCCGCTACACTCCCTGCTACATGTCCCTCAGTGTGTACTACACAAACTTTTGTCGCTGCTACATGTCGCTGCGACATGTCCCTGCTACATGACCCCTCATGACTGACCACGTTAAAAGTACGAATCATGCAGCCATGGTTATAACAGGCTATCGCGGAATAACAGCAGTCGTAAAGAAATGAACAGGCGAAATGCTAAATCAAAAGAAAGTGAACGATGTAAGAAGGAGGTGCTCCATTAAGGAGAGGTGGCCATTATGGGGAGGTTATCAATTAGAACATTTGAGTGAGTGAATGAGAAGTCGGGACAAGAAAAACTGGCCGTTGTGGAGGGGTGGCCGTTATGGGGAGGTTATCAGTTAGAGCATTTGAGTGAGTGAATGAGAAGTCGGGACAAGAAAAACTGGCCGTTGTGGAGGGGTGGCCGTTATGGGGAGGTTATCAATTAGAGGAGTTGAGTGAGTGAATGAGAAGTCGGGACAAGAAAAACTGGTCGTTGTGGAGAGGTGGCCGTTATGGGGAGGTTATCAATTAGAGGATTTGAGTGAGTGAATGAGAAGTCGGGACAAGAAAACATAGCTGTTGTGGAGAGGCGGCCGTTATGGGGAGGTTATCAATTAGAGCATTTGAGTGAGTGAATGAGAAGTCGGGACAAGAAAAACTGGCCGTTGTAGAGAGGTGGACGTTATGGGGAGGTTATCAATTAGAGCATTTGAGTGAGTGAATGAGAAGTCGGGACAAGAAAAACTGGCCGTTGTGGAGAGGTGGCCGTTATGGGGAGGTTATCAATTAGAGCATTTGAGTGAGTGAATGAGAAGTCGGGACAAGAAAAACTGGCCGTTGTAGAGAGGTGGACGTTATGGGGAGGTTATCAATTAGAGGATTTGAGTGAGTGAATGAGAAGTCGGGACAAGAAAACATAGCTGTTGTAGAGGGGTGGCCGTTATGGGGAGGTTATCAATTAGAGGATTTGAGTGAGTGAATGAGAAGTCGGGACAAGAAAACATAGCTGTTGTGGAGAGGTGGCCGTTATGGGGAGGTTATCAATTAGAGCATTTGAGTGAGTGAATGAGAAGTCGGGACAAGAAAAACTGGCCGTTGTGGAGAGGTGGCTGTTATGGGAAGGTGGCCGTTAGTAGAGGTTCTACTGTAATTGATAACCTCCCCGTAACGGCCACCTCTCTACAACGGCCAGAAAGGTCTGTCCTAAGGTGGCCGTTGTAAAGAGGTTCGACTGTACGTTGTTTACTATGGTGCACCAACATTGTTGTACAACATTTTGTTGGTTCAACAATGTTAGAATGTTTAGCATGCCATGTTAGATCAGTGATGTTTGACCAACATTTTTTGTTGGATGTTTTGATTTCCATCAAACAGTTTCGCTGATTTTTAACAACGTTAGAGCGATGTTGAATAACGTTTATCCACCCGTCCAACTTTTGTTATGCAACAAATGCTCGATCATTCTCGTCCCCAGAGCCTTCGTTTTGTTTGGTCAGCGGAAAAAAACGAAGGCTCTGGGAACTGTGCCTTCCGGATGTCGTAAAATCCACGACATCCGTTAGCGCACGCCTAATGCATTAATGTACTATTGCGCTTGCTCAATGCCAGAAACCGAAAATAATAAAAAAAAAAACCTTTCGTGTGTGCATTCTCGTCCTCAGAGCCCTCGTTTCGTTTGGTTTAGCTCTGGAGACGAGAATGTTGTGTGTGTGGAATAGCGTTCGAAAGGACTGTACAAGACTTAACAATTACAGGAAAACATCGCGCTGAAAAAGAAAGAAGAAAAGCTTTACGTACTGCTGTTATTTAGAAGAAAGATTGTCTTTGTATTTTGCCTACTGGTTTTAGAAAACATGATCCTCGATAAGTCAACCGATTTCTTTCGTTTGGGAGCTGTGTATTTATCGTTTCGCCACTGGACGCTATCATATCCGACCAAATCAGTTGATGGGACAGCTAAGTTTGTTGATGGACACGCTGTGGTCATTGATTAGGCTTATTTCATCGAACAGTGGTAAGGAATATCGAGGAATTTTTGTTTTGCATTCGTTTGACTTTCATGTTGTTTTAATTGGGCTTCGAGTGACCTTCGTTTCCCTAGATTTGTATTTCAAGTTGTAGCAAAGAGTACTACCTAATAAAGAAAATATAACTCGCTTACGAGAATGCTGATAGCGTTGTTGTTGTTGTTGTTATTTAAATGGGTAACCTAGTGGTAATATTTCTTTTCACCCTTGGGTTTTCTTCAGGATTTTTGCCTTTCCTTTAATTAATACTCGTCCCTGTTGCAAGCAACATACTTCTTTATTATTTCAGTATTATTTTCGGAAACGAATCGCTCATATTTAGCGACAATCAGATCCCGTTATACTTTAAATTTAGCAGCCGTATCCCAAACAAAACTTGGTGACATTGGTCGTTGAAATTTATAAAACGTTGGGTTTGTTGATGTAGTCGTCATAGGACTTCAACATTTGAAATTCAACCGGAAGTAAAACCTTATGCGTAGAAGCGTAAATTTTTTTTACCTTGTTGCGCATTCACTTTTAAATGGCCAATCAAAAAAATTCAAATTTTTGTCCGTTACCAGAGCTACACGAGACGGCGCAATTTAAAAAAAAACCGTGGAGCTCTGGGGACAAGAATGATGCTCGATGTGTTATTTAACTATTATAGCGCGAAAGCGCGCGTGATATCGCCTAATTCTTAGCCGACGAGGTCGTAGGCCGAGTCGGCTAAAATTAGGCATAGGCGACATCACGCAAGCTCGAGCGCAATAATAGTTTTATAATTCAACACATTGATAACAAAGCACAGTTTGAAGAAAAAATATCGAGGCCGGTCCGTCATTTTTGCATTCTCTTGTCAAAATGCGAAATTTACCGCCATCGTTATACGTCATGCAGACACGACAGCGCTGAATAACGTGTGCGCATGCGTGAATTTCGTAACAACAACGGCAGTTTCCGCGCGAACGTGATGAGTGGTTCTTCGGAGCAATTTTTTTTTGAAAGTCTTGAAAGACTGCAGGAATTGTCTTTTATTTTCAACAGTAGCGCTAACGTTTCTCCCTTTTTGGCTCTAAAATAATAATTAGTACTCTTTCAAAGATTTTAGAGCAATTTTTTGCCATGAAATGTCCGGAGAAATAGTACGAGAAAAGGCATGTATGCATTGCGAGTTGAGTTTCATCAACCGTCATCAAGCTGCTTCGCGACCAGAATCTACTTCACCTATGAGAGAAATAATGTCTTTGAGGTCCATTGACTGCGTTAAAAACAATAGGAAGTTAACAAGCTGTCACTAGAGGTGAGTATTTTATAGCAGAGGGATTTAATTTAATCCTTTGATTTACTCGAAATGAAATGAACACGGCGTCGACATACACGCCAGAACTTTAAAGAGTAAGCTTATCTAATCTTGCGCTAGGATTCTTTACCCGAAAGTAGAAATACTTTGCTTTTGGTTGAATTGCATGTGTATTGTGTTCGAGAAGCAGCCAGCTCCAACGGTGTTGTTCATTTTGTTGTTTTTCTTCTCCCATCAAACTTGCGTCTTTCACTTATGAAGATTTTCGCAAGCGTTAAAAAATACAGTATGTTGCCCTAATTCCGGACACTTTTTGTTTTTTTCGCCATTTCTTACCTTGTAATGACAGAAGCGAGCTGAAACTTTCTCACCACATACCTTCTACTATACGTTATCTTGTGTTGAAGTGTCATCGACTGAACTGCTTTATTTTCGTCGTTATATGCGAAAATACGAGTCAAGTTGAGTGCCCTTATTCCGGACAGGTTGCCCTAATTCCGGACGATCGCAATATGATTGTTTTCTTCGTTTTCTTAGCATTATTCTTCTCCGTAATGAGAAAAAATATATAAGATACATACCATGAGATAATACATATGCGAAATATTCAATTTTTTCAAACTGAATTGTTGCTTCCCCCAGTTTAACGAGGACGTTCGACGGCGTAGAAAATTGGGTAGAAACAGTAACAAACAAATCAGAAAATTGCATAGATATCTTCAATACGCTTTTCGCCGTTCAAATGATGGTTATTGAAAGTTAAGTTTGACTTATCGCTAAGCTTTCATATATAACATAGATTAAAAAACAAATTCGAATTTCCAAACTCCCTTTCATACAAAAATAACTGGTTAAGTTATATTTTGTCCGGAATTAGGCACACATGACAAAAATTTAACAATTTTTTGTCGCAGTCTCGCTCGAAAATATGAAACAGTTAACTTGCTATTACATGACAGGAAGAAACCGTAGTCCTTTTAGCCTGAATTATTCCCAAAATTAATAATTTATTTTGTGTCTTCTGCGAAAAAACACTATAAATATAAAACGATGTAATTCGATGCGCGCTAAAAATGCAATTTTACGACGAAGAAAGTGTGACCTACCTTGAAAAGATCTTGAATTTCCTGCCTTAGACTAAGCCAGGAAAGCCATAAAAGGAGTAAACGATAGAAAAGTAATCAATAAATAATCGGAAATTATTGTTCGAATTTTATTTATAATTTGAGGAGAATGACGAAGCTCTAATCCGAAAGTGTCCGGAATAAGGGCTGTCCGGAATTAGGGCAACATATGTACTTAAGCTTATACACTTACAACAACAACAATAAGCTTAACATTGTTGTTTTGTTGTTGTTGGTGTTGGGAGCCCTCTCGATGAGCGTTGTAAGTCTTAGGGCAAACTTCGCCAATGAATATGTTTAAATAAATAAATAAGCTTATTCGCATGTATTATCGGACACATTTACCTCATCGCTTTTATCAAAGCGCTTGACAGACGAACAACCAAATTCTTCTTCCACAAAAAGCTTTATAGAGTTGTCTCGATAGTTTCATTCCAAAATTGTCTAGAAAGCGATATATCTCCAACAAAACTCATTACAAAATTATCCATGCCTTGATAGATTATCGGACACGCTCATTGATTATCGGACATGCAAATCCTATTGAAAATTTCCGCCAACAATGTGCGTACGCAAGTCTTTATCACATCAGTATATAGGCCGTCCGATCATCGATCACTGGCATACCCGAAAAGAAGTACCCCTAAACAGCGGTAAACTGCTCAGAAACGGTAGGTGCATCATGTAGGAAACAAAATGGAGGGGAAGTTTCCCACTCGATGGATTTCAGAACAATCTTTGCAGTTTTGCATTCATCTTTTGGAGTTTTTTTCCTTGTGTAAGGGAAAAATGTACTCACAGCAATAACTTGTTGAAGTTGTTTAGTAACATGGTCAATGTGGTTCTTGGACATGTTTTTCTTTATATTCTGCACTGTTCTTGGATTTACTGAAAATCCTAGCACTGGTCCAGGAGACAAGCCCTGTAATGATAGCCCACCAAGTGAAGAAAAGACACCACAGTCTTTTTGAAGCTGACATGTCTTCTGTGACCTGTAATTTTAATTTTTACTACATTAATTTTTTCCAGCAACCAGCAATTGACATTGTAATTGACATAATTGATTTAATAATATACACGTATTGATATGATTTTTTACTTTAAATTTATTACTTTGTATTTCTTTGAATCATAAATACTTCATTTTATTGTTTAGTACAGAGGGCCAGGGATTTATGGTCAACTTGACTGATAAGATCTATTGAATAACATAATCTACAAAATTTCATGCATCAATGCCCTACTGTAAACGAAATTTCAAAATACATACCTAAAATATGAGAGAATGTGCAATAATGAGACTGTTCGTTGCCTCTGCAGGGATTCCCTCTCTGGTGACACTCTGTGGTCATCCCTTGTTATTGAACTTAGAATTAGGTCAAACAACCCTGGAGAATTCTGTTCACAAAATTTCCTCATCTGATTTGGATCATACAGTGGCACTTCTGGTTTGCTGTCATGGTATCTGAACATTGCACTCTGACACTGACTGACCAGCTGGTCAAAGGTAAGGTCTGCAAAATACAAATAGGGTATAAGCCAAAGGCCTGAGGGACTGGGGATTTCTCCCAACTACATTAATTAATGACAGCCCTGTACACTGTATAATATGTGAACTAAAATATTGTTTTACTGCAACCTCTATTAAAGAAAAATAGAATTTAATTTATGGACACATATAATTCCATGGAAGTAATAAATTCTTGGAAGCATACCTGATGTAGTTTGCTTTCTTTGCAGGGTTGTGTCATTCCAACTGATAGAGTTGTTCGATGTGGCATTATTGTCCTTAGAAGATTCATACCAAGATTATTATTTGTTCTTTTTCATGACTGTTTTTTTTGTTATTAAAAATGGACTGCAATGTTTTGTTTTTTATTCAATACCTGTTTATTGTCAGAAGATTTTGCACTGGAGTTTTTCTCGGCCGTGAAGGTACTTGTAGTGGACGTTTTAGTCCGTCTCTGAAAGTAAAGCAATCGATAGTCATGATATATAATTATATTTTTGTTATAAAAATTCTTTTTGTGAGATGCAGTGTTCATATTTCTGTCTAATTCACGGAAACACTGGTTTTCTGTCATTGCTGTTATTGTTTATTTGATTTGTAAGTCTGGGGAGATGATTGATGATTTCAATCTTCTCTATCAGATGATTTTAATCTTCCCAATACACTTTCAATAGACTTGTCATTTCTTAAACTGAAAAAAAAATGTAAACAAGAAAAAACATTGACATACTTTTGCAGGAGGAATGTAGTCTGGGTAGTTTAAGAAAGCCTTGTCTGCGACCATAGCACACTAGTTGCACCAGCGGTTTCCGGGCTGATAGTTTGGTACATTGGCTCCTACCCGATCGAATAAACGATGCAACCTCGTAGGAATTGTTGTTCTTGAAAGTTCAGTCGAATGTTGTGATAATGGACATGAACAAAAATCGTTTGTTTGTCGATTGGCCCTCATCCAGTGTCGAGTGCAAGCCCAGCAATTTTGGCTACTCCCCGTGAATCTAGCAATGCCCTCGTTAAACTGTCTCAGGGGACCCTCGCATTCTTCCCCAGTTCGTGTTCTTTTCAGGAACCAGCAAATCCGCTCATATGGCTTGGCATTTGCCGTCACCAAGACCAACGCGCAGACAACCCAAACTAATACGGTCATTTCAACAAAGTTCGCGATAAAACTCGCGTGTTCGCCTTTCCTTTTTACCTCTTGTACAAGGATAAAAACCCAGTGTACAAAAAATATTTCACTGCTTGGTAAGCGAGGGGGTCAGTTTGAAATTTTCAAGCTACTGTTTTCACTTTAACTTTTCTTTTTTACGATAAACCGGGGCTACTCGCGAAATTTTGAAAACGCCGCCATTTTATTACGACTTGTTGTCATGCCCAGGTCGCGCGCGCCGTGACACCCCGCACATGCGCACACGTTATTCAGCGCTGTCTGCAGACACAGCAAAAAATTTTTGACCATATTTGGGCAGTGTATCAATGTGTTGAATTATAAATAACGATGTTCGGGAATGCACTTCATCTAAGCCTACTTATAATGTCCCGGGCACTATCCAATGTAGCGCGCTCATTCCCCTCTGGAAGACGTTTTAGACGTTTGGAATATTATGTTTTGACAAAACTGACACAGCTTTGTCTTACAGCACACATGGCAATAAAGGCAACTGCAGCTTGCAGGTAGGGTATGTTTTGGCCTAATGGAGCGGTCCGTCAGGTCCGTCCAATGTAGAGGCGAGGAACCATTTTGAATGGAAAAGAGGCCCTGGGGACAAGGTCAGTGTGCGGTAGAAATTAAAGTGTAAACATAGTTAATAGAACAAACTGGTTATGAAGCTCAACAAATTTCAAAAAGCGTGTACAAAGCTGCTTTGTTTTGTGTTGAACGAACCGTGACCGTGCAAATTGTTTTGTTTAAAGTGTGAGCCCAAATGTTTCTACTGGTCAGTTGCTCATATGCATTTCAATACCTTTTGTGTTTTGTGCACGGTCAAGGCAAACGAACAATAGAAATGGAGAACAAAAACATATAACAAAGGACTGACTGAGTTTCGTAACCAGTTTATTCTATACAAGTAACTGTATTTGCAACGGACCACCCATCCTGTAGTAAAGGATCTCATCAGCTATAAAATAATGAAACGATTTGATAAAAAAGCAAGGCTGATAAACGGTACGAAAACGACTATATTTATTATTTATTGGATATTTTACAAATATAGTCGTTTTCATACCGTTTATCAGCCTTGCTTTTTTATCAAATCGTTTCAGAAATTAGTGTCGTGTGACATCAACTAGTGATATTATTGCGCTTTTCAATAACACGTGGAATCAGAAATTCAAATCACCAGCAACGGTTGCGTTTTACACTGCCGTCAATCATCTTAGCTTACCTCTCAGGAAGTTCAAAAGGTCACGTCCGTGCATTATGATTGGTAGATTTCGATCCATTTTGTTTGTTTCTTTTTTACATGGTCCGTTGGCTTTCATATTAATTATGATTGACGGCAGGGAATAACGCAACCGTTTGTGAAGATTTGAATTTTAAATTCCGCATGTTATTGAAAGGCGCAGTAATATTACATAACAACTCTCTGGCGTGACATTCCGCTTTCAGTTAAATTGTGCCACAGTTGCCGTAAAGGAAGCTGTAAATTTCCTTGAGTCCATTCCCAACCTCAGGCTAAGGTCACTTCTAAACAACTTAGCGAGCTCCGATTGTGGCCATGTTTTCTTTAGCTGTGTTACTAATAACACTCCTCGTTTCGCGCTCTTCATCCATGACTGCTCCGACTGTTATGACAACTTATGGACCTGTCAGTGGGTCTATAACTAAACTAGTGACGAACAAGACGGTTAAAAGCTACTTAGGAATCCCTTTTGCCAAAGCAGAACGCTTTGAATATCCAGTTCCACCGGACAAATGGACTTCAACTCTGCACGCAAACATGACGACAAGCATCTGCCCTCAGACACCAGACGCCCTCTCTCCGCCATACAAGCGCCTTCTTGTAAATGAAGACTGTCTACAGTTGAATGTATACATCCCGGATAATGCAACCGACAGTGCTGGCCTTGCGGTGATGCTGTGGTTTCACGGTGGAGCATATATTATAGGTGACACCCTAACTTACTATGCGGGTGGCGTGCTGGCGACCGAAGGAAACGTGATTGTTGTTACAGCAGCGTATCGTTTGGGCGTCCTTGGTTTCCTCAGCTCGAATAGTGGCGATCTGAGGGGTAACTACGCCATGATGGATCAGATAGAGGCCATAAAATGGGTGAATAAAAACATCGCAAGGTACGGAAGGCAGTAAGGTTTAGCCTACATGACAGGCGCTTTATGAGCCAACGCGCGAAGTGCTTCGCTCGCCCCGCTTGGCCCATAAAGCGCCTGTCACGCAGGCTAGTAAAGGCTTTGATGGACGGTTAAACCCTCTAACCCCGTTACAACGGATTCTAAATTTTCCGGAATCACTAAAGCGCATCCAAATGAAAAAGAATAATGGACAGAACTTTCATGTGGTTCTGTCTGGTGAGGCTTTAACTTGTTTGTCTAAGGCCGGTGCTGATCATGTAGAATAAAGCTAATAACTACTGCTTCTTCATTATATTCTACGCTCACAACAGGTCAGTGTTTGGAGGACATCTCGACGCTGTTTAGTATACTGTACACTCTGGGTAGTATTCAGTAACCGGTTTGAGGCAGCAGATTAAATCCATGAAGTGTGACAATAAATTCACGCAAAAGTGATTAACGAAAAGCGAAACCATTCAACAAACCCGTCTTGGTATGGGGCCAAATCTCGATAATCTCAAAATTTCAGCGTTTAGAACTGTTTTGCGCTCACCTCAAACCTCTAAAAATATATCGGTCCGATATAATTGATCGAGATATCGTTTTACATCATGTCCGATTTGTAACAAGCACTCATTCGTGAGCAAATAAATAACAAATCACGGAATCAATCAAAATTACTGCCGCTTGGAAGTACTTATAACTTAGTTTAACATTTGATGTGATAATAAAGGAAGCATAAAAGTTGCCTAAGAACATATAATAGAGGAGAATAAACCACCACGATTTTGGTTGTCTAACAGCCTACATGAACACGAATGTGGATTATCACGAACAAAACCGGCGTTCTGAGCAGCACAGGAATCAAAGAAATGCAAATAGACTCAACAGACCTTTCCTTTTAAGCCGAGCGCAGAGCGCGAGAATTCTCGCGCTACGCGCTCGCACTTGCGCGCGTTCGTAGTCTGTAGACATCAGTAGTTAGCTGCTGTCGGCTGGATTACACTCGACAGTGAAACAAGTGCTCTTGGCGTTTAAAATAGACTATGTTGAGTGTGTTTGTCGCTCTGTCAGTTGTCGAGTCATGCCTATGCGGATATACCACGTATCAAGGCCAATAATATCTAACGGGGTAAATTTATAAAGACAACTGACGGTTAGGAGCTTTCTGTGAGGTTTCTGCGTTTCTGTCACAAAAAGTGAAAGCAAAGAAATACGATCTAAAAAGACAAAATAACGGCTAATAACCTCAAAATTCCACCAGAATGACAATTTTGATTTCTTGGCCGCCTGTCACAAAATCCTTACGCAATTTTTTCTCCAAAACATAGGCTCGATTTCCGCCGTTCTCTCGAGTCCCGTCTTTGTTCCTCCCCGAGAGAGGGGATGAGCGCGGGCTCACTCATTTTCCCGAACAGCGGCTGGTAATCGAGCATCGAGCCTATCCACTGCTTCTGTTTTTCTGTCTTTGTAGAATCACTTTGTGCAATTATGTGGTATATTTGGTGGCATTTAGTGATATAAATTAACATGGAAATCAAGTAAGCAGAATTTTCTTCTTTCGGCTGGACCACTGCTCCTTTAATTCGGGCAAAAAAAAAATTGACGGTGACTTTACTGAAATATTAGTGATTCGGGTCAAATAAGGCTTCTGCTTTAGTACATTAGTCCTATTGTTAGTATACTGAATAACATCAGTAGTATCTAAACTAATAATCTGGACGAGAAGTGGTATGCTGCTGCAATATAACAGGAAGTTATAACTGTAAGCACACTTTTTCGACTGAGAATAATCCCGGCCTGTTAAATCGATGACAATCGATCATCGGAAATCCAATCGATCAATCGATATCAATCGATAAAATTAGTTAACTGATATCGATTGATATCGGCCAATCGATTATCAATCGATAATCACAAAAGATGTCCCGCAAATTATCGATTTTATCGATTTTTGCGTGTTTTCTCGGAGCTCGTGTAACAAAATTCCGAACACAATGTCTGGTCAAGACACGCCGCATCGCGAGCGGGAAGTTACCCTTGTGATATCCGATGTCGTTGTGAAAGTGTACCAGGGGTGTCCAGTTACTGTTGCAATTGGTGACAACTTCTCCGCAAGCAAGAAAAGGGGAGATCGTGCCAATGCTTTTAAGGTGACTGATGATCGCGTACAACTTGGTCACCTGCAGAGGGATTTAGTCACTCCGCTTTGGCGACTTCAAAAACCGTTTTCAGTCTAAGTCTTGTTATGTTGTTAATTAATCGATTTTATTGGAAATCGTGGTCAATCGAATTATCACAAAAACATACGTCATCGATTGATCATCGATTTCCAATATCAATCGATTAATTGGCATCGATTGATATCGATTTCATCGATCATCGGTTTTATTGATTTAACAGGCCGGGGAATAATTGAACCTCCGCGCGATCACCTTTCGCAAGCTTTCCAAAGCTCCAATGGCCCTTATCGTAGATGAGTACGCCAAGCGAACATATCAGCGGTTTCTCGCTTTCTTGACCCTATAGTCTCGTTTTGATGTTTACGAGAACCTCTGACGACGATGAGCGTAAACATAAAAAAGAGAAACAAATAAAATGAAAGGCTGATCGTACAGTAAGGAATATATATTTTAAACCGATTAATTTCGAACGGCACGGCCGTTCTTCTTCAGGGTATAACCGTACTGTTATACCCTGAAGAAGAACGGCCTTGCCGTTCGAAATTAATCGGTTTAAAATATATATTCCTTACTGTACGATCAGCCTTTCATTTTATTTGTTTATAATTATTTCTGCTGATCAGATCCTTCACAAGGATCGAATCATCCAGTACTTCTAATTTGTCGAGTGGTCCTTTCATTTAAAATATAAAACCAAAAGAGACTATAGGGTCAAGAAAGCAAGAAACCGCTGATATGTTGGCGTGGCGTACTCATCTACGATAAGGGCCATTCTTCTCAGCGGTCGCGGCGTAGTTACATTAACTACGATCGAAACCTCTCGTAAGCGACCGCGCCTCTCGTAAGCGACCGCGCCTCTCGTAAGCGACCGCGCCTCTCGTAAGCGACCGCTCCTCTCGTAAGCGACCGCGACCACTTTCAAAGCTGGTGATTTGAATTTTTCTATTGTTTTTAACCTCTGGTGAGCGACCACTGGCCCATTTTCCGATGTCACGGCAGACGCAAATCGAATCATATCTTACAATACCGGCTCCAATATATTTGCATCGAAACGTCGATATGAAACAATATTTTGCAATAATTTGTGATTTGCTCATTCAAATTACTACAGTTTCAAATGATCCAACTGAAGGCAAACTTCAGGAACATTTTTTAAATATTTACTAAAAGAATACAGGAATATAGAACAATGGGCAAAAATGAGAAAATGTGCGTGGGGCTATATAGTAATAAAGTGAAGTCAATTATGGAGACATGAAGTGTAGTTCTAACTTTTGAGTCTGTCGACGAAATACTATGATGTGACCATTCAAATGAAACCTCTTCAGCAGTATTTTTGCATGGTTCCATTTGTTCTAACTTTTGAGTCTGAAGACGAAATCCTATGGTGTGACCATTCAAATGAAACCTCTTCAGCAGTACTTTTGCATGGTACCAGTTGTTCTAACTTTTGAGTCTGTGGATGAAATCCTATAGTGTGACCATTCAAATGAAACCTCTTCAGCAGTACTTTTGCATGATTTGTTCTAACTTTTGAGTCTGTGGATGAAATCCTATGGTGTGACCATTCAAATGAAACCTCTTCAGCAGTACTTTTGCATGGTACCATTTGTTCTAACTTTTGAGTCTGTCGACGGAATCCTATAGTGTGACCATTCAAATGAAACCTCTTCGCAGTACTTTTGCATGGTACCAGTTTTTATCAATATGACACAAAATGAAATTTTAACATTTTTCTTGAATTTTGCTTAGCTTTGTTGTCATTCTTCTTCTTGTACGCGTTAGTTTATTTGGCCTACAACATATTTCGACTCCTAATATCTTAAATCAAAAGACACCGAAGACCGTTACTGCATCTGCTAATGAACACATTCCTTCCTCTTTACCACAATCAATGGACATTACTACCGAATACCTCCCAATTTTTTTTCGGACAATTAAGAAATTTGTTTTATTATTAGACCATCTACTCGCACAACTTCACCTTCCATTAGGAACTACTACCTATCAGATCTACAATCACTTACCCTCATCTCGTGATTGTAAATCTGATACAGCATGGCCGCTCATGGTCACGTGGTTGTGTCATTGTCTATGATGATTCGAAACAGTAATTAGTCAATTTTTGGCAAGATAGATCTGTCTATTTTTAGTCTAAAGGCGCATTTACACTTCATAAAATCGGTAGCCGGACCGACGGTATCTGAGCGGTTTGGTGCTTGGCTGTAGCGAGGGGATGTTACTAACAGTAAAAGCCATTACTATATTGAATGACCGCTGACCGTTCTCTGTGCATGTATCCGATGTAGGAGCTTTGCGCAGTATTCGATTTAGATTTAGATTTACTAACATGGTTTATTATTTAATTTCATTTTATTTTCAACGTTTGCAAATGATTAGATTTGGTGGCAATCCCGGAAAGGTGACCATATTTGGTGAGTCTGCCGGTGGAATGAGCGTTGCATTGTTAATGCTGTCTCCACTGACCAACGGCTTGTACCAGAACGTCATCATGCAGAGTGGAACGGCAATCGCTTTGCCTTCATATTTGGAAAGACACGAAGCTGATTTACGAGCAAGGTATCGGCGAGAACGAAGTTTAAATTTCGTATGTTTGGACAGAATCGTTATGCATCAGTCAATTTCAGCAGTGCCCATCATTCCTCCCGGTCGGGCATTAGTTGGGCATTTGCTCTCGTTGGAATAAACCACGGGGTCGCGCATTAGCCTACCCTCAATGTAAACCGGGGCTGATGGGCGTGGCTCAAATGAATTTTTACCCCTAAGAGGTACCAATTCTAAAACAACACATGTCATATTCTGTCATATTTTTTCGGCTCATACTCTAAAAAGTACCGCGATAATTCTAACGGCAGACATTTTAGATTTTAGTACCCTAAGCGGTACCAATCTTCAAATTTTGACCCCTAAAAGGTACGACGAGCACCCTCGTCATTTTTATATGGGAGTCCCCTCCCCCAGGGAATTTCCCTTCTTTTTTTACTATAACCCCGGGTATTTGCACAACCTTTTTGCCCCCGTCATGGGGCATTTTTTTTTCATAAAATGCTAATGCCCGGGGGTTGTCCTGGGGAGGACATGCACACTGCTGATTAGCTTGATGTCCCTTATTAACATCTAAAGCAGCTACATCTTCCTTTTTGGGCGATCGATGCCGTCGGAGGAACGTTAATCGTAGTGCATGGTAACGAACACTCAGCCTTGATCCCTTTTTCCCTTTCCCAGACCAACGCTCAATGTTTTACCACCCATATTTATAATAAGTCCTTAGCCACATACACAAACAGTATATTTACTGACTCGTCCCCAGTCGTCTCTCAATTAACGAGAGGAGCGCGAGGTGTGATGGGAAGGAGGAAAGAGAGGAGAGTCTTTCCCTTTCCTTTCCTCCTTCCCATCACCACCTTCGGTCGCGCTTCTCTCGTTCCGCGTCTACCCCCACGCGCGTCTCCCGCGTCTTTCCTAGAAAGACGACTGGGGACGAGTCAGGTATATTTATATATAACCTTATAGAAGAGTATGTCAAACACGTCTACTATAAGTGTACACTAAGACTTTCATTTTCAACTCCACAAAAGCGCATCGACAGCTCTCCTAAAAGGACACATAAGTCGTAGTCTCAGCGTTCATACGAGGTCACTTCGGCTAAGCGGGCATTCATTCAGGCATTGGCCCAGTCACACACAAACACTACATGTTACCCCCCTCCCCCCAACCCCATAAGCGCACACGTCTGCGTAGCGGGCACTCAGTCATTGTCCTAGCCACGTACAAATGCTGAATTTTTAACCTCCTATAAGCGGACACTTCTGCTAAACCGGCACTCAATCGTTTTCCCATTTACAGACAAATTCTTTATTTTATTTGACTTCATGGGGGCGTTTGAACGACTAGATTGTGATGCACTTGGCCAAGAGAGGATGAACTAAAAGCTTGAAATGTTTTCAATTGCAAAGAGCACAATAATTTAGTTATGTTTCCCAAACGTTCGTTTCTCACACACGCTCCTTGTCAAAAGGATAATTTGTTATAGATATCACCCTATTTCTTCGATTCATTTATTTTATTTCTTTTTTAATCTTTTAGGAGATTTGCCCAATTTGCGGGATGTGATTTTTCCTCGCTTAAAGCGTGTGCAAAAAAGAAAACAGTTCAAGAAATTTTAAAAGCCCAGCTTAAAGTCACTTCAGAGCTAAATTTTTTGTCTTTTGCGCCTGTAGTGGATGGATACTTTCTGCCAGGTATGAGTTCCGTCTCCGATGGGGAGACCTTCTTATATGAATTATATGCTGACCGGGGGTAGTCGTCGGAATTGAAAGGAATTCTTAAAAGGTACAGTAGAACCACACTTTACGGACACCCGCTCAATACAAATACGGACACCCCATTGTTAGTTACGAACAGCTTTATGCATGGGTTCCGGCCAAAGGCTATACATTTTCTCCTAAAATAAACCCGCTTAAAACGGACACCTATTTATTTATACAGATTTTTACGTCTAGACTGAAACAATCTCTCACAAAGTTAACCTGGTTTATATGGACAATCTGGCTAATTCAAAACGTTAAAGTCTTTCGCCAATTTTAATCACTTCTACATGGGAATTGCTCCCGGCCTATCGTCGGTAGAATATAACCAATGTCGTTTAAATTTTTCTTTCAACTAACCCAATCTGTATGATGAAATTGCAGAATATTGATTTACCTTTAATTCTGTACACCATCTGCAAAGCACACTTACAGCTCATGTCCAGTATTTATTAATTATCAATTTCTATCAATCAATGCCAGATTCTCCCGCTAAACTCCTACAAGCTGGCAAGTTCAACGCCAGTAATATCATTGTTGGGGTGACTCGAGACGATGGCTCTGTATTCATCACGACTGTTCCAGGTTAGAGTCTCATTCCATTAACTGTATACTAAATATAGGAATGGTGCAAATTCCACAAGCCAGCTGCTGTATGAAATCCGCACTGACGGTTGAAATGGATCCATGTTTTCTCCTCTCGCCCCACGCCTCGCTCGCTCTCTCTTTCTGGCAGGTCGTATATGAACGAGTTACGAGCTTGCGAGGGGAATGGGGAAAGAAAAGCATCGCCCCACTCCCCCTCGCCAGCCGTAACTAATTCCTGACTGTGCGAGGCAGCAAATCAGGGTTGTGCCTAAATCATACCGTCCAGAAGGACGTCGGACACCTTATTGAGACTTATATAACGTAATGTCGACACTTACAATTTTATTTCAATAAATTTTTATGTGTAAAAAAGAAAATCTAAAATCCCCACTCAGGATTGAACCTGTGACCTCAACTAGGCTTAGGCTTACATAGCCTACCGTACCACTGTACCACCTAGCTTCTCGGGTTGCTTAGTCCTAAATTTAAACTTTATAAATTGCTACCCCTAACCTCCACTGAATGCTAATCAGTTACTCCGTTATATAAGTCTCGATAAGGTGTCCGACGTCCTTCTGGACGGTATGATTTGGGCTTGACCGCAAATCAGAGCAGAATAAAAAAGGAGAAATAAATGAGTGAAGGCGGCAGTCTGACGGCCAGTCAGTCAGCCATAAATTCGATGCGCGCGACGCACATAAAAAAAACTGTACTTGTCCTAAATTTTATGCCGTCAGAGAAGTCAACATATTTCCGACCGCACTAATGGTCAAATACACATACACACATAATGTTTTGTTGCCTTTTTGGCAAAAAAAAAATTTTCACTATTTTCATGTAATTAGCTAAAACAATCCATAATGTAACTCGTGTGGGAAATGATTGAACTAACAACTAAAAATATCCCACCTATCCAGCCACAAAACCTCGCTCTTATAAACTAGTTCTTGTTTTTTTTTAACTTGTCAGTACATACAGTTACGGCACCTCGTTTTCAGTCGCTGTGATCCCTGTTAATGACATATTTTGTTATGTTCAAGGCGCCCCATGGACGGTCCCCGACGTTTCTCACGGCATGAC
Organism: Dendrophyllia cribrosa; assembly: GCA_024195265.1. Lineage (NCBI taxonomy): Eukaryota > Metazoa > Cnidaria > Anthozoa > Scleractinia > Dendrophylliidae > Dendrophyllia > Dendrophyllia cribrosa. The sequence goes on from JAJLRJ010000005.1 coordinate 14,411,317, forward strand.
AAGAGCAATATTCAAGGAGGAGATCACCAAACGAATCTGGATACGAAATCAGAACCCGGAAACTACGGACTCGCTTATCTACCAGTACACAGACTGGTCCAACGCCAGTGATCCTTATGTATTACGTCAGCAGTTCCTTGATATCTGTACTGACGCAGTCTTTAAAGCTCCCGCGATACAGTCAGCGGATTCATTCGTGAAGAAGCGTGTTCCAACATACTTTTACCAACTTGAAACAGCTCCCACACTTGTCTTCGGTATAACAGCATGGATTGGGATATTTCACGCAGCAGATCTTTACTACACGTTTGGTTTTCCCCTATTGTTGAATAACACAAGTGACAGAGAAATAAAATTCGCCAAGAGTTTTATGACTATGTGGAGTAATTTTGCCAAGACCGGGTTAGTAAAGTCATTAATAATACCAGCCAATTAAATGTTATTATCAATTTTTAAATGTTAAAAAATGCGTTTCGAGTGAGTTCGAAACCATAGTTTCGTAAGTTCGAATCCCAGCCACCCCACAATCCGTCGACGTTTCTCAGAGAGACTGGGACTCTTACCCTATATAGCTTATATAGAGGAGTACCCCTCCCCCCCCCCCTCCCCGGGACCACAATCCGGCGACGTTTCTCAGAGGGACCGTGGAGATGGGGAGCTTGGTCCTCTTGGACTGCACAGTTTAGTTATGCAGGTGACTACTCTTACCCTTATATGAAGTAGTAACATCCCGCTAGCTGAACTTAACATCATATCTTATGCTCCATGAATAGCCCAATTTCGATATATTAAAATTCAACTTGAAACAAAAGAGACACGTCTGCACCCCTTTTCTATACTAGACACCAAAACTCCCTGCTCTATCCCAGACTCACTACTTTTCAGCAACTCCGCCTTTATACCACAGATCAATTTCCCGGTATACCACCAAAACTCTGTGATTTTTATACCCTATCCCAGACTAAACTGTTTAAGAGCCATACCCTTCACAGCGGCACATACTTGTACCCATACAGCTAAAGACAAGTACCGTATTTGGGGGGTTTTAAGGCTCACCTGAGATGCCAAGCAAATTAACGTGCTCGCAGACTAGTTTGCAACATCACTGATTTTTGTGAATTGGAACAAGTTCATATTTAAAGTGAATGAACATTGATACGAGCTACCGCATTATTATGTACTTTTAGAAATCCTAACTCTCCCTCATCCCTGGAGACGACTTGGCCCCAGTACACAGCTGACCGAGGAGAATATATGGGACTGAGTCACAACTTAACAGTTAGGTCCAAAATGCGTCCAGATGAGATGGCGCTGTGGAATACGTTTCTACCGAGCCAGTTAGCATTTGAACCTACCACCGGAAGCCACATGCCGACCGCAACAGACAAAGTACCTGACGATAATAAAGGTATATATTCTCAGTTTCATAGTTAACTACTAATGGGTTCCCTGTGTATGAATCTTGGATGGGTCCCATGTGTTCACATCTTTAGGCAGGTTGATGATGCAAGTAAATGCGACGAAATATATATTATATTGCTTGTGTAGATGCCGTAGCTGATAGTCACTTAAATGTTCAACTTCGGTGCCGACAATTCAGATTAATATGATACACGCGTAAAATGTAGGTAGCACTTTAAGGAGTAAAGAAGCAAATGGAATGAAAACATGAAACAACATTCCACCCCAGGACAGGTCGACTTTATACCTTTCGTTTAAATGTTACAATTTACCTATTTCCCACAAACTCGAGCATTACAGCTATCGTGAACAGCATCTTGATAAACAGATATAGCTTTCATTTAAATTTTCACACTTTGGGATGTCCTCCATAGAATCAATAATACAGCATAATAATAACAGTAACACAGGAAGTACTGTTCAGGTCACACTTTAGGATTTCGTCCACAAACTCAAAAAGTTAGAACCACCTTGTACAGCGTAACAAACAGTGCCACAGGAAAGTACTGCTCAATAGCCTTCATTTGAATGGTCGCACTTTAGGATTTCATCCACAGACTCAAAAGTTAGAACCACCTTGTACAACATAACAAACAGTACCACAGGAAAGTACTGCTCAATAGCTTTCATTTGAATGGTCACACTTTAGGATTTCATCCACAGATTCAAAAGTTAGAACCACTTTGTACAGCGTAACAAACAGTACCACAGGAAAGTACTGCTCAGTAGCTTTCATTTGAATGGTCACACGTTAGGATTTCATCCACAGACTCAGAAGTTAGAACCACCTTGTACAGCGTAACAAACAGTACCACAGGAAAGTACTGCTCAATAGCTTTCATTTGAATGGTCACACTTTAGGATTTCATCCACAGACTCAAAAGTTAGAACCACCTTGTACAACATAACAAACAGTACCACAGGAAAGTACTGCTCAATAGCTTTCATTTGAATGGTCACACTTAAGGATTTCATCCACAGATTCAAAAGTTAGAACCACCTTGTACAGCGTAACAAACAGTACCACAGGAAAGTACTGCTCAGTAGCTTTCATTTGAATGGTCACACTTTAGGATTTCATCCACAGACTCAGAAGTTAGAACCACCTTGTACAGCGTAACAAACAGTACCACAGGAAAGTACTGCTCAATAGCTTTCATTTGAATGGTCACACTTTAGGATTTCATCCACAGACTCAAAAGTTAGAACCACCTTGTACAGCGTAACAAACAGTACCACAGGAAAGTACTGCTTAATAGCTTTCATTTGAATGGTCACACTTTGGTGTTTCCTCCAGACTCAAAAGTAATAACAGCGTTGTACATAATAATAACCAGTATCACAATAAAGTACTTTGTACTTATAAACTCTCAGGCTTAGGGGTGCAGAAGTACGTTTTATCAAGTTAAAAATGGTAAAAGTAAAAGGCAAACGATCCTGAGAAAAATGTCGAATGTTGTCTTTCCTCAGATAAACTGGTGGTGGTGCTCGCTGTCTTAACAGGGATGTTTGGTGCTCTAGCGGTCATCTTACTTGTTGTGCTGATCGTCACATGCTGCAAACGAAAGCAGCGAGGGAAGGAGTTCGAAAGAGAACACATAAACATGTAGCTGATGAGAACTCATAGACTGTATGGTTTCTGGCCTCCTTGATCCTCTTCAACTCCCCGGAGAGCCGGGGAAAGTTTGTCAACTATTTTAACGAAGAGAACACATAAACATGTAGCTGATGAGAACTCATAGACTGTATGGTTTCTGGCCTCCTTGATCCTCTTCAACTCCCCGGAGAGCCGGGGAAAGTTTGTCAACGATTTTAACGAAGAGAACACATAAACATGTAGCTGATGAGAACTCATAGACTGTATGGTTTCTGGCCTCCTTGATCCTCTTCAACTCCCCGGAGAGCCGGGGAAAGTTTGTCAACTATTTTAACGAAGTCGGTGACCCAAACGTACATATTTGCATATTTCAAAAGCTTTTTAGTTTAATGTGGATTTCAACTATTGTTAAAATTATTATGTAATTTACACACAAGACATATTACTGGATTGTTCGCTTTAAGACTTATTATCACAATTTGTTAAACACTGCTTGGACATATTCTAATGGTTGCAGCTTAATTTGATTTGTTTGTTACTATAATTTGTTCTGGTAAATTAATTCTTTCTATTACAAAATATTCCAAAAACGTCAAAAATTTCAAAAATGGGTAATAGTTATACGCTAAGGCCCAGGGTCTCCGCGTTCAAAATGGGAGGCGACGAAAGCCCTGTACAAAAGATGGGGGCTTAATAAATTTCTTGCTCCAAAAAAAAAGGGTGGGGGGACTTAATAGAGGATTTACGGTAGTAACTAATAATTTAAGGTTCCAGAGGGAAAGTTCAATAAGCTGCTGCAGTCCACTTTATCAACCAATCAGAAGTAAAACCAAACCAAAACCAATCGCGACTTGCTCGCACGCGTTTTTCCCGCGCGCCGGTGACATGAATTTGCTTCGAGTTTTGATTGGTTCTTTGGATTGTCTGCGCCGGTTGTGATTGGCCAGAGTAATTACTTTAAAGGTACGTACTCGTCACATACTCGTCATTGCCCTTTCATACAATTACCGAAAGTAGCGACCCCCCCCCCCCCTTCGAAAGTACGCATGCGGATCCCACCCATGTGGCAGTAACATGAAAATGGATCGACGAATGTCGTCTTATGTTGAACAATAATAATTGTTGCGAATTTTTTATCTTTCATTTCATTCGGAAAACCAGCTTGCACCAGCTTTATTTAACGTTTTTAGCTGACCCCGAAGGTAACCCTACCCCGTTAGTAGCGAGCCCCAAAGGTTGCTAATTCCGAAAGTAACGAGGGTCGTTACTTCCGGAACATTACGGTATAGCAGAAAGATCAGGCCCTGGTCGTGCAGGGACAGCGCTACATTTATTCAGTGGATAGCGCAATTGGTTTTGTTTCATTTGTCCATCAAAGGATCTACAATTTATAGAGAGTATTTACCTTGAATGATAATTCATCTTCAAATTCGCCATCGAAATCGAATAAAGCCTTCGCTTTCGGTGTGACTTTAGTATCCTTCCTCAGCAAATGAAGAGGCTCGTGGTCTAACATATTGAAAGGAATACAAACTCCAAAATGTGTCAGCTAATATACTAAAAACTTCTTTAATATATTAAAAACTAAAGCTGATGGGTGCCAGGGTGCACTAGCACTGTGAAAAACATTGACAAAATACTTAAAAGGAACAGTGTCGCGCGACAAAATGCCTAAATTTCGCTTTCCTAATGTCCACTGATGATATATCGCCAAATGCCACCAAATATACAACTAAACTGAACAAAAAGATTCTATAGAGCAAAGTAGAACAAGTAATTTTGTGAAAAAGTGCAGGATTACAAGGATGGAAGGTGATTACAGTTTATCAAATTGGATTTCGTGACAGGCGGTCAAGAAATCATAATTGCTATTCTGGTGGAATCCAAGGGGGGGGGGGGGGGGGGGGGGGGGGGGGGGGAGGGGTACTCCCAAACATGATCTACATAGGTATGCGCCGATGTGAAGGGTATGGTTTTCAGGCAGTTTAGTCTGGGATAGGGTATAGTAATCAGAGAGTTTTGGTCTAGAATAGGGTATCATTTTCCGCGAAACTGATCATTTGCGTGACGAATTTAGTCTAGACACGGTCAGTACTGGCAAATGGCATTTAAAAATCGGTACAGCGGGCAGTATGGCATTCTTTACTGACCCCTGGTATCTTAGACTGTGATAGTGAACGAGTTTCTGGAAAATAGCGAGTCTAGGATAGGGTAGGATTTTTCGGTGTTTCGTCTAGAATAGGGTTGCAAAATGCAGCTAAAATGGTTTAGTATAGGTTAAGGGTCTCAGAGTCCCAGCGGCACACCCCCACCCAAAAATTTGCAGAGTACCCCCACCCCCCCCGTTATTTTGTGTCTAGTTAATACTTCATTCCTTCCGGCTTGAACCACTTTTTAGGCTTTTTTTCTGTTTCAAGCATTGTCGAAAAGGTCCACGGCTGTATACCAGATCCACAAAAGAGCAGCACCACTGAAACATCAGTGCATAAGCCCTGTGGGTTCTGCATGTTAGCCGTTAGCTCTGATGGAAAGACAAAGGGTCCTTATCTATACAGAGGAGAGGACGCTGTGCCAGTCTTTCTTGACAGTCTTCAACAGCTGGAAGGAGTGATCAGAGACGAGTTGAGACACAAGGCACCACTCTCCATGAGAAGAGCAGACTGGGCAGAGTTCAACCATGCAACAGATTGCCACATCTGTGACAAGCCTCTCATCAAGGACAACTTCAGGGATGCAGTTGCAATCTATTCCCCAGACACTGGAGAATACGAGGGCTTCGTTCATCGGTTCACCAACAAATGCTACAAAGACTCATTCAAAGTCTTTCTCAGCAGCTATGACAGTGAACCGGAAGTGTACCAATTCATCGGGCCATGGAACCAAAGGAAGGCAATTCCGGAAGACCTACCAGAGCAGGTCGATGGTCTCTACTGTGAGGAGCCCCTCATACAAGACTCTGTTCGAGACGCAGTCAAAGATCATTGCCACATCACAGGTAAATATCGAGGCGCGGCTCACAGTTCTTGTAACATCAACTATTTCCGAACCAACCCGAAAACGGAAATAATCCCGGTTGTCTTTCACAACTTGAAGGGTTATGATGCACACCACATCATGAGTGGAACTGCGGATGTGCATTCCGATTTGAAATGCATCCCAAACAACATGGAGAAATACATCTCTTTCTCCCTCGGCAAGCTTAGGTTCATTGACAGCTTGCAGTTCATGCAGTCAAGCCTCAGTGCCCTGGTTGATGCAAACAAGCCAGAGTCCTTCACAATCACGGCAAGCCACGAGAAGAACCAAGCCAGACGCGGCCTTCTCCTGCAAAAAGGGATTTACCCATACGAATACATGGACTCTTGGGCTCGATTCGATGAGGTTTCTCTACCACCGAAGGATGACTTCTACAGCGAGCTCAAGAAGGAAGGCATCTCAGACAAAGAATACGCCCACGCGCAAGTGTGGGAGGTATTTGGATGCAAGACGCTTGGAGAGTATCACGATCTCTACCTTGAGACAGATGTGCTTCTTCTGGCTGATGTTTTCGAGAACTTCAGAAAAACATGCCTGCAACATTACAAGCTTGACCCGGCACATTATTATACAAGCCCTGGTCTCTCATGGGACGCTCTTCTCAGGTATACGAAAATCAACCTGGAGCTTCTCACAGACACCAACATGCACCTATTTGTTGAAAGAGGCTTGCGAGGTGGCATATCCATGGAGAGCAGGCGGCACTGTAAGGCCAACAACCCCTATCTTCGTGACCACAATCCTGACGAAGAGTCAAGTTACATCATGTATCTCGACGCGAACAATCTCTATGGATGGGCCATGAGTCAGCCTCTCCCAGTTGGCAACTTCGCATGGTGCCCTGTCTTTCCAACACAACACCAGATCAGGAGATGGAGGCCAAACAGAAAGATTGGTTACATTCTCGAGGTTGATCTTGAGTACCCCGAGGAGCTTCATGATGAGCACAACGCTTATCCTCTTGCACCAGAAAGTCATGTCGTTCCAAAGGAATGGATGTCGCCATACCAAAGGGCCTTGGCAGAGGGGCAGCCAAAAGACAAGACGCATAAGTTGCTCCTTACCCTTAACAACAAATCCCGGTACGTGCTGCATTACAGAAATCTCCAGCAGTACCTGGATCTTGGGATGAAGTTGACGAAAATCCACAAAATGCTCAAGTTCGAGCAGAGTGCTTGGATGGAGCCATACATCTCCCTGAACACCGAGCTCAGGAAGAAGGCCACTTCCGACTTTGAGAAGAACTTCTTCAAGCTCATGAACAACTCAGTCTTCGGTAAGACAATGGAGAACCTCAGAAACCGAATTGACATGAAGCTTGTACGGGCGCACGAGCAGGACAAGATGAGAAAGCTCATCGCAAGCCCGCTGTTTTCCAGAGCAACTATCTTTGGAACCAAACTAGCGGGTCTCCAGATGCACAAGGAGAAAATCAAATTCAACCGCCCAGTTTACACAGGCATGTGCATCCTTGATCTATCTAAAACACTGATGTATGACTTTTATTACAAGCATCTCAAGCTGAAGTACGGCCCGCGAGTAGACCTACTCTACACAGACACAGACTCCCTACTCCTCGAGATCAAGACGGAGGATGTCTACAAAGACATGGAGAACCTTCGGGACGAACTATACGACACAAGCGATTATCCCAAGGACCATCCACTCCACAGCCAGCTTAACAAGAAGGTCATCGGCAAGATGAAGGACGAGTGCGAGGGTGTGCCCATCTCGGAGGCAATCTGTCTTCGCTCGAAGATGTACAGCATCTTGAAAGACGACAGCGGGTGTATTAAGAAGAAGGACAAGGACGGCAAAGAAATCAAAGCTAAGCTGGACATCAAGAAAGCAAAGGGCACCACGAAGGTTGTCACAAAGAAAGAGATCACCCACCAGAATTACAAGGACGCCCTCTTCGACAGGAGAACCTTCAAGCACGGGATGGACAGGCTCAGAAGCAAAGGCCACCAAATCTTCGGCGAGCACATCACCAAGACAACGCTCTCTCCCTTTGACTCTAAGCGCTGGATCAAGGATGATGGCATCCACACGCTGGCATATGGTCACAAAGATATCGGTGGCAACTGAGTGCCCGGCGGCACAACCATCAGCTCCTCACGAACGAAGCCTCGCTTAGGCCCGTCGTAGAGATAATAAACCACTGGCTCATTCGGCTTGGTTACAATCCTTTGTATTTGATAGACCTTCAAAGACCAGATCGGGTCGGTCGCACGCCTCCCACCCCCTTCCAGCTCGCCAGGCTGATACAAATATCTCACACTCACCCGTGGTGGGAGCTTCTTCTCTTTCACCCCAACAGGCCTAGCATATGGAGTCGCAGGCTTGGAAGAAACGGCTTTCTCTTTGATTGCATCCTTTGGCTTCTTGCCAGTTAGTCTTGTTACTTCATTGTTCAAGGCCGAGACAACATCTGGCAGTCTTTTGACCCAAGCAGTCGAACGGCCAGAGGGCATATTCATTTCAACGGCATACTGATAACCAAACAACCTTTCAGCCAGGGTGCGATTGAATCTCTCCACAATTGCTTGGTCTCTGTGGATATCAACTCGCCCACGACGAATGGTTGTTTTGTTGTTTTCCATCTCTTTTGTCACAGCACCCATAAACTCTTTCCCAGGGTCAACTTGCAAGAGTTGAGGCCATTTCAAAGGCCCACGTCTGTAAATCCGCGCAAATGCTTTAGCCACTTCTCCAGACTCTTTCGAAGTTAGAGGCTCTGCTGCTTTGTAAGGGCTAGCCACATCCACAAGGGTTAATGCGTATTTGTAAACCTTTCTCCCACGAGGAAGTTTGTCGTGGGGCAGGAAGAGAAGATCTGCTTGATGCACTGCATTGGGTGATGAGACATCAAACTTGGGACGAGGGATATGGCGTGGCGCCGGGAGGTAAACTAGCCAAAGGGCTTGTTTGACCAGCCATTTCTTTGCGACATCATCAGAGACCTTTGCCGCTGCAGCTAGCTTTTTGACAGCGGCAAGCCCTTTCCAATACCCTTTCGGGCTGTAATAGATCTTTGAGAGTTTGGCCTCCATAGGGGGTATATATGTTTGTTTACAGAAAGCGATAAGCCACATACCCACCCGCAAGCAGAGTGCCTCCAATGAACGCAAGTTCACCATTCTGTTGTTGTGGGCTGGGCTTGTAGAAGTCCGAGAAGACAGGCTCTTTGTTGTCTTTGATTTGTTTATCTGGCTGCGTTTGGTGCATCTGGTTATACAAGACCAGGGCTTTGTCAGTGGTTTGGAAGTTTTTGCTAGCTTGGTTTTCCTTCCGATCGTTGGCTGCAATCCAGTCAAGGAGCTTAGTGCGGTCCTTCTGGTATTTGGCGTAAGCCGCTTGGTATTGTTCAAGGGCGTGGTTATGTCGGATTTTCTCATCCATTGCTGCCTTTCCATTATCACCAGACAGATATTTCGCGAGATAATTACCGCCCGTGAAAGCGGCCGCATTGAGAACAGCGCCAAGAGCCATTATTGCAATCGATGCCATTGTGTATACATATGTTTTTACATGCTGTCTGGGAGGATTTTCTGGTCCTCGAGATATTTCTTCAGCGCGATGCTGCCAGCCATGACGGCTGTGAACTTGACATAATTCATCAAGCTTGCACTGGGGTCGGCAGTGAAGTTTTCTTTGATGGTCTTTTTCCCAATCCAACCAATACCGGCGACAAGGCCAGTGATTGTTGCGGCGTCGAGGATAGACTTCACAAGCTTGTTGTCAGCCATGGTTTGTGCCCAGTATACATATGATTTTTTATTTTTCTGCCTCAGCTCGGGCTCGGTATCGGCATCGTAGGCATTGACCTCGGGCTCGGGTTCGGCATCGGCGACATTGGGGTTCCTCAGACTCGGGCTCGGGTTCGACCTTGTCCTCAGACTCAGACTCAGACTCGGACTCAGACACGTACACATACTCGGGCTCGTTGTGCCTGTTCATTAACAAGCTGAGAATTGTTTCAAAGGCGGCCACGTTACATCCACCCCAAAAAACAAGTACACCTCCGATTGCAGCACCAGTCATCGCAACCTTGAAAAGATTCATGGTGTCAGTATATATATATGATTTTTTTTATTCCATATTTATTATTCCTTGTCTTACCGGAATTCGAGATGGGGGCGGCGTTGCAGCGGGTATGGCAGCGGGTGGTGTGTTTGCTGGTGTTGCTGTTGGTGTGTTTGATTTGCGCCCAAGCCTTTGCATTATGGCTTCGCGTTGGTAATAAACACCAGCAGCAGATACAACCAACCCTGCAACCCCCAGAATATAAATGATTGAGTTGCTGTTGCTGTCACTTGGTGTGTCACTTGTTGTGCCACTTGTTGTGTCACTTGTTGTGCCACTGGTTGGTGCAGGCTTTTGTTCTTCGGCCTTTTTCTTTGCTTCACGGGCCAGGCGGTTGCGTTCTGCTAGCCTTTTGCCAGAAGCAACGCGGCCAGGGTTCTTTTCTGTTGCGGGCTTTGTTTTCGGGGTCTCTGAGGTAACCCGCGAAGGTACAGGTGTTGGTGTTGGAGTTGGAGTTTTAGTTTCTTCAGGGATCGTCTCGAGTTGTGTGGCCATCGCGGGTATATATATGATTTTTTAATTTATCTTGTGATAAGTGTGCTGCCAGGTTCCAGCCAGGTTCCAGTCAGGTTCCAGTCAGGTTTCTTCAAGGTTGCTGCGAGGTCACCCCAGGTCCCAGCCCAACTTCATCAAAGCCCTCAAGCGGGTAACCTTCACTGTCTCTGGTTGGATGTGTGGGTGGGGGTTCCAATTCTATCAAATCAGGCTTGTGATCAGGCTCTCGTTCAAACTTGATGTGTTTTGTTGTGATGAGAGCAGCATTGGCAAGCGCCAGCCATCGCCCGCATCGCACGGCAATAGCCCCAGCAAGATTTGACAGCTCCTGGTTGATGATGTAGTCGTTCTTGAGTTCTTTCTGCAATTCCTTGGCATCCTCAACCGGGATCACCATGCCAACGCCTTTGGATATGAGCATTATGGCTGAATCAACAAGGGATTCGGTTGTCTTGTTGCCGATGTATGCCTCGTACCGTTTGCAGTACTTGTCAACGTCCTTGTCTGACAACCGCTTGACATGATCGTGTGTGAGCTGCACGCCTATGGCTTCTTTGGCCTTGCCTGTTGAAACAAGGATTGCCAGCTTCTCCCGTTTGGCAGGAATGTCATTGTCTCCAACTAGCCCTGTGGGAGGTGCGGCACCAGGGGTGGCCTCCAGCATCTGCATTACTTCGTCCAAGTTGACCTGGTCTTCAGCGGCTTCTGCCATCATCAGGGTATACATATGTGTTTGTTTTTTATTTTTCAATAATTCTCTTGATGTCTGGCAAAAGAGTTTCAAGCTCTCGTATAAGCCCCGCCATGGTGTCTGGCATAGAATTCAACCGCAATGGATATCTGGCCAGAAGTATGAGGCGCAGATCTTCCTCACCAGCGGCTTTGATAATTTTGTTTTGCGCATCAATTGTGTGTTTGTGCAATTCATCCAAAAGCTGTGAAAGCACAGTGAGCTTATGTAGACTGGTTGGCGCATACATGGTATATATGTGTGTGTTTAAACTTTGTACTCAATTCCATACGGGTGCCGAAGGGAGAAAACCAGGTGGGAGAACTTGCGGGATTTGAGCCTTGCAATAAGCTCTTTGTACTCCTCATGGGAGAGCTCGCCGGCATAGTCTTCGAAGATGGCTTTGGTTGTCTTGCTGGATGGCGTGTAAAAGAGCACGATCGCTGCAATGTTGTCACGATATGGCTTGGCAATGCTGGTGATCTGCTGGGTCAAGACCCACACGGATATGCCGTCATGCCTTGCGCTGAACCCCAGATTGACCAGCTGGCCCGTGCGGCCTTTGACATCTTTGGAGGCGGCGCAATCATCGAGAATGAATAAAGTGTTGGTGCATGTGAAAAAGAAGCTCGCCAGCCTCAACCAGTCTTCGATTTCATGCTGTTGGCAGACAATCACGAAGATGTGCGGGTCGCGACCCACGAAGCCATCGTATGTCTTGTTCTTAACAAATGTGGGGCAGAATAAAACGATGTAATCAAAACAACCCCTAAAGGGGCCTCGCAGTTGGGAGAGAAGATAATGTGTCTTGCCAGAGTTAGTGGGGCCCACGATTAGTGCATTGAATGGCAGCTTTCTTGGGTCCATAACCAACACCTATATTAGTTGGTTTGTTAACTGGCGGGGAGGGGGCCTTTGCCAGAAGTCTTTGTATTTCATTGTGTGACAGGGGTCTTGTGGATGGCAGGGGAGCCGGCTTGGCATAGAAGTTGATCTTGTTGTTTGTGGCCATGGGGCTGGTGGGTATATATATGCGTGTTGCGTTTACTTAGTACTGTACAGATTGCAGCTGCTTGTCCATGATGACCATCTGTGAGTCTGAGATGGTGAAGATGTGGCAGAGTGCGTTTCCCGAGCCTTTGCCGTCTCGTTCGATCTCGAGTTGCACGCCATCTTGTGTGTTGACGAGCCGTTGGCCGTTGCCGTGCAGGGATGTGTCGGCCATGGACCGCAGGTCAATCCAGAGACCAAACTTGTTGCCTGTGCGATATTTAGTCAAGTTCATGTTGGGCCTGCCGTCCGTGTGTGGGGTAAAATGCCGGGTTATCTCTCTCCACATGTCAGTGCCACTGATGCCCTCGTTGTAGATCCTGTTTGGGACCCCGTTGACTGTGACCTTCACTTTGGTGATGTCGGGGTTGAAATAGTTCTCAGAGTCCCTGGCACCCGCTACATAGGGATTGATGAACAGCAATAGGATGCCCTTGAGAGACCGGCGCTGTGGGTTAACCCGAAGATTCATCCGAGTGTCAACGCCTTTTGTGAATGGATGCACCCAAGCTCGCTGGACGTAGTCATAAGCGAACCCCTTGCCACTAGTGTAAGTGCTTGTTGCCTCATCGGCCAGCTCCTTACTTCTGATCGTCTCATACTCCAGCTGGATGTTTTCCAACTTGTACACGAGCTTGCTTGTGTCTGAGCCACGAACAACTTGGTTTGCGGGGGCGAGGGTAAGTTCGAAGACCAGATCGTTATACAGTGCTTGTGGATATATAACACCGTGGTCAGTTAAGATTTGGTGATCCAGCTTGATGCGATACTTATTCTTGTATATTGTCGCCAGCTTGTTCTCTGCATCCACGCTGGAGGTCTTCTTGTCGCCAGCACCAGAGCGGATCTTGCACAAATCCACACTCTGGATGCCCTCCATAAGCATATTTTCCCGCTCGTCGATCGATTTGAATAAGTCTTCGAAGATCTTGTAGATGTCGTACCCAACAGTGTCCTGGACAGTGGTGGCTGCAAACTTTACAACTAATCTGTCCACCAGGGCCCTAGAAACATTTTGTACGAGAAAGTTGTTTGCATGGCCGCCGGCTAGGGAGAGGTTAAACACCAGTGCAAGTGAGCCAGACACAATGACATCGTGCTCGCCCAACTTAGGCACCGAGACGTACAGTGTCTCACCGGGATTGGCCTCAGATGGGTTGAATGTGATGCGCTTGACAGTTCGCTCTGCTTTCATGGCGCCCAGTGTCTTTTCACTGTGAGATGGAAGTAGATTCGGTTGCACAGCCATGGTATATATTTGTGTTTTTAAAATTCATATTTATATACCCACGATGGCAGAAGGCGGTTTTGATCCAGGAGATATGCCCGATAATCCTTGGGTTGACCATGGAATTGACCACGATGATGATGACGATGACGAACAAGAAGTTGACACAACAACACCCTTTCAACCAGGCGGCACATCCACCCCATATCATGGCGGCGAGCAGCATGAAATGCATACAATGCCTCGCGAAGAAAGCGGGCTGCCAGGTGACCCTGAAACCATCCCTCTTCTTAGTGACTTCTCAGACGCAACTGATAAAGCAGAGATGGTCGATAAAGCCATGGACTGGATCAAAAAGAAGTTTCCAAAAGTAAACATCCCGAAATTAGGCCCAATTGGTTTCGGTAAAAAACCAGGAAATTCTGACAAAATAGTTTCCTTTGGGCCAAAAGGCGGGGAAACTCTCATTTTCAAGCAAGATGGGAGCTTTCTTAAATCGTTCACAGACAAGTTCAAAACATCCCTTGGCCCAAGCGCTGAAGAGCTTGTCTCTGAAGCTAATGCCTCAATAAGGGAAGAAAGACAAAGATTGAAGGAGGCAGAAAAACAACTGAAGGAGAATGAAAGGATTGCTGTGGAACAACAACGAGCAGCAAATGAGGTGCAAAACCTCAGAGACAAAATTGAACAAACTCATGCGAGGATTGACAATCTGGAGCAGGAACACGGTTCAAGCGTTGAAAATCAAGCCGATATAGACCGCCTAAAACAGGTGAAAAAGAATCTTCAACGAGATCTTGAAAACCAGAAAAAAGAAGTAGGTGCCCTTCAAAAAATACAACAACAACGAGACCAAGAACAGGCAAAGGTTGACAAACTCAGAACACGCCTTTCTGCAAAAGAGAAGGAAAGAAATGAAGTTGAAGCAAGGCTAAACTCAACTAAACCTCTTGATGAGTTAAACGAAAGAGAAACCGAGCTTAAACGACAAAATGAGGAGGATAAACGCGTCATAGAGGATGAGAACACGTCTCCCTATGAAAGAGAAGCCGCGGAGGCCCGGGTTGCTGAGCGAGAAGAAGAGCTGGCAAGGCTCCGACCACAGGTTGAGGTGCGGGAGAGGGCCCTGTCTTTGAGAGAGAGGGTCAGAGAAATCTTCAAGAAATACGGATGGACCCTGCAAGCGGTTGTTCTGGCAGCTGGCATAACCATCAGCGCTGTGGTACTCGCCACCTTGAACGGCCTGGCAAAGGCCACCAAGGCTATTGGCAATGGGCTTAAAGAGCTTGGCAAAAAGGCAGCCGGCGCCTTGCCTGGCCTCATTGGCTCAATTGTGAGCTTCATCTTCAAAGCAGCTGGGTCTGTCATCTCCTTTCTTGGTGAACATGCCTGGTTACTCATCCTTGCCGTGGTGGCCTTCCTTGTTGAAAGGATCACCAAGCGTTAGAAGTCTTAACTCTCTTGGGAGCACACACTCAGTGGAGCGAAAAAATTGTAAGGCTACATTGATTTTCGACTACCTCAACCAAACGAAAAGCCCTCCCAAAGCAATCGCACCCACAGCAACGAGTGCCTTGTTTACGTAATGCGGGTCTGGCTGCGGTTCGGGTGTTGGTGCGGGGGTTGGTTGTGGTGTGGCCTTCGGTTTGGGTGCGATGCCCTGTGCCTGTGTGGCCTGTTTATGTATCGGATTTGATGGGTGACTGTTTGGTGGATTAATCTTTGTTGGTCCACCGTCCATGTGGCGAAGGGAGGCTTTTTTCGTGCCCAGATTAACACCACTGTTCACGCCCAGCTTCATCCCTTGCGTTGCCTCCTGTAGATTGTTGTTATACCCGATCACGCTCTCTGTGTTGATAATCATGCGCGAAGGCATGAGCCAGCTTCCGGGAGCTGTCGCAAAGTCCAGGCGAACTTTCGTTGCTTGGATGGCAAGCTGGTAACGCTGTACGCTTGTTGAGATGTCGTTCAGGATTATGGCCTCCTCTAAATGGGTGAGGAAGACTCTCTGCGTTTCGAACGCCCGGCCTCCTTTTCCAATGATGCTGCTGCGGGTTTTGGCTTGTGAACCAAGAATGCAGTACACAAAGGCCTCGATTGATTGGTTCATACGCGCGAGCCCTGGCTGTGTTAGCCCCTGTGCATAATTTGGCACAAAGTGCTCGAACTGGGTGTCCGCCCCTTGGTCGTTGCGGACAAAAGATATTCCATTGGCACGATAATTGGGGTCTTTTCTGTCAGTAACTCGCTCATCATCGAACAGAGCTAAATCAGAGTCTGGATAAGTGTAATCAGTAGATGTTGGGCCACTCCCGTATTCCCAAATGTAGACATTCCCAAGCCCGTGGTTCTTGCCGTATGTGTAACGGAAGTCAGAACTGGGGTCGATGCCGAACTCTATGCAAAGCTTCTTGTACGCGTCGATGTTATACTTGTTGTCTTTCTGGTTAAATGGGGGGTCGTCTGGCAAAGCACTCACGCTTTGTTCCCCGCCCATCTGGTAGAGTATTCGCCTTGTTGTGAAATAAACGTGAAACCGGTAAAACGACCGTAGCTGTGGGGTTAGGGACAGACTGGAGTTCTTATCGAAGAGAATGTCGCGCGAGATTCCACAGCCGGTTGTTGCACACCACAGGGCGAAGGAGAGTTGTTGTGGCCAAAAGCTCATATGAGGGCCACCCATCCACTTTCGACCGTATTTAGCGGTTGTGAATGATATCTGCGTGTCCCTGAATATGTTTCTGTATTTCGTTGTGAAATACTCAGTTGGAGTGACGTAAATCTTTTGCTCTTTGTCATTCAAGATTGCCCCAATCATCATGTCTTTGTCTATTGTGGTGTCGAAAGCAACAGCCGGGATTGACTTTTCTGGTTGCCCCAGCGATAACTGATAGGGGAACCCGCCATCATAATGGAGGCCAAGAGCATCTCTTTCGGCGCCAGTCCAATCTTTGTGGGCTATTTCTGTGATAAGTGCCAATGAGCCTTGGCCCTCTTTGTAAAGCACTTCCCCTGTGGCTGTTTTGTGGTCGTCACCAAACTCTACTTGCACTTCAAAGTGAGACATATCGGCGCAAGGGAAACGCTTTTTGAAGTCTGAGATCGCCTTGGCCCTGGCCGCAGCATAGAGCTTTGCTGCCTCCGGCGATCTAATCCAAGCAATTTGAGGATCAGGGGGTGGTGGCTTTGGCGCCACATGGGTATAGGCGTTTGGAGGCGAATAAAAAGGTGGTGGGGGTCCGTAATTATGGCCACCGATGGAGACACCAAGATTTGAATTAGGATTAAATCCACCAGGCCGCCCACCAAACATGATTGTATACATTTATATTTTAAAATGTTTTCCTGTGATGTTTTTCCAATAAACTTACATATACATACCATGGTTGTGCTTACAGTTACCACAACTTCGAACCCCTACACTCTGTACTTTGATCACGTGATCCAGAATGCACACTTCATCCGCCTCTTGTCTGCCTCGTTTTACAATTCGTGGCATAACTTGGCAGAAAAAGTGAAAATAGCCGCAGTCGTATCTGGTGATAACCCAAAGACTACCACCATTGACATTGGCCCTGGGTTTGTTACTTCTAATAGCCTTGCAGATATGATAAATGGTAAATTTAAAGAAAAGGGTATTGCTCTGCAGGCAAAACCATATGAACTTGGCGTTCTCTCTATTTTAAACCCAGGGCAAAAATACATAATATGAGTAGTTGAATAAAGGCGGGTACCGGTGCATCCTCGGGCCCGTTAGTTTTAAGCGTAAAATAACTTACCCCAACTTATACACAATAGAAAATAGTATGTCTCGATTACTATCATTATGTTCGAATCGTTCAGAAGTCAAAAAAATATGTCAGAATTTCATTTCTCATTTTCTCCCAAAATCTCGCAGCATTTCTGAATGCTACCTACTGTTTAAATTCGTCAGAAATATATTATAATTGATTGAAAAACGACCACTTCATATTCTGCCTAATCAAAAACATACCCCAACTATTCTATTAAGTTCATATAACTTTGAAGACGTGCACACTAAGGGGCCCTTCGGATCCACCGGTACCCGCCTTTATTCAACTACTATGTGTCAAAAAAACTGGGGAAATCTTCTCCAGGTTGATAAAATAAAAATCTGGAGAAAAAACCATTTCAAAATGGTTTTTCTCCAAACTTTTTCTGTCAACCCAAACTTCCAGAAAATATTTGGTTGACAAATATTTTCTCCGGAAAAAACTGGGAGAATCTATTTCAATCTCCAATGTCCTCTTGCAAATGTGTTAATTCCATTTCTCAAAATCACCAACTTGTCATCATTGGCAGACAACGCAATCTTCTCCATTCTTTCTGTGAAAAGATGATGTTCTCTGCTGCGAATCACATTTTGCTTTCTAAGTGTTTTTCCTTCTCCTTTCAAGCATTTCATAAAGTTGTTAAACCGCAACTGATTTTTAATCACACATTTCTTTACTCCTTTTGCTTTCTTTTCTTCTTTTCCTTTATCCACCAGGAAAGCATAAAGTTTTGGTCTCAATGCCACAAATTCTGTTATGGTTTTTCCACCACATTCATCTTTCATCAACCCAATCTTTTTCTTGTTTTCTTTCACAATGGGTAATCCATTCAAAACAGCGGGATGATCTTTGGGAAAGTCATTTGTATCAAAACGCTCTTTCACATCATCTGCAATATCTGCAAAGAAATCATCTGTTCCAATCTCCAGCACCAACGAATCTGTATCTGTGTAAAGAACTTGGAGATCTTTCCATTTTTTCTTCGCATAATTATAGTGAAAGTCATACATCAGGGTTTTGGAGAGATCCAAAATTGACATTCCCACATAAACTGGTTTGTTCATAAGAATTCGTGTCTTTCTCATCTTTACCGCAATCAAAAATTCATCGAAAATTTGCACATCAGCAAAGTTTGGCTTGTTGATCAGTTTTTCTGCTCTTTCAACATCTTTCACCAATTCAATGGAAACTCTCTTTCGCACATTTTCCATTGTTTTTCCGAACACTGAATTATTCATCAACTTAAAGAAATCTTTTTCAAATGCATTTTTGGCATTCATTCTCAATTTTGTGTTTGTGTCAATGTATGATTTCATAAATGCTTCTTCCTGAAATGAAATTCCTCTTCTCACTTTTTTCAGTTTCATTCCCAGGGAAAGAAAGAGTTTCAGATTTTCTCCATGCAGAACCATTCTTTCTTTATCTCTCAGATTTTGAGTCAACTTCCATATTCCATCCAGTTTCAAACTTTCTGGAGCTAGGGGGAAATCATTATGGTCGTCGTGCAAGTCATCTGGATATTCCAAATCAACTTCCAGAATGCATCCCTCATTTTCTCCATCAACAAATTCCCTCCAATTTGACAATTCATTTTCCTTTATCCATTTGAACTTTCCAACTGGAAGAGGCTTTGACATTGCCCACCCATAAAAGTTATTTGCGTCCAGATAAACTAAAAACTTAGCAGGCAACGTTTCATCAAAATCTTTCATGAATTTATTGTTTGCCTTTGCATATCTTTTGAATGCATTTGAATTTCCACCTCTCATTCCTCTTTCAACCATCAACAACATATCCACATCTTTCAACAGTTGCAATGAAATTCCTGTCATTTTCAACATTGCATTCCACGCCATTCCAGGAGTTGTGAAGAACTGGGCAGGATCCAGTCCATAGTTTTCTTCGCAAAGTTTTCGGAAACTTTCAACAACATCTGCCAACAACAAAACATCTGTTTTCAGATAGAGATCATGGAACTCTCCCATGTTTTTCATCTGCCATTTCCCCCAGACATTCTTTGCGTGTTCAAAATCGTCATCCCCAATACCCGCGTCATTCAATTTGGAGAAAAACGCTTCTTTCTCTGGAAGTGTTTCTTCAAACTTTTCAAATGAATCCATGAATTCATAGGGATAAACTCCTTTTCTTGTCATCAAGTTAAACTTTTCTCCCTGGAAAAACCTGGCAGTTTCTGTTAAATCTGATTTGGGAAGATTCCCCACCAAATTCCCCAGGGCAGAAGCCATGAATTTAAATGAATCCAAAAACCGGATTTCATGTTTCACAACAATTTCGTTTCCATCACAAATCTTTTCTCTTTTCAACTCAAACTTCAGGGAGAAGGAGATATATTTCTCTTCATTATTGGGGATGCATTGAATATCCAGAATTTCATCCAATGTACCCAAAGCCCGCACGAAAAGATGTGAGTCATAGTTTGCTAAGTTGTGGAAAAACACGGGGGTGAATTTTGGTTTCTGAAACATTCGATTGCAAGAGCGATGAGCAGCTCCCCTGAATTTCCCTGTGAAATGACAGTGATCTCGCACTTTCATCTTTTCTCCCTCTTTTTCAAATTCTCCTCGACACAGCCAACACCATGATGTCTGATTGTAAATCTGCCATTCTTCTGGAGTGAGGGGGTTCATTGGTTTTGTTTTTAGTTTCAGTTGAGCAGTTTTCACTTCCTCAATGAGTTTTCTCACAAATTCTTTGGGAAGTTCAGCTGATTCTTTTTCATTTCCTGCTCTTTCCAACACAGGTTCCATTTCCAAACATGGGGAAACCAAATGAAAAGCAAATCCACAGGGAAGATGTTCTTGTATTTTCTGCGTTTGTTTCATTTTCCCTGCATCTTCCACGGGTTTCAAAATCGATTCAAAATCAGCATAACCCACAACTGGAACATGAATCATCTTTGAGAAGTTTCGGAAAGAACATGTTCCTTCAGGCATAACAATATTCACTGCTTCAAATTCAACGCAATTGAGTTTGTGTTTTTCCAGGCTTTCTTCACTGGGAAATGAATTCATACATCTTTTGCAGAAGAATCTTTTCCGTTTCGTTTTTGAAACTTGCGATCCAGCCAAGCGAGAAAAGTTTTTAATAATGCAGAAATGGGTCTGGAATTCTTTTTTCAACAGCAGCAGATCAACATGTTTTTCTTTTTCTTTCTCCACCACTTTCAGGGGGAAAAGTTTTTTATCCCATCCAAATACATTTACAGAAATGTCATTTCTTTTTTCAAACTTCCCAATATCTGCTAAAGTTGTTGGAAATGAAATTCCACTCCAATCAAACTTTTCAGCTTGTTTTCTCAGCAAACGTGTGATTCTTTCAGGATTTTGCACCACCCAGTTTCTTGCTCTTCCCATACACCATTTGAAACACATTTCATCTTCATTTTTCATGTTAATCACAGCGTTCTTTTTTGCCACGTCTTTTGGAAGAGGAATATATGAAGATCCTCCTAATGGTTTCCACCGAATGACATGAAGTTCTAATCTGACCACTTTTTCAAACACCCAATTCGATCCTCTTTGATTGAAGTTTTCCAGGTTGATCAACATTTCTCTCCCCATTTCATCAAACAACTCACCTGCATCATTTCCTTCCAAATTCCTTTTCATGCGGGAATGGGAGAATGGTGTTTCTTCAATCATTGTATCGTCAACCAAATCCGGTTTCACCAACAGAGATACCAAAACGCACTTTATTTTGGTTTGTCGATTTTGCTTTATCAATTCAACAACTTCACCCTTTACTTTCCGGAGAAAATCTTGCGGAGTTGGGGAATCATCTCCTTAAATGACAAATTGTCTTGCAAATCCTCTCAAAGCGGATTTTCCTTCTTCAACAACAACCTTTTGTTTCCACAATTCAGCAATCTGTTTTTTCAATCTTTCAACTGCAGGATTTGTTCTTCTCCTAATTTCCACATCATCCACATCTTCCAACCAAGTCGCCCAGTCTGAAATTCTTTCTGTTTGTTTTTTGATAACTGGGGGAATTCTTTTTGGAGGAAGTTTTCTTCTTTCTGGAACCAAAATAGGTACATTAATTTTTCTATTTTTCCAATTCAAGGGGTTTTTCTGAGTTGTTTTTCCACCTCCAGTCCATAGATTTTCAACTAAAAAGTTCACCAAATCATCTTTCTTCATTCGAGACCATCCTCGCAATCCAGATGATCGCGCAAATGATTTCCACGCAGCCAAAGTTGACATTTTAAATGGGGTAAAAAGATTTTTTCTCCATTTAAAATGAAGTTTTCAATCCAAGAGGAAGGAAAAGAAAAGCAAACTTTTTTCACATTCAAAGAAGCCCAGGAACAAACTGGTCTTCCCTCAAAAACGATTTTACGAGTTCTCAAATCAGGCAACATCAAATATTTCCGACGAGCTGACAAAAAAACTTTTTGGATTCGGAAGGAAGATGACTCGTCATTTATCCAGATCGATGGAGAAGATTTTTTCACTGCAGAGGAAATTCAGGAAAGATTTGGATTGTCTCGCACAGTTTTTTTTAATCAACTCAGCAAGAAAAGAACGCATTTTCTGGATGTAAATGAAAAATCTCATGAAGTTACTTGGAAATCTTCCAGACTGGAGAAATTTATCACTCTCATAAAAGAGAAAGCTATGGTTGAAAAAGTTCTTCATTTTCGCTCAAGAAAAGGAATACCAAAAATGGACTCAGATAAAAAGTCTGCGATAAACAAATTCGTTGACCAAACTTGTCAAGCTACGTTTTGAATTTTTTATCCAATGGATAAAAAATGAACAAAGAAAAACTTTTTACAATCGAGGGGCAAGATTTCTTTTCTGTGGAGGAAATCAAAATTGCACTGGCTGAAATAAAAAATCATGCAACTTGGATTCATCCCAAATTTTACAAAGCATGTGGGTTGACGGAGGAAGAAATCGCATGGATGAAATGGGCTGAAATTGAAACCAACTTTCAGAAAGCCGTTGATATGGTAAATGGTTTTCTTCCAGTCAAAAATGAAAAAGATAGGCAGTTTATGGAGAAATGGATTTGGAAATTAAATGATTTTTTTATCTTCACCAAAAAAATGAATCCTGAAAAAGTTTCCATTCCTGATATCATTCTCCAAGAACCTCAAAAACGAACCTCTGGAAAGATTTCATATTGTCTTCTCCCATGTTCTCTCAATGACAAAAAACTTCAACTGAAACTCCAAACAAAGTTTAAAATCTTTGCTCATGAAGGAGATTCTTTTTCATTGGGAATAAATCTCCCTGAAGAAAACATCCCCTTTTTCCACAAACTAGAAGCTCATCTTCGCTCAGCTGCAATGAAAAAACAACCGGAAGTGAAAAAACTTTCTCCATCTTTTGCCAAGTTTCATGCAGAAGATTTCTCTCTTTTGAAAGTTGATAAATCTGAACAGGAAAAGATCTTTGCAAAGATTTATCCTTCTAAACTTCCCAAAACAGATTTCTCTTGTCGTTTTTGGGAGTTAATGAATGGAAAGACGAAGAAAAAACCTATCTGGAAACAAAAAGAACTCATTGGCATGCCACTTTTTGGACAAGTTGTCTTTTCCATCAAACATCTTTTCTGCGGAAATGTAAAATCTATCACAGCGATTGTGGATGAAGTTCTTGTGGAGGAAATGGTTCAAACTGCCTCAGCTTTTGATGAATATGAGGACAGGGATGAAGATGAGGATGAGGATGAAGTTTGATTTGACATCTCAGATGTGAAATCATTTGTGATGGTTTTGGAAGTTTAAGTTAAAGTAGGCAGAAACATCTTTTTTCATTTTTATTTTTTTTCAGGAGGCTGTGAAAATTTATTTTTTTTATTTTTTTATTTTTTTTATTTTTGAATTTCTTTACCCTGGATGAACTTTTCAATGAAACAAAATATTCTCCTGATAAAGTTTGGCAGAAACATCTTTTTGTGAAACAAAACATTCTCCTGATAAATTTTGGCAGAAACATCTTTTTTCATTTTTTATTTTCCTCAGGAGGCTGAGAAAATTTATTTTTGTTTTTTATTTTTTTATTTTTTTTATTTTTGAATTTCTTTACCCTGGATGAACTTTTCAATGAAACAAAATATTCTCCTGATAAATTTTGGCAGAAACATCTTTTGTCATTTGCCAATGTGCGGATTAGAAAACTTTTTGGTGGGAAAAAGATTGGCAAAAATCCCAAATGTGGGATAAATCATTTGAGAAAATCCCAAATGTGGAATGAAAATCTTCTCCAGAAAATCATTTCACAAAATCCATTTGGGATTTTGTCCAGAAAATCATTTCACAAAATCTTTTCCAGAAAACTTTGAGAACATTTTTGTGGTTTTCTTTTTCTTTTTTGTCACCTATCAAAATGTGGGTTTTGATAGATGCGTTTTCAAAACAACGTCTCAGTCCAAGATTTGCTTCACAGGCGGCTCTTGCAAGATTTATGAAGCTCACTCCAAAAACTCTCAACAAAGCAATCAATGAAGGGAGGAATGTTTTTACTTTCCAAGGCAGAGAAGCCAAAGTTGCAAATCAAACTCAAGATCGATTGGCAGTTCAAAATTCTCCCGAAGAACCACCTTTGCAAACTTTTGAAACAATGGCTGAGATGGCTCAGTGGATTGGAGTAACTCGCCAAGCAATCTATGCCGCGTTCAATCGTTATGTTGAAAAACGTTTTGTTAAGAAAGATGGGAAGAAATTATTCCTGTCAAGAACCTTTGAAAAAGGGCCGTTGACTAATCCCTGGTTGGAAGATGAAACGCCAACTCCAAAGAAGATTCAATCCATTCCTATTCACATTTCATCATCTTCAACAACAACTATTTTTCCCAGTGTTTCAGCAGCTACAAAGGAACTAGGAATTGATTCAGGAACCATTCGCAATGCGTTGAAAAGTGGGAGAAACAGTTTCACACGAAGAAGTGATGGAGAAAAATTCAAAGTGGAAAAAGTTGAGAAACCAACTCCACCATCTCTTCCTCCCAAACCTGTTCCCCAACCACTAGATGAGAATTTTGTTTTTTCTGATTCTATTTGGGATAAAGTGCTAGAAAACTTCAAAGGGTTCACTTCAGCTCATGAATTTGCAGACATACCAGCAGGAAAAAATGATCAAATCGTGATTTGTAATATGCGTTCAGGTGTGTGGTTTCGCGCGAAAGATTATTGGGATGTTCAAAAATGGTTTGACAAACATGGTTATAAATCTTATCCTGATTTGGAAGAGTATAAGGAGAATCTCCCAAGAGGGCAATGGACTTTTCATCCGCAAAAATCATGCACTTCAGCGCCTGAATTGTGGACACGAACTACATTCATCAAGAACTGAGTTTTTCATTTCCCAGAAATGAAAAATCACACAAATCGTTTTTTATATTTTCTCTCAAACTTTTCCAAATCAAATCCTAAATCAATCACAATCCAATCAACTGCTATCATTGCAGGAAGAAATTCATCTCGATCAAAAATTCCACTTCTCAAAGCAAAACGCAGATCAGTCAATGTTTTCTCGTAGGTTGTGAACGGGAACTTTGTCATTTCAATTTTGTTTGCATAATTCTTCATTTCATTCCCTGCTTTGACGACTAATCCTGCACCGGAAATCACTCCCAAAATCACAGGATTCAAAGTAACTCCTCCAGCAATTGCGCCAATCGCAACAAGAGCGGAAGATGTCAAATTCACAAACAAATTCATTCGCTTGAAATGTTTGTGGGCTCTTTTCAAACACCAAAATCTTTTGTGATAAAATCGATAGAATTGCTTGATCTCTTCCAGTTTTTCTTCTGTTATGTCAGGGGAGATGTGGTTGAAATTAAAAATGTCTTCTTTCATTTTTTAGACAATTTCAAAAAGAAATGTGATTTGGGCAGCCCCAACATTTACTGATCGATCATCTATTCTTGCTGAAAATAACTCTCCTGCTTTGTAAACAACAGTTGAAAACGTGAATGTTTGAATTCTATTATCACTGCTAAAACTAGTTCCACTTTGTGAGTGTTTAGCTGGGAAAGTTAAAGTTAGTTGTGGAAAAGAAGATGTTTTTGATATAATTTGAGCAAACGCTGTGATTAATTTACATCTGATTGGGATGACTATATCAGTGAAAAAATTATCGAAAAGTATATTTATTCTGTTTTCAGATGATTTTCTATATCTTCCAATCAGCATAAAGTTATTGCTTAAATTTGAATTGAGAATTTGATGGCCATTCATATCCAAATCAGTTTCCATGGCCATCTTCCCACTCTCAAAAACAAAAGGAGCATCATAAACAGAACTTGACACATCTGATTGAGAACCTTTGACACCATAAATAATCAGATTTGCTGGGCCTTGAACAGCTGATGATGCGGTTCCTTGCCATTTCAGATCCAGATAAATGAATTCAGGTGATGTAATCCGCCATTTATGCATGTGAATGATTGATCGAGAATAGTTGGAAAACTTCTTCGTTGATTGTTGATTGATATTCAAGCTCGTGGAAACCACGTCAACGCTCACACCCGTCATGGAAGCGGGGAAGAATTCAATGCAAATAGTGTATTCCCCTTCTGGAAGCTTCAGCATGTTAAATCCAAGTCGCCCAGAGTATTCATTGAAAACATCTTTTGTTATTTTCAAATCATACGCCTTCTTATTGAAATGATGCGGAGAACTTGCAAAATCAGTTATTCCAGTCACTGTCATATTATGTTCAGAGCTGGATTCATCCACATCCTCCATCAAATACCGGAATTCATCCTTCAAGTGGGAGGTTGAAGATATATGCGATTCATTGACATATTTTTTAAGGTCAGCCTCTGTTTTTATTAGTTCCACTGCCAGAGCTACTGTCTTGTTATTTAACTGTGTATCAACATATTGTTTTGATGTTGCTTCATTGGATGTTTTTGGATCGGGAAGACCAACAAGTTTTTCTCCTCCCATATCCAATTCCCCAGTCATTGTTCCACCTGACAAAGAAAGCTTATTAGCTGCCAGCCCGGAGACTGCCGTGTCCACATATTTTTTGTTGACTGCTTGATCGATTGCTGTTGGATCTTTCACGTTATAAATGAACTGGGTTCCCATATCCAAGCTTGTTTCCATTGGGAATGTTTCTTTCCGACTGACAAAAACATTCTTTGCATCATTATACGACATCAGATTGTTATAGTTCGCTGACAGGTCATCATAAGTTTGTTGCTTTGATTTCACAACATTGAAAAGTTCTTTTAAATCAATGTCTTTCGTCACTTCATGAGTATGTGCTGGAGCATTTGGGTGGAACTTCTTTAAAGTGATCATATTCACCGCGGAAAGATCATTGGATTCATCTGTATCCAGATTTGTGATCAACTTTCGATCCATGTCAATCTCTCCAGGAAGAATCAGTTTCTTTCCCCTGAGATCCAAATCCCCTGTCATATGGGAGGATCCATCAACCTGCAAAGAATCTGCTCTCAGTTAAATCAGTTTGGTTTCCACACTTCTGTCTAGCGAGTCAACTTGATGTTTTGTAACTGCATCACCATTTGCTGTTCCTTCAGCGACATTGACCAGTTTTCTGTTTGACATGTCATAATCCCCTGTGGATGTCAGTTTAAAACCAACTCCTGGCAATCCATCTTTTCCATCTCTTCCATCTCGACCTCCCTGTGAGGTGTGTGTTTCAGAAAGCAATCCATTTGAGTAGCTCATTTTATATTATTTCATCAAAGTTTTTGGCAATGAATTTCCTCGGCTTATCCACATAGAGAAAAGAGAACGGATCATGCGTTGCTTTCAGATAATCTTCTTTGCTGACTTGTGTCTCCCTGCAAAGTAGGGAAACTTCATTGTTGCTGGGGAATTCAAAGATGCAAAAATGTGAGCAATTCAGTCGGATATCTTTTGGTGTTTGGAAATAGCTTTGTGAAAGATAAATCACAGAGCAATTTTTATGCCTGCCTTGAATAAAATAATCAACCAGGGGTTTTTGATTCTTTTCGCAGACAAAATCATCGAAAACAATCAGTTTTTGATTCTCTCCTGATAATTCCGAAACTGGGATGATTTCATCCGGGGATGCTTCCACGATGTCATACCCAGCTTCTTTGCTGATTGGGCGAAATGTTTTCAGAAGATGTTGATATTTGGCTTGGTCAAGATTTTTCGCATAGAGATAAATTTTATCGTAATACAACAATCTCAATATCATATCCAGGAGAACATTTGTTTTTCCAGATCCTGAAGGACCACAGATCAACATTCTGAAAGCTCGATCAGGCATAAAAGGATGCAGCTGTCGAAAATTTGTGATTGGATCCTGACAATCATAATTGGGAATCTTCATTTTATTTCCCAGAAGACAAATTCAGATGAACATCTTGTTCAACATCTTGTTCTTCATCCAAATTCATGTTTGTGGACTTAAAATGAGTTGATTGAAATGGAATGAAATGGCCAAAAGCAAATCTGCTTTGGGTAAAAAAATCAACTTTGTTCACGATGTCATCACCCAGAAAAAGTTGGGTGAAGAGACAAGTCAAATCGGACTTGAAAAAATGTTCAAACCCATAACAGCAAAATTAGATGAGGTTGTTGCATCGAATTTGAGGCAGCCAGCTTTGCCAGTTCGGAGGAGGCAACCAACAACCTCAAAAGTCGATCCAGGCATAGATTATCTTCCGGAAGTCGACCCATTTGAAGAGATGGATGTTGGTGGTTTGTTTGATGACGAGATTGTTCCCCCGCAAGCAGAAAAACAAATCCCAGTAAATCCACCAACCTATGAAGAAATAAAGCAGGAGGCAGGAGATGACCTGCCTCTATATGAAGAAGATGATCCACCTTCATATGAAAAAGCTACTGAAGGGGAAGCAAATAAATTACTAACTGATTTGCATATCTACACTTATAATACAGTAGATACGGCACTTAATAACCCAGATTTCTCCGCAACACAGAAAAAAAATTATCTTGAGAAAGACGTTCTTGCCGAGGTAAACTTTAGAAGAAGACAATTAAACGGTTACAAAGCTTCTTTCACCAAAAAGTTTAAAAAGGAGGAAATAACAGCAGAGCAGAAACAAATACAACATCAAAGAATAGATCGTTCAAGGAGAGCTCTGAATGATTACATACAACATTACACAAGGAAAGCAAAAACATTTCAGGGTTCTGGGCTGAGGAGAAGACAAAGAGGTGGGACTGTCCGTTTTTTCTCCAACCCCATAGAACTTCTCAAGAAACTTGAGGTCATCATTGGCTCCATTCTTGCTGGGAATACAAATCTAGCAATCAGAAACACTGGAGTGGGCATTCTTGATCTTCTCCTGAAAGAGTCAGTGATTAACAGGTCCCAGCATGAAAAGCTGTTCAAAAACTATTTCAAAACATAAAATGGAAAGAGAAATCGTCCTGTCATCTTATGCTGTTAAGAACAAACAAAACAAACCTGCAAATTTCACAACAAAATTTAATAAGCCAATTATTCTTGATCAGAATGAACAATATGTTGTTGGGTTGAAACGAATCATCAATATGAGTTTTACGTGGTATAACATCAATCCTCAATATGAAAATCAACTGATCAGATTTTCCTCTGATGGTGGGAAAACATTTTCCGATATTGCTTTTCCTGCTGGGGTTTGGGGGTATTCTGGGATAAATGATTTCATCCAGAAAGCAACAGTGGTGAAATCCGATGGAAAAGAGGATGTTTTCCCTATCAATCTGGCCTTCAGCAATGAAACTTTCAGAGTGACAATAACACTTCAAGAAAATTATCAACTGGATTTCACCCAATCAAATTTCGGGGATCTTGTAGGTTTTGATAAAAAGATTCTGAAGGAGAAAGTTAATGTTGGTCTAAAAGTTCCTAATTTGAGTCAAGATACTGATATGTTGAACATTCATTGTGATTTGACAAATGACTCACTTGTGGATGGGGAAGAGACTGACATCATTTATTCCTTTTCCACATCTGTTCTGCAGGCATCATATAGTTTTGAGCGTGAACCCATAAAAATAGCATTCTGCCCTGTGAATAAAAACACAATAAGCTCCATTCGGATCTATATCACAGACGGGAAAAGAAGAATTGTCAACTTGAATGGGGCAGACACAGCATTCTCATTAATATTAAAAAAAAGACTATAAAATGAAAGCATATGAATTTTCTCGTTATTATCACCCCAAACTGGGGAAGTTTGTTTATAAGCATAAAGGAACAGGCATCATTTTTGATTCCATCTTCAAGCCACTGAAAAAGATGGCAGGACCAGCCATGAAAGGAATTCTCAAGAAAGTTGCGAAACCATTTGCGAAAAAAGCTTTGGATTCAGGAATTTCTCACGCTGGGGAAAAAGTGGGCAAAATGGAGTTGAAAAATCAGGTGATTTGATTATGAAAAAACTGGGAAACATGAAGATTGGAAAACCATCTGCGAGTCCTGCGAAACGAGGACGAAAACCACAATCACTCCCTGCTTCACTCCCTGCTTCGCTCCCTGTGAAACAACCACAGAGAGAAAGTGCAACTGACATCCTGAATAGACTGATCAGTGGCCAAGGAATTTAAAATAATCTATCAAAATGGCTTTTCGATCGAATGAATATCTCCAAAGAAATGAACTTGTAAGATTTCAGTTGGATAACGCAATCAGAGCCCCAGCAAATGGGGAAGCACAAGGAAAAAATGATTATAAATTCACCATCAACGACAGATCGGCGTTTTATGACTGGCATAACGCTTATTTTGAAGTGCAATTTCAACTCCAGAAATTAGCAGATGGTGCTGGATATGCTGCTGCTGATAGGATAACAGTCATAAATGGCTCACATTCCCTGATAAAACACATGACCATCAGATCTGCAGGGAAGATTGTTTATGAACCTGATAATCTGCATAAGATTACTTTTGTTAAAAATCTGTTGGAATACTCAGATGACTTCAGCAGGTCAGTAGCAAAGAACAGTTTCTGGTATTTAGATGTGAATGCAACAACAGCTGCGAATAACACAGGATTTGAAGCGAGACGACTGCAAACTCAAGCTCTTCGAGACAATGGAACTGGAGGGGCAAAAAATGTCAACACGATTATTCCCCTGAATCGTTTCTCTTTTTTCGAAGAACTGGAAGACAGGATATTGGTCCCAATGCAACTACAATTTGAAATTAATCTTCAACAGGATTCTGAATTAATTCATATGGCAAATGGAACAGATCCTGGAAGAGTTGTTCTGAATCGATTTTTGCTTTGGGTGCCAAGATTGACTCCAAAAGATTCTCTTTATGACAAGTTTGTCAGTTCATTCCTGAAAGAATCACGCTGGAAATATCTGAGAGAGATTTATACCGAATCAGCTCCAACACAATCATCAGGGTACTTTCAAATAAATCCTTCCATTGATAATGTCAAGCATATTTTCATCTGGTTGAAAGGAGCAGATCCACCCAATGATGATGTTGCAGAAGACTCACCATATCTGATGAATACTTTCAGACTGGATGCAAACTCAGCCTTGTCAACTTGTCGATTGCAATATGGCAATGGAGTGTTTTATCCTGAAACTGACTATGACACAGAATCGAAAGTGAGAATGTTCAATGACGTCATGGCTTATGCAATGAGAAAAAATGACTTCAACACTGGGACGCAGTTGAATTTGGCAAACTATCAATCACTCTATGGTCTCGTTTATTTCAACTTAACTTATCAAGCTGAAAAACCAACAAGAGATCCCAAACAGCTGATATTTCGATATACGCTGAGTGCTAATGCAGCAGCAACATTCAATATTCATGCAGTGGTTCTCTATGAGGAAGAAGTGAAGATTGATAAAATCGGAAATGAACTGGTTATTGTGTAAATCTGGACAAAAAAAACATATGTTATCATTTAAAATGACAACATATCACCCATTCAAAATAAATTTGTCTGATGGACAAAAACAAAAACTTGGAAGAGCAATCAAAACAAACATGCCTATCACCCTGAGATTGAGAAAAAATCAAACGAGTGGAAGCGATGAACTGATGTTGACAGCCACTCAAATAAATAAAATTAATAAAGCTATATCATTGGAAAAAGGAGTTGAAGTGAAGATAACAGAAACTCAAATCAAAAAAATGAAGAAACAAGGTGGAAGTCTGTTTTCTGCTATTGTTCCTTTGGCTAAAACACTGGTGCCCACCCTAGGAAAAACACTTGGGTTAGCAGCACTTGGTGGTTTAGCGAGTGAAGGAACAAGTCAAGTAGTTAAAAAGATAAGCGGAAGCGGCGGTCAGATTGGTGGGTTTCTCATCCCCCAAGATAAAATTCAGAAACTGATTGACAATAAACATTTGTTGACAAATAAACAGAAACAAGATATTTTGGTTGCCCTTCAATCAGGAGGGCAAGTAGTTGTGAAACCATCTGCCAAACAATCTGGTGGAGCACTTGGCACCATTCTGGCATCCATTGGAATCCCACTTCTTCTTGACGCGGCTAAAAACATGTTTGGAAAAGGAGCTCCCAGAGTTGGCAGACCAAAAGGAAAAGGCGCACCAAGAGTTGGACGACCAAAAGGAAAAGGTGCCCCCAGAGTTGGACGCCCAAAAGGGAGCGGAGCGACCTCTGGAAAAGGTGCCCCCAGATTGGGGACTCCTTGGGCAAGACCTCCTCCATTCATTGGAAGTTGGGGAAACCCTGTTGGAATGGGAAAAAAAATCAAAAACGGGCGAAGGACTTCTGCTGGGATCGAAAAGTCCATTCAACAGCATCCCAATTCTCGGAACACTTCTGTGAGACCTAAATTTGTAATTAAACCGCTGTCAAATATTGATCTGTTGAATTGGATTGAATATCTGGGGATTCCCAATTTCAAAGGAATATTTGCAAGAGATGAAGCTATGCCCAAAAAACACAGCCCATGCATCATCAATCTTGATTCGCTTAAAAATGCAGGAACTCATTGGGTTTGTTGCGTCCCATCGGAGAAATTCATATGGTATTTTGATAGTTTCGGCATGGGCTATCCTCTCGAATTCAAAAGTTCCAAACCTGTAATTTGGAACAGCAGTCAGTATCAAAACATAAACAGTGTTCTTTGCGGTTATTATTGCCTTTATTTCCTGCATCAATGGTCGCAGGGGAAAGATTTCTATGATATTCTCCAACCTCTCAGTTTAACTGACACAATGCAAAATGAGAAATTCATAAAAGATTATTTCAATTAAAAATGGAATCATATTGCGTCAAAGAAAAAAGGTTCACTGGTTGCGTTGAACCATCCGGATATATGACTGCAAAAAATGGGAGAAAGATGTTTTTCTGCCATTGCGCTTCATGCGGAATTAAAAAAACTAGATTCGTGAAACAAGGGAACTCGGGAAACTGAGTCTGCCCTCACAAGGTGGGGGCTTTTTCGATATAGCCGGCAGTCATTCACTCGGCGAAATGGCATTAAAAGGCGGCGTGAAAGGATTATATAATCTTGGCCGTATTGGATTATCCAAAGCGGTTAAATCAGATTTTGCCAAACAAAAGATTAAAGGTGCGGTGAATAAATATCTTGATCAAGGATTGGACGCATTTGCAAGTGACATTTCAAAGAAATTAGATCCCTTATCCGGCCGTGGGATCGATGCTCATGCTTTGATTGGAAAACTTCCCAGACCGAAAAAAAGATTCACTCTTCCCGGACATAACTTCACAGGTCCATATAACCCATTGGAAAAGCAAGTCAGATTCGATGAAACTGGAAAGATTCTGGAAATCTGGCAACAACCAACTGGAAAAACAGATGCAGTTTCTATGCAACATGATGTGGATTATTCAATCTGTGCAAAACAAGCAGATCCACGCAAATGTAAAAACAAAGCAGACAGAAAGATGGTTGCCGCATTGGATGCTATTCCCTGGGCAGATAGACAATGGGGACATGCTTTGGCAAG
Source organism: Dendrophyllia cribrosa (assembly GCA_024195265.1). Classification (NCBI taxonomy): domain Eukaryota; kingdom Metazoa; phylum Cnidaria; class Anthozoa; order Scleractinia; family Dendrophylliidae; genus Dendrophyllia; species Dendrophyllia cribrosa. The sequence continues at coordinate 14,444,692 of JAJLRJ010000005.1, forward strand.
AAACACAATCAACGCAAAACAAAAACTTGGTTTGGGTGCCCCAAAAAACGGGAAAAGATTTTGAGTGAAGGCTGGACTCAAAATCTGGCAAATGAACTTCACCAGCCAATAAGGAGAAGATTTCCAAAGAGAAGAGTTATTGCATATGGCGTTGACAAGATCTGGGCGGCTGATCTGGTTGAGATGGGGAAATTTTCAAAGTGGAACAAGGGAATAAAATATCTCCTGATGGTGATCGATGTTTTCTCAAAGTTCGGTTGGATTCGCCCCTTGAAAGACAAGCGAGGACAAACAGTTGCTGATGCTTTCCAATCCATATTTACGAAGGCACGAAAACCGAAGATGCTTTGGACAGACAAAGGAAGTGAATTTTTCAATGGAACTATGAAGGATCTCCTGAATAAGAATAGGATAAAATTGTATACTACAGAGAACGAAGAAAAGTCATCTGTGGTTGAACGTTGGAACAAGACGATGAAGGAGAAACTCTTCCGGATGTTTTCTGCTAACAATAATACAATATACTGGGACAAACTGGACAGGTTAGTGGATCAATATAATAACACTTATCATTCAAGCATTAAGATGTCACCTGCAGAGGCGAGCAAACAGAAAAATGAAACAAAGGTTTTTGCTAATCTTTTCGGAGACATGATTTATGCTAAACACAACCCAGCAAAATTCAAAGTTGGCGACAAAGTCCGAATTTCAAAATACAAGCGAAAGATATTCGACAAAGGTTTCACCCCGAACTGGACAGAGGAGATATTTGTCATCGACGAGGTTTTGAACACAAATCCTGTAACGTATAGGTTAGTCGATCTGTTGGGAGAAAAAATAACTGGATCATTTTACGAGGCGGAACTCCAAAGGACAAACCAAAGCGTGTTTCGCATTGAAAAGGTTATTCGCCGCGATCAGAAGAAAAAGAAAGCCTTGGTTAAATGGAAAGGATATCCCGATAAATTCAATTCCTGGATTCCACTGAGTGATGTGGAAAAGTTATCTTATAAAATATGAATGTTTCACATTCATATTTATGAAATAACACCTCTTTCCTTCAATTCCCGGTGAATTTCCCAGAGGAGACAACTTTGTTTTTGGAATTCATTTTTGAGAATCTTATGTTCCTCTTGGAGGTTGACAAATGATTCAAAGAAGAGTTCTACTGTATCTTCCATTTCTTCATTTTGCTCTGCTTCTTCCATCTCTGAATCAGAAACAATAAATTCCTCATCAGATGTTGTGGGGGTTTCATTTTCACTCCTTTCTTCCTCCTCTGAGCAAGTGAGGCAATCTTCATGATCACTGGCTTCCATTTTCTTTCCAATTTAATTTTTTAAAGATGGTTTGAATTATTTTTTTCTGTTCTACCCTTTTTGATGGAAGAATAAGCAGTTTGAAATCATCTTCATTTGGATTGAAACCATTCTTTTTCAGAAGGGAGAAAAGAACTTGATTGAAATTGAGAAACTTTTTTCGCTTGAGATGAAGATCATCATATGTCAGTGAAAAATATTTAAAATCATCAATGAGAAACTTTTCCAGATGCTCATAATCATTCCCGTCGTGATTTGTGATGTGATTGAAAATTTCATGATCGTTGCCATTGACTTTTTTCCATTTGGAAGCTTTCACAAACTCCCTGACTTTTTTTCTTGTGACTTCATGGAGGGGAATTTGGGAGAGAATTTGTTCTTGATAAAACTCGAGATCTTTGAGTGGAATTTGATTCTTCCCCTGATTTTTACGGATAACAACTTTGAAATGTTCAAGTCTGAGATTTTTGTGAGAATGCCATGTTGTTGTATATGTTTCTTGAATAATTTCAGGAGTGTCATCTATTTCTTCGTCTTCATCTTCGGAATCAGACATTTCCTTTTCCAGAGAAAGTTTTTCCCGCCGCTGATGAAAGTTCCATCCGGGTAAAAAACAAATGAATTTTTCCGTCGTCGGGAGAATTTCCACCTCCAGATTTTTCCCTCCTGAATTTTTGGGAGAGATTTATTTCCCCAGTTTTTTTGACACATAGTAGTTGAATAAAGGCGGGTACCGGTGGATCCGAAGGGCCCCTTAGTGTGCACGTCTTCAAAGTTATATGAACTTAATAGAATAGTTGGGGTATGTTTTTGATTAGGCAGAATATGAAGTGGTCGTTTTTCAATCAATTATAATATATTTCTGACGAATTTAAACAGTAGGTAGCATTCAGAAATGCTGCGAGATTTTGGAAGAAAATGAGAAATGAAATTCTGACATATTTTTTTGACTTCTGAACGATTCGAACATAATGATAGTAATCGAGACATACTATTTTCTATTGTGTATAAGTTGGGGTAAGTTATTTTACGCTTAAAACTAACGGGCCCGAGGATGCACCGGTACCCGCCTTTATTCAACTACTAATATGGGTTTCCCCAAATCTCGCAAGATTGTTTCATATAGACATAAAAACATATCCTAATTTTACCATAAAAGGTTTCAAACTTCCAGGCACATACTTTGTCTACTGCGATCTTCTTGACAAAGAACGGAACCTTCTCAATGGTAAACCTTCAAGCTTATTGGCTTGTTTTGATGTAACCGGAAAACCTTGTGAGAAGATAAATTACCAAGGGACCCAACATGGCATCTGGCATATTGTCGATGGCCTTGGTAAACATGTAAATGACATCACACTGTCGATCAGAGATGAAAAGGGCAACCTCGTTGACTTCAAAGGAATGCCCTGGGAATTTGAAATTGAAATAAAATAAACTTATATATACTCGCATCTGTCATGGTTGTGTTAACAATTGTCACGTCTTCGAACCCTCACACGATCTACTTCGATCACCCACTGCCGAAACCGAGTTATATCCGTCTTGTTTCTTGCTCAATTTTCAACTCGTGGCATAATTTGAAGCAAAAAGGACAAATATCAGTAAAACCATTAAGCTCGGGGGCCCAATCCGTTATAATTGACATTGAGCCTGGTTTTTACACTCCAAGTACTTTGGCAAGAACGAGAACATTGAGATAAATGTAAAACCACATACATCTCTTGGCGCAATGGTGATTTTGAACCCAGAGGGTAAATATCTAATAGGACTTTCCAATAATCTTAGATTATTATTTGGCAATGACACACAAACACCCCCTCACATAACCACCAAAAAATTCACATCATCAAGCACTTACTTCATCCACTGTGATCTGGTTGATAAAGAGCAGAACTTACTCAATGGTAAGCCTTCAACAGTTTTGGCTCGGTTTGATATTCGGGGAAAGCCCTTTGAGAAGGTGTTTTACGAGACAACACAACAGAACGTCTTGCGTGACGTCTCGTCTAGTGATTATGTAAACAGCATAACACTGTCTGTGCGGGATGAGAACAATGACCTCTTCAACTTCAATGGCGTGCCTTTGGAATTTGAAGTTGAGATAAATTAAAAAATCATATATATACCCCACGCCATGAGTTCTGCCAATGTGCTTCCATCAGCCCCCGAATACAGCGAGACACAACAGCTATACCCTATGCGTGAGATCGCTCAAATCAATGCAGAAGACTTCCGGCTCAAAAAGATCTCTGACTTGCTGAAGGAGTTGTCTGACGAAGCCGAGCACTACAGACAAGTCGCAAAGAAATACAAACGAACCCAAACCTTAGTTCATTACTCTGCGGTTGGCCTTGGGTCGCTTTCTGTTGGGCTGTCATCAGGGGCCCTTGCCACTGTATTGACTGGGTTCGGAATTGTTGCAAGTCCAGTCCTTGCGGGCGTCGCGACCCTCTGTGGGCTGTCCTCTGTTGGTTTTACAGCTGCTAACAAGCGATTAGAGCGAAAAGTGACCAAACACGAGAAAATTTATACACTGGCTCTGGCTAAACGCAACTCTGTCAATGAACTGGTCTCAAAGGCTCTGGAAGACAAGAGGATCAGTGATGCAGAATTCACCATAATTACTCGTGAAGTGGAAAAATATCACGAACTCAAAGCTGCAATCAGGGATGGTGTTAAGGCTAAAAAAAATGTTGGCACTCAAACACAAGCGCCAGACCTCGAGAAACTCAAAAAGGAACTTCGCAAGGAAGTCAAAGAAGAAATTCAAAAAAAGATACTTCTCGCCGCAGCCTCCAAATCCGATTTGAGAGAATAAACTCTGGCTTTAATCTCTACATTTCTAAGGATAAATCATTTGCGCCCAATTAAATACATAACCCGGCTGTGTACAACCATGGAGAAGTTCGCTAATCAAATGGCTGATGTTAGATCCTTGGACACTAAAGGCGAATACAAAGCCAAACTCGATGAGCTGGATAAAGAATACAAATTTATCCTCCTGCGCTCACTCGAAAACTACACCAAGGAAATACGGCGTTCAAACCTGACAGAACGCATTCATATCTTCAAGGAGTATCTTTCTCCAGAGGCACAATACCCTCCACACTCACCTTTCACCCTTGTGAATGAAAGGACAAAAAATTGCCAAAACTGCAAAGGCAAATTAAACCTCAAGATGTTTTCATCAGAACTTCGCTGTGAGGCCTACGGGGAGAAGTTCGCTAATCAACTGGCTGATGTTCGATCCTTGGACACTAAAGACGAATACAAAGCCAAACTCGATGAGCTGGATAAAGAATACAAATTTATCCTCCTACGCTCACTCGAAAACTACAACAAGGAAATACTGCGTTCAAACCTGTCAGAACGCCTTCATATCATCAAGGAGTATCTTTCTCCAGAGGCACAATACCACCCCAACCTACCTTTCACCCTTGTGAATGAAGGGACAAAATTTTGCCAAAACTGCAAAGGCAAATTAAACCTCAGGATGTTTTCATCAGAACTTTGCTGTGAGGGCTGCGGTCTCTTAGAACCTCTGGATGGTGTGACCTTCGATTATAACGAACTCTATGCGTCTGGTGATTACACAATTACCAAAAAAAGAATGACCACCAAACATTACAACTTCAAAAGCTATCTAAACAAACATCTGAAAATTTGTGAACGCCACGTCTGCTTATCCAAGGATGAAATACAACATGCAAATGATTCTTTCAAATTCATCGAAGAACATCTACCGAAAAGAATCTCCATGCCCTTTGTGGCCCACAAAATCTTGGATGCAATAAAAGGGCCACGGCAGCTTGTCAATTACTTCTGGCTGCAAGTCCCAGAAAAATCAATGTGGAAGCACGAACAAAGCTGGAAGATCATGCTTGAAAAGATGGGTCACGTTGAGTGAGCACTGCCCACTTTGAGAGTAAGAAGGCTTCCACAACTGCACTGTCATCAACCAAATTGTTTGGAACAGTTTGTTGGATGCTTTTCTCTTCAGAGTGTTCTGTTATCTTTTTTCGAAGGCTTGCCAAGCTGTTATGAAAACGCTCGACTGACGTTTGAATGTTGCTCAAAAAGTTTGGTTGCTTTGGTGCCCAAATCTCAGTTATATCCAGAAGCTTCCAGGCGAACACAGCCACTGGTTTAGGGCCTTCTGAACCCGCTGAAAACACTTCTTGCATATGGGTGTAACGCAAAAACTCCTCATCTTCGTCCCGTTTTCTAAACGACATCCTTACAGCCCCATAACAACACCATATGTCCTTCTCAGCAATGGAAGACATAATTCTCTCAAATAATTGTTTTGATTTGAGGGAACCGACATCGATGATTGTCTTTTGATTTCTTGTTATCGTCCGTTTGCTAAATAAATAACAAACTCCCCACGCAAGTGTTGTGTCGCCCTTCGTTTCGAACTTGTTTCCTCTGTTTAGAAACTGGTTGTGTGCCAGACTTGGTTCAAGCTGGTTTAAAGAACACAATCTGAAATAGCCGTCAACAAACAACCCTTTGGAGACCATGTCGCCACTCAAAGCAAGACCTGTTTGTATCTGATCGCTATAATAGCCAGGAATTCTGTTCATGGCTATTTTCCGTTTGAACGGACATTTAAACTCCAACAAGCTTAAGCCGTTATCTTTGTCTAGAAAATATCCGTCTGGGCTGCAAGTGACCTTTCGATAAAGCGGATGCTCGCTTGACAGATTAAGAGAAATGCTGTGACCAAAAACGGAAACAGAATGTTTTTGCTCAAAATACTTGCGATTAAGCGGCTCGAACAGATTGCCCCAGGTACAAGCCGCATTGTTGAGCATATGTGTTGGTTGAATTTTCTTTAAGAGCAGGCTGTGCCGTGATTCAAACGGCGACGATCCTGTCAAGGCAGAGATCTCTGATGCTCCGATGGAGTTTTGTCTGGCTGAGAGCCAGTCGGCGCTCTTTTGTTTCAGACCAGTGTTCCTCGATTTGAGAAAGTTCATGAACTCTTTTGTTGTCGCCATCATTGGTATACAAAGGGTGAATGTTTTTTCAATTTGCTAATCATCAGGTCGATCTGATGGATAATGTTGTTTTAGAAGTTCAAGAAGTGCAAGCTGTTCTGATGCTAATTCTTCTAAGAATTGATTTGTGTATTGATTTTCATGTTCAACAGATTCAGAACATTCCACGGGTTGTTTAGGTCCCAACCCCCTCCATATAAAACAATGACGACCAGTTTTAGGATGTTTTCTCAAAATTGTTTTTCTTCCACGGCCCATCGTTTATAAACAGGGGTGGTGTTTCTCCAATTGGCCATACCTCCCTGGAGTTGGTGGTCTCGTACCGGACCAGGTGGTGGTCTCGTACCGGGGCTCTGGTGGTCTCGTACCGACAAGCATTCACAGTGAGTAGTTAGTAACGTTGGTGCATTCGGGAACACAAAAAATAAGCCCCCAAAGACCCCAATGGATCCTTAATTTAATGATTGGCATTGCCACCCACTGGGCCGACTGGCAGGAGGACCAGTGGGTGGCAATGCCAATCATTAAATTAAGGATCCATTGGGGTCTTTGGGGGCTTATTTTTTGTGGTCCCGAATCACCAACGTTACTAACTACTGTTTGAAATATTAAGTTTCGACAAAACTGACACAGCTTTGTCTTGCAGCACACATGGCAATAAAGACAACTGCAGCTTGCAGGTAGGGTATGTTTTGGCGTAAGGGTGCGGTCCGTCCAATGTAGAGGCGAGGAACCATTTTAAATGGAAACGAGGCTCTGGGGAGGGGGTTAGTACAGTGTGCGATAGAAATTAAAGTGTCCTGTGACGTCAATCAGTGATATTAATATTACATAACAACTCTCTGGCGTTACATTCCGCTTTCAGTTAAATTGTGCCACGCTTACCGTAAAGGAAGCTATAAATTTCCTTGAGTCCATTCCCAACCTCAGGCTAAGGTCACTTCAAAACAACTTAGCGAGCTCCGATTGTGGCCATGTTTTCTTTAGCTGTGTTACTAATAACACTCCTCGTTTCGCGCTCTTCCTCCATGACCGCTCCGACTGTTATGACAACTTATGGACCTGTCAGTGGGTCTGTAACTAAACTACAGACGAACAAGACGGTTAAAAGCTACTTAGGAATCCCTTTTGCCAAAGCAGAACGCTTTGAATATCCAGTTCCACCGGACAAATGGACTTCAACTCTGCACGCAAACATGACGACAAGCATCTGCCCTCAGACACCAGACGCCCTCTCTCCGCCATACAAGCGCCTTCTTGTAAATGAAGACTGTCTACAGTTGAATGTATACATCCCGGATAATGCAACCGACAGTGCTGGCCTTGCGGTGATGCTGTGGATTCACGGTGGAGCATATATTATAGGTGACACCCTAACTTACTATGGTGGCGTGTTGGCGACCGAAGGAAACGTGATTGTTGTCACAGCAGCGTATCGTTTGGGCGTCCTTGGTTTCCTCAGCTCGAATAGTGACGATCTGAGGGGTAACTACGCCATGATGGATCAGATAGAGGCCATGAAATGGGTGAATAAAAACATCGCAAGGTACGTAAGGCAGTAAAGGGTGTGATGGATTGTTACTTTAACCATAACACTCCAGAGTCAAACCTTTAACTCTATAACAACGGATTCTAAATTTTTTCGGAATCACTAAAGCGCATCCAAATGAAAAAGCGTAATAAACAGAACTTTCATGTGGTTCTCTCTGGTGAGGCTTTAACTTCTTTGTCTAAGGCCGGTGCCGATCATGTCAGTAGAATAAAGCTATTTACTTCTTCTTTATATCCTACGCTCACAACAGGTCAGTGTTTGGAGGGCATCTTAACGTTGTTTATTATACTGTACAGAATAGCTCTAACCGGTTTGAGGCAGCAGATGAGATCCATGAAATGTCAGGACAATACATTCAAGCATTCAATTAATGCAAGTCATTATTTGAAAGCGGCAGTAATTTTGAGTGATTCCGTGATTTATTATTTATTTGCTCACGAATAATTACTTGTCATGGACACGATCAAATGATATCTCGATCAATTATATCGGACTAAGATATTTTTAGAGGTTGAGGTTGGAGCAAAACAATTCTCATCGGCTGAAATTTTGGGATTATCGAGATTTGGCCCCGTATATCTGCGTATATGACATATATCAAGACGGGTTTGTTGAATGGTTACGCTTTTCGTGTTCCTCAGGTTCCTTATAACTTGTCTAAGAAAATATACTGAAAGAGGGGTATAAACCGCCATGATCTTGGTTTTCTAACAGCCTTCATAAATACGAATGCAGATTATCACGAACAAAAAGTTCTAACAACAGCACTGGAATGCAAATATGTTGAGTTTGTTTGTCGCTCTGTCAGTTGTCGAGTCACGTCTTAATTGCGAAGATACCACGTATCAAGGCCAATATCTTTTCTGTAAAACTATAACGGGGTAAATTTATAAAGACAACTGACGGTTAGGGGCTTTCGGGTTAAAAGGGGTTCTGTCACAGGTTAGAAAATGACTGAGCGTTAAAGGGAAGAAAAAAAAGAAAAGAAAAGAAATACGATCTAAAGAGACAAAATAACAGCTTTTAACCTCAAAATTCCACCAGAATGACAATTTTGATTTCTTGGCCGCCTGTCACAAATTCCTTATAAACTGTAATCCGCAATTTTTCTCCAAACCATAGGCTCGATTTCCGCTGCTCTGTCGAGTCCGGTCTTTGTTCCTCCCCGAGAGAGGGGAAGAGCGCAGGCTCATTTTTCCGAACAGCGGCTGGTAATCGAGCCTATCCAAACCACTGCTTCTGTTTTTCTGTCTTTGTAGAATCACTTTGTGCAATTATGTTGTATATTTGGTGGCATTTAGTGATATAAATTAACATGGAAATCAAGTAAGCAGAATTTTCTTCTTTCGGCGGTACCACTGCCCCTTTAATTCGGGCAAAAAAATGACGGTGACTTGACCCAAGTATTAGTGATTCGGGTCAAGTAACAAAGGCTTCTGCTTCTAGTAACAGTAGCCCTATTGTTAGTATACTGAATAACATCGGTAGTATCTGAACTAAGCAAGCTGGACGAGAAGTGGCATGATGCTGCAATATAACAGGAAGTTATAACTCCCTTGTAAGCACACTTTTTCCCCTTTAATTCGGGCAAAAAAAATGACGGTGACTTGACCCAAGTATTAGTGATTCGGGTCAAACAAGGCTTCTACTTCTAGTAACAGTAGCCCTATTGTTAGTATACTGAATAACATCAGCAGTATCTGAACTAAGCTGGACGAGAAGTGGCATGATGCTGCAATATAACAGGAAGTTATAACTGTAAGCACACTTTTTCGACTGCGAATAATTTAACCTCCGTCAAACCACATTTCGCAAGCGACCACTTTTCCAAAGCTCAATTCTTCTCCATGCAGTCACATCACTATAATCGAAACCCTTCGTAAACGACCGCGACCACTTTCAACGCTGGCGATTGGAATTTTTCTATTGTTCTTAACCTCTGGTGGGCGGCCACTCACCCATTTTTCGGTGTCACTGCAGACGCAAATTGAATAATGTGTTACAATACAACTCCAGTATAACGAAAATTGTGTCCCTTGCATCAAAACTTCTATATGAAAAAACATTTTGCAACAATCGGTGGTTTGCTCATTCCAGTATTACTACAGTTTGATATGATTCAAAGTTAAGACCACCTGTGGTCTGACCTCGGTAAGCGACCACCTCCTGTAAGCGACCACCTCTCGTAAGCGACCACCTCTCGTAAGCGACCACCTCCCGTAAGCGACCACTTCTCGTAAGCGACCACCTCTCGTAAGCGACCACGTCCCGTAAGCGACCAGCTTGGCTTTGCATTTTGGATAGTCGTTTACGGGAACTTCAGGAAAATTATTTTGAATAGTTATTAAAAGAATACAGGAATAAAACAATGGGAGGGGGAGGGGCTAGTACTAAAGTGAAGTCCATTATGGAGACATGTAGTGTAGTTTTAACTTTTGAGTCTGTCGACGAAATCCTATGGTGTGACCATTCAAATGAAACCTCTTCGGCAGTACTTTTGCATGGTGACCATTTTTTTTGTCAATATGTAACAAAATGAAATTTAAGATTTTTCTTTATTTTTGATTTTTGGCACTCTTGGGAGTTAAAGGTTAATTGATTGCGGCTCACCAATGTAATAAATAACTGTATCATGGTCAAGGACTGTTCCAGGTGTTGGCGTGGTAGTGTACCAGTGTATTCCTTATCTGTCTAGTGCAGGAGCTGTCTGGTGTGATTGCCGATCGGCTTCGGGTATTATTTGGAAACCGTTGTTGCATTAGTTTCAACAACCTACGTGGAAGTTTTATTCAGGGTCAAGTATTTCGTATGACGTCAGTTGATAATATTTAACAGTTATAGTGCGAAAGCAAGCGCTAGCGCAATATCACCGGATACTTAGCTAAGTATATGCTCGAAAAACTCCGATCCTGCGATATTGCGCAAGCTTGAGCACTATAACTGTTTTATAATTCAACACATTGATAACAAATCACAGTTTCGAGAAAAAATTCATGGAGATAGACAATCTTTTATTCAGTAAAAAGGCTTCAGTACTACAATAATTTACCTCACGTCATTTCTTTCACAACAAGCAGCGAATACAGATTTTGCCAAGCTAAAATTAATTGAGCGTACACAAATTGAGAGTTTTATACGAAGAGCTTTCGTCTGTGTAAAAAACGGGACAGAGTAGTGACTACACAAATTAAAACACAGTAAAATGGCTTATAAAATTCATTAATAATTCATATTAACAGTTATGACAAATCAATAGGTGGTATTTGAGTCACATGTACACCTCTGTAAACCCCAATACAAATCAACTGAGTTGATGAATTATTAAACGGTAGAATTAACTTTTGATACAGACACCTGCTCCGCTAATTAGTATTCATTAACTTTTCATACAGATCTCTACTCATTGTTTCATTTCATACGTACGATAAAATATTCGCGTCCGATCTGTATGGGCGTTTACAATGGCGAGCCTTCGGCTCGCCATTGTTAACGCCCATACAGATCGGCGAATATTTTATCTACTACATAGAAGTTTTTAGTGAGACAAGTATTTCGTGTCTTAAAAAGTTCAATTCAGAATCAAAACAAACCGGAACAAGCCGGCACGGCTACCTAAACAGAGTGGTGAAAAATCTGAAAAAAACTACAGCGAGGAAAGTGTGTTTTACAAAAATTCACAGCAATCAGCATCAAATTTTCAATGATCGAAATACGAACTGAATCCATCGCTGTTGTTTAAACTTGTGCTCGTTTTGGCGAGATCGTTTAACTTCACTGATCCGCTTAAAGCAATTATCAATTATCATGTCTATATTTATATATTCCAAAGGTGATTACTATAAGGCATTTTCTGAAAATTGTGCTCGTTCATTCACTCCGTGTCGAGCGGTTGAAACTTTGAAACTTTTATTCAGCTTCGCCAAAAAAAAAACTGCGACACAACGCGAAAATTTCGCGCCTTTTTATCCAGTCATGTGATCAACAGAGTAATTGGCTGCTGGTGATCAATATTTTTTCTCTTTTCTTTCTTTTCCTTTTTTATCTAATAATTCACATATTTTTTATTCTCCCAAAGATACGAAATTGCAGGCGGCGGCCATTTTTACCTTCCTTCAAATGCGAAATTTACCCCGCACCATCGCTGGATATACGTCACATAGACCTACGGATATCGAGAGCTTCATGACCATATTTGGGCAGTGTATCAATGTGTCGAATTATAAATACTAATTAGTTACAACCACAATGCATTCTATACTCGTAACTAATTAGTATTTCATTTTCATAGGGTTAGTAGTACAGTGTACAACAACATTCACGTCCGTGTTTATCACATCTACAATCACTCACGTCACCTTCGGCTCAAGATTGCAAATCTGACACAACACGACCGCTCATATTGTAAACACTACTCATTCACCTGCATTGTTGTGTCATTAGCTATGATGATTCGAAACAGTAATTAGTCATGTTTTTTTTTTGCCAAGGTACTCTGTCTATTTTTAGTTTAAAGGTGCATTTACGCTTCATAAAATCGGTAGCCGGACCGACGGTATCCGAGCGGTTTGGTGCTAGACTGTAGCCAGGGGTTATTTCTAACATGGATAATTTACATTTACATTTACCAAAATATGGGCAGTCCCTCTTCGAGGCTTATGTGCCCTCGATTGTGATTGGTCATCTGCGCGCCTATTTCTCTCGAAATTGGCGCGCGACCACATGGCTGTCCAATTACAGCTATCCAATTACAACTTTTTGTAATTGGATAGCTGTAATTGTACACCTAAGTTGTGCGCGCGTCAATCAGTTGCACTTAAATGGGTTCTTTTTTTGCTGTTTTCCTTCTACTTTCAAAGTGATAGTAAATATCCTAGATGTTTTAAGTACAAAAGAGTCCACGTAGACTTTTTAATCTCGAATTTTGTTATTGATGCTATTAATTAGTAATTGAAGTTCGTGTCGTACAATTCAGGCGTAATCGTGCTCGTATTAAATTTCAAATCGTCATCGTGCTACGCGCTCGACCGATTTGAAATTACTCGCCCGATTAATCCCTGAATTGTACTCAACTCAGTCCAATTACTATTACTTGTTTAACTTTATTCTATTTTCAACGTTTGTAAATGATTAGATTTGGTGGCGACCCCGGTAAAGTGACCATATTTGGCGAGTCTGCCGGTGGAATGAGCGTTGCATTGTTAATGCTGTCTCCACTGACCAACGGCTTGTACCAGAACGTTATCATGCAGAGCGGAACGGCAATCGCTTTGCCTTCATATTTGGAAAAAGACGAAGCTGATTTACGAGCAAGGTATATCAAGGACGAAGTTTAAATTTCGTCTTTTTTGACAGAATCGTTATGCATCAGTCAATTCCAGCCGTGCCCATCATCCCTCCCCGGTCGGGCATTAGTCGGGCATTTGCTCTCGTTAGAAAAATCCCCGGGGTCGCGCATTAGACTGCCCTCAGTGTACCCCGGGGCATTTGACACCCTCATGCCGTTTTTCGACCTCGAAGAATCCTGGCTCCATTTCTGACGAGAAATTTGTTGCTAACTTGCTCTAATCGGTCACTAGAGGAAAACTGAGAGAAAACACTTCTCTGTTGACTTAATTTGCCTTCAAATAACTTTTGGATGAGTCTAGATTCGAAGAAATTTCCTTCCTTTTTTACTATACCCCGGGGCATTTGCACAGTTTTTGTGTCTCCACCATGGGGTATTTGCCAATAGGCCATTTCCGAGTTGCCTTTAGCCTCTCTATCAAAGCGAGGCTAGGTGCGAAACCTTTCATATGAAAATGAGTTTTGATTCACATGCAAATAAAACTAATTTGCATGTGAATGAAAACTCATTTTCATATGAAAGGTTTCGCACCTAGCCTCGCTTTGATAGAGAGGCTAAAGGCAACTCGGAAATGGCCTATTATTTTTTGATAAAATGCTAATGCTCGGGCGTTGTCCTGGGGAGGACATGCGCACTGCTGATTAGCTTGAGGTCCCTTATTAATATCTAAAGCAATTACCGCTATTTATAAATCTGGCGATAGATCTAATCCCTCTAATTATAGAGGGATTTGTGTGACAAGTTGTTTAGGTAAACTGTTTTGCATTCATGTATTCTTAATTCAAGACTTCACTTATTTTTAAAAGATAACAATCTTTTACATAATTCTCAAATCGGTTTTCTCCCTGGTAATAGAACAACTGATCATATTTTCGCGTTACGTACACTGATTGACAAATATGTAACTAATACACCTCGAGGAAAATTATTTTGTTGTTTTGTGGATTTCAGGAAAGCTTTTGATTCCATTTGGCATCCTGGCTTACTAAAGCGTTTACTCGATTATGGTATAGGTGGACAATTTTTCAACCTTATTGCTAACATGTATTCCAAGTCGCAATGCTGTGTCAAAGCTGATACTATGAGATCTGAATATTTTAATTATAACAGAGGAGTGCGCCAAGGTTGTATCTTGTCACCCCTCTTATTCAACCTCTATTTAAACGATATTCCTTCGAGATTAGAAAATACCCAAGGTTTAGACCCCATTATCTTGCCTAACGGCTCACGGCTAAATTTGCTTTTATATGCTGATGACTTAGTACTAATTTCTACTAGTGCCGTTGGTCTGCAAAGGAGTATCAACTCTCTACAACAATTTTGTAAAGAATCCTTGATGTCTGTCAACACTCAAAAAACCAAAGTAATGATCTTTCAGAAACAATGTAGAAAGACCATTTTAGAAAAACATTCTTTCTTCTTAGACGACTCAAAAATAGACAATGTTCCTAGTTATACGTATCTAGGATCTACGATATCTAGTAACGGTAGCTTCACAATTTCTAAACAAAAATCTATTGAAAAAATAAGACGTTCTATATTTGCGACGAAGCGTTTTTTAGATTATTGTAAGTTTCCGATCAAGATTTGTAACAAATTATTCGATAGCCTTTTTTCACCTATCTTACTTTATAATTCAGAAGTCTGGGAAGCCTATGATAATATGAATCTTCAAAAATGGGAAAAAGATCCAGTTGAACGACTTCATTCACAATTTTTCAAATATTATCTTGGACTTAACAAACGGGCACCAAATGTGGCGGCACGAAATGAAATAGGAAGATTATCTCTGAAATCACGAATTTATCGTAATGTATTACATTTTTGGTTACACCTTAAAGCCTTGCCCGAGAATAATATAGCTAAGCAATGTCTGTATATCTCGGAAAATCTTGCCATATCAAACGATCAAAGCTTCATGAACTCAATAAATAAGCTATTGATAAAATATGATCAAACCACAAGTACTAGTTTTTCTATTTTTAACAAAAACCCCAACTCATTAAAACAATATGTATCCACTCTTTCTTCGAATATAGAGAAAGACTCTATAGCGCACCAAATGAAACTTATTAAAATGAATACTAAACTAAATTTTTATTACAAATTTAAAAATAATACCAACAGTTCTATTTGTTATGACCTAGCCAAGAATATGAGACACAGGAGAATGCTTGCCAAATTTAGAGTTGGAAACCATAACCTACAAATTGAAAAAGGAAGACATACAAAGCCTTTAACACCAAGAGAACTAAGGAGCTGCGAATGCTGCCATTCAAAAAATGTAGAAGACGAGTGTCATTTCCTCTTTGACTGCGTCCGGCATATGTTGATTTACGGAACAACTTATATTACGATATTAGAAATTATTGTGCAAGTTTTAAGGATTTAACAGACGAAGACCTTATTGTATTTTTCTTCAATAGCATAGATCCCGTGATTTGTAAAAAAATGAGTCATTTTATATATGAAGCGTCCTTGAGGCGTGATGATTTGTTAATCCGTAATTAGTAACTATTATATTCATTGTTATTGCAATACCATTAATGTTATATGGGAATGCAAATAAAATATGTTATGTTATATATATAATCTTCCTTTTCGGCGCTCGATAGCGTCGGAGGAACGTTAGTCGTAGTACATGGTAACGAACACTCAGCCTTGATCCCTTTTACACAGACCAACGCTCAATATTTAACCACCCATATTTATATTTATAATAAGTCCTTAGCCACACACACAAACAGTACATTTTACATATAACCTTATAATTATAGAAAAGTTTGTCAAACACTTCTACTATAAGTGGACACTAAGACATCCATTTTCAACTTCACACAAGCGGTCGACAGCTCTCCTGAGAGGACACATAAAGTCGTAGTCCCAGCGCCCATACGAGTTCACCTCTGCTAAGCGAGCATTCATTCAGGCATTGGCCCAGTCACACGCAAACACTACATCCCCCCCCAGCCCCATAAGAGCACACGTCTGCTCAGCGGGCTCAGTCATCGTCAAGCGGACACCTCTGCTAAGCCGGCACTCAATCGTTTTCCCGCCATACACAGACAAATTCTTCATTTTATTTTACTTTATGGGGGCGTTTGAACGACTAGATCGTGATGCACTTGGCCTATAGATAAAAGTTTGTAAAGAGCACAATTTTAGTAATGTTTCCCAAACGTTCGTTTCTCACCCACGCTCCTTGACAAAACCCTCTATTTCTTGTATTCATTCTTTTTTGTTTTAATCTTCTAGGAGATTTGCCCAATCTGTGGGATGTGACTTTTCCTCGCTTAAAGCGTGTGCGAAAAAGAAAACAGTTCAAGAAATTTTAAAAGCCCAACTTAATGTCACTTCGGAGATAAATTTTTTGCCATTTGCGCCTGTAGTGGATGGATACTTCCTGCCAGGTATGAGCTCCATCTCCTGAGGGAGATCTCCTTATAATGCTGACCGGGGTAGTCGTCGGAATTGAAAGGAATATAAAACCAGGTTAAAAAGTCGAACCACGCTTTACGTACACCCGCTCAATACAAATACGGATACCCCATTGTTACAAACAGCTTTATGCATGGCTCCCGGCTAAAACAATCTCACACAAAGTGAACCTGGTTTATATGGACAATCTGGCTAATTCAAAGCGTTAAAGTTTGCCGCTCAAATCGCCGATTTTAATCACTTCTACATAGAAATTACTCCCGCCCTTTCGTCGGTAGGATATTACCAAAGTCATTTTTTCTTTCAAAATTTAACTTACGAAGGCATTTATGTCAACTGGCAACTAACCCAATCTGTATGATGGAATTGCAGAATTTTGATTTACCTTTAATTCCGTACACCATCTGCAAAGCACGCTTACGGCTCATGTGCAGTATTTATCAATTATCAGTTGTTATCATTCAATGCCAGATTCTCCCGCTAAACTCCTACAAGCTGGCAAGTTCAACGCCAGTAACATCATTGTTGGGGTGACTCGAGATGATGGCTCTGTATTCGTCACGACTGTTCCAGGTTAGAGTCTCATTCCATTAACTGTATATTAAATATAGGAATGGTGCAAATTCCACAAGCTTGATGTATGAAAACCGCACTGACGGTTGAAATGGATCCATGTTTTTCCTCTCGCCCCACGCCTCGCTCGCTCTCTCTTTTTCGCAGGTCGTATATGAGCGAGTTACGAGCTTGCAGCGAGGGGAATGGGGCAAGAAAAGCATCGCCCCACTCCCCCTCGCCAGCCGTAACTAACCCCTGACTATGCGAGGCAGCAAATCAGAGCACAATAAAAAAGGAGAAATAAATGAGTGAAAGCAATCCGTCGGCCAGCCAGTCGGCCATAAATTCGATGCGCGCGGCATATTGTCGACCTCACTAATGGTCAAATACACACACACACAATTTCTTTTTGTCTTTTTGGCAAAAAAATAATTTTCAGAATTTTCACGTAAAGCTGAAACAATTCAGTATGTAACTCGTTTGGTAAATAATTGAACTAAGAACTAAAATCGACGAATAATATCCCACCTATCCAGCCAAAAAAACTAGTTCTTGTTTTTTGTTTACTTGTTAGTACAGTTACGGCACCTCGTTTTCAGTCACTGTGATCGCTGTTAATAACATATTTTGTTATGTTCAAGGCGCCTCATGGACGGCCCCCGACATTTCTCACGGCATGACAAGAGAAATATTCAAGGAGGAGATCACCAAACGAATCTGGATACGAAATCAGAACCCGGAAACTACGGACTCGCTTATCTACCAGTACACAGACTGGTCCAACGCCAGTGATCCTTATGTATTACGTCAGCAGTTCCTTGATATCTGTACTGACGCAGTCTTTAAAGCTCCCGCGGTACAGTCAGCGGATTCATTCGTGAAGAAGCATGTTCCAACATACTTTTACCAACTTGAAACAGCTCCCACATTTGCCTTCGGTTTTCTGATACCAGCATGGATCGGGATATTTCACGGAGCAGATCTTTTCTACACGTTTGGTTTTCCCCTGTTGTTGAATTACACAAGTGACAGAGAAATAAAATTCACCAAGAGTTTTATGACTCTGTGGAGTAATTTTGCCAAGACCGGGTTAGTAAAGTCATTAATAATACCAGCCAATTAAATGTTATTTTCAACTTTTTGAGTTCGAAACCATAGTTTCGTAAGTTCGAATCCCAGCCACCCCACAATCCGGCGACGTTCCTCAGAGGGACCGTGGAGAGGGGGAGCTTGGTCCTCTTTGACTGCTCAGTTTAGTTATGCAGGTATCCACTTCCCTTATATGAAGTAGTAGCATCGCGCTAGCTGAACTTAGCAACATATATTAGTTAAAATGCTTCATTAATTAGCCGGCGAAGACAAGGCGTTAAATTCTGTAGTAGGGGACGATTTAGAGACGGTATCCCGACTGAACTGATGAATGAAGTGCGTTCATGAGTATGGCCGGGAGCTTGCTTTAAAAAAATAATTAAAAAATCGCCAATTGTGATGAAAGCAACGAAATATATTAAAAACTAACGAGACAAAATAAAGTCTAAAAACCTCAAAGTTTTAACCAGAATGGCAATTATAATTTCTAGACCGCCTGTCATGAAATCAAAATCGATAATCTTTAATCCACTACCATCGTTGCAATTCTGTATTTTATCTCCAATCCGACTGGGTATTTTTAAGTATTGTTCCACATAAGAACGATAGCAAACTTCATTGTTCTGCGGCATTGGCTCTTTCCCACATAGAATATCTTTGATTTCAAGAATAGAGGAGGACCTGATGGTTAATAATTATATTTCATTATAAAAATAAAGAAAATCCATTTGCGTCAAATAAATTTTAGGAAATGTTCGTGCTTAACCAATCAGAATAGCAGAAGACAATAGTTAATAATTTTGCTTCTTTGATGAAGTTCCCCAAATACAATTTCTTTTAAAAATTGTATGTTGTGCGATTGGGTCTCAAATTACTTGAAACCTTAAAAAAATTAGACAAAATGCACCTTGAACCTTAACTTTTTAGCGGTTTTTGAGTCTAGGCCAATGAGATCACTAGTTTTAACAATGAAAATTCTTGACATTCCATCGTGTTTGACATTCCATTGCCGTTGGCGCTATCCTTCTTATGCGGATCATTACTTAATTGATAAAAACGTTTTTATGTTATTGGGAATATAAAGGCCGATACACACGAAGGGTTTCGTTCTTGGAGCATGCTCCATGGGCACTCTTCTGGAGCAAAGTAAGTAATGGTCCTAATTAGAAGTAGGCAACCTAACGGCAGGGAATGCAGAAAGGTGTTAATTGTGATATTGTTGAAACCGTCCATCTCATTGGCTAAAACGTGAAAATCTACCATAACTTAACCAGGTAGTGCATTTATTTCTCTCTAGTTTACTAATTGATTCCCTTTTAGTAAAACTTTTCTGAGTTTTAATGCAACCAAAATTCTATTTGGGAAACATGTAAAATTAGAAGCCTTTCTTGGCCATTGTTTTGGAGTTTCACGATTGGATGAAATCTTGTAGCACAAACAAAAACATCACTTTAAAATAAAGTTCCAGTACATTTTATTTAAAATACATGTTGTCCATAGGTTGATGCATTCTCAGTAAATAACCTAAACGATCTTATGTGGGGAAAGCGAAATGCCGCGGAACAATAGGCATTGCCTACTTCTTACACGCATTGTTACTTAAAGTTCCTTCATGTGTATTAACGATTTTGGGTATAATCAATCCTTGGGAGCAAAATTTCAGTTCCACCCCGCAAAATGCTTCATGATATTAAACCGGTTAAATATTCGGGAGCAAGATCTGGGGACAAATTGAGCAAACTTCGTGTATACTGACACCTTTTTGTTGCGCGTGGATTAGACGGCAAATGTAAAACATTAACCAATCAAATTAGCCAATTTTTTCATCCATGATTCCTTTGGAACTCTTAAACTCGTGCTCAAAATTCAAAATGGCGTTCGAAACTGCATTTTTCTTATGGCATTCTCATGAATTCACAAATCCCCTCACAATCCTCCATGGCCAATTCTTGGAAAATCGTATAAAAGGCAACTTTCTCTTGTCTTCGCAAAAGCCACTGACGTGCCCATGTTTTCCTTGCAACTTGTTTAGTAGTTGAATCTTCTTCTTCAAGCATCATCATCATCATCATCAAAATAATTAACTTTTTCTTCTTTGAACGAGACCTCAAGTAAGTCGCCATTTTGAATTTCGGAACTAGTTTCCAAGCCCTCGTCTGGTGAATATCAGCTATCCCAAAGCAAGTTTCTTTCGTTTGCTCTCTCGTGTGTACTTTAATATGGAGCAAGCTCCCGCAGTATGCTCCCTCGTGTGTACTGGTCGTGCAAATTGACCCTGGAGCATGCTCCGGGAGCAAAACCCTTCATGTGTATGGGCCTTAAAGGGCAAGTGATCTGCCATTTGCCGGTTTATTTCTGGACCCCGTTTACGGAAACCGAGTAGACACTGCATGAGGCTGTCGTGCTCTTGGAGCCCGGGGATGGGGGGGGGGGGGGGGGGGGGAGAGATAGTGAGGGGGGATGGTGAGGGGGGGGGGGTAGGGGTTGGGGGGGGGGGAGGGTGCTGCTGGGACTCTGAAACCCTTAACCTATACCAGACCACGTTCAGCTGCATTTTGCAAACTTATATTAGACCAGACACCAAAGATCCCTACCCTATCCCAGACACGCTACTTTCCAGAAACTCCGTCTTTATACCACTGATCAATTTCCTGGTAAATGATGCCCTATTCTAGACCAAAACTCTCTGATTTTTATACCCTATCCCAGACTAAACTGTTTGAGAACCATACTCTTTACAGCAGCACATACTTGTACCCATATAGCTAAGTACTAAATTTGAGGGGCTTTGGATCTCACGAGATGCCAAGCAAATTAACGTGCTCGCAGACTAGTTTGCAACATCACTAATCTTTGTGAATTGGAAACAAAAGTTCATATTTAGAGTGAATGAACATTGATACGAGCTACCGTATTATTATGTACTTTTAGAAATCCTAATTCTCCCTCATCCCTGGAGACGACTTGGCCCCAGTACACATCTGACCGAGGAGAATATATGGGACTGAGTCACAACTTAACAGTTAGGTCCAAAATGCGTCCAGATAAGATGGCGCTGTGGAATACGTTTCTACCTAGTCAATTAGCAATTGAACCTACCACAGGAAGCCACATGCCGACCGCAACAAGTAAAGTACCTGACGATAATAAAGGTATGAATTCCCAGTTTTATACTAGCAACTAATGGGTTCCCTATGAACCTTGGATGGGTCCCATGTGTTCACATTTTTAGCCCGGGGAGGGGGGACTCCCATATAAAAATGACGGAGGTGCTCGTCGTACCTTTTAGGGGTCAAAATTTGAAGATTGGTACCGCTTAGGGTACTAAAATCTAAAATGACCACCATTATGGTTTTAATGTTGTAAATAGATAGTTTTCAACTTTTTTTAAAACAGTCATGGCTCCCGTTGATAACAGTATCTGTTGATACTGAAGGGGTAACCATGACTTAAATTAAATAAAAGCATCCATCGATCTATCTATTAATCATTTTAGTACAATGAACTGAATACTACGCGCTCTGTGATTGGTCGTTGCATATGATCTATCAGAGTACAGACGCACGGTTGACGTCATAGAAAAATCGTTTGCATTGTTTTGTCCAACATGGCGCACAGTTTTGAAAGTGTTTGCGAGATTATTCTGTATTGAGCAAGTGAAAGCCTCAAAAATGTTTAGCAGGAGCTGTTTACGAGCAACAAAAGAAGAAACCAAGACGAAAAATGTTCTCGGCGGCTTGAACTTGTACATGCAGTACAGTCGAGCGCTACGAGGCAAGTTCGTTATTTTACTCTTTTTACTTTTCTGTTCATTGTATAAAACAAATAGATTCTATTTTGCCGTGTGTCTGTTCAGTTATAGATCACAGAAGACGTCAAAATGTGGTAAGAACATTAGTGACACACTCGCCTGCGGCTCGTGTGCCACTTTTTTTGTTCTTACCACATTTTGACGCCATGTGTGATATATAACTGAACAGACACACGGCAAAATGGAATCTGTTTGTTAAATACACGCGTAAAATGTAGGTAGCACTTCAAGGAGTAAAAAAGCAAATGGAATGAAAACATGAAACAACAAACCACCCCAGAACAGGTCGACTTTATACCTTTCGTTTAAATGTCACAATTTACCTTTTTTCCACAAACTCGAGCATTACAGCTATATTTAAATTTTCACACTTTGGGATGTCCTCCATGGAATCAATAATACAGCTGCACAGGAAGTACTTTTCAGATCACACTTTAGGATTTCCTCCACAAACTCAAAAGTTAGAACCACCTTGAAGTGAGCATAATAAACAGCACCATGCACAGGAAAGTACTGCTCAATAGCTTTCATTTGAATGGTCACACTTTAGTGTTTTACCCACAGATTCAAAAGTTAGAACCACCTTATACAGGATAATAAACAGCACCGCACGAAAGTACTGCTCAATAGCTTTCATTTGAATGGTCACACTTTAGTATTTCACCCACAGATTCAAAAGTTAGAACCACCTTGTACAGGATAATAAACAGCACCCCACGAAAGTACTGCTCAATAGCTTTCATTTGAATGGTCACACTTTAGGATTTCACCCACAGATTCAAAAGTTAGAACCACCTTGTACAGCATAACAAACAGTACCACAGGAAAGTACTGCTCAATAGTTTCATTTGAATGGTCACACTTTGGTATTTTCTCCAGACTCAAACGTAATAACAGCGTTGTACATAATAATAACCAGTATCACAATAAAGTACGTTGTACTTATAAACTCTCAGGCTTAGGGGTGCAGAAATACGTTTTATCAAGTTAAAAATGGTAAAAGTAAAAGGCAAACGATCCTGAGAAAAATGTCGAATGTTGTCTTTCCTCAGATAAACTGGTGGTGGTGCTCGCTGTCTTAACAGGGATGTTTGGTGCTCTAGCTGTCATCTTACTTGTTGTGCTGATCGTCACATGCCGCAAACGAAAGCAGCGAGGGAAGGAGTTCGAACGAGAACCCATAAACATGTAGCTGACAAGCACCTATAGACTGTATGGTGGTTTCTGGCCTCCTTGCGCCTCTTCAACTCCCCGAAGAGCAGGGGAAAGTTTGTCAACTATTTAAGTCTAGTCTTACGGAAGTCGGTGACCCCCAATTTTATGCATTTCTGTCATTATCTCGCTGTGGCAACAGTGTGAAAAACGATCTGTGTTGTAGATTTTCCCTTCATGTTCATGTTAGGCTCTCCCTAGCTGCTCCCACCTGGGTTTTCAAAATGGCCACTCAATTAATTCGATGCTACGTTCCTTATGCCAGTACACATGTATTGCGACAGATTCATCATTGACCTTATACAGGAGGAAAAGCATGGTAATATTTGTTTGATTTAATGATGATTCAATTAAAAATCGATAAAACGTAAAGTTTTGAGCTTAAATCCTTTGGTCGCCAAATGTCGACCTTCGCCGATAATTCAGTCGCCAATGTTTTTTTTCACTCGCCATGGTTACCAAAATGGTCGCAGCTTGGATCGAGCGCTGCTTTCTCAAAACAATCTCGTCCCAGAGCCCGGGCGTTTCAGGTCAGCGGAGACCAAACGCCCAAGGAGGTCCAGCTTCCACTGGGGACGAGTTCAGAGTGGTCTCCATATCTATCGCAGGAGAGCTGGAGCGCATCCAAAATTGAGTTGATTATAATTTTTCCAAATTAAGCTCTCGAATTCGACAGGCTAGACTTTCTACGCCATGGCAGGCGAAAAGTCCTATCACAATAGTTGTTCAACTTACAAATCGACCAACCCTAAAATTTGGTTTTTTAATTAACCAAGGTGGCGCATAAGGTGAATTGGCCACCGTCAATCAATTGAATATCTTTTCGCTTGTTCAAAAACGTAAAGAGATTCAAAAGCTGCTGTTTCGAGCTCTACCCTTCGTAAGAACAAATGAAGGTTTCATCACTGACTCAGTTAAAGGAGCTATGTCACGGTGATTTTGAGGTTTTCGGGTCAAAACCGTCCCAAATTAAAACTAAGTACCTTTGTTGTACACGAAATGCTTAAAGAACACTAACAGGATATCAAGTGAATTTAAGCAGAGAAAATAAACCGTAATCGGAGTTTTAGCGAATTTTCTAAGACACAAGCGATAAACTTGAAAAAATTGGCCCAATTTTTTCAAGATACAATCCATTTCCATCCTGGCCATCTGCAGCCCAAGACACTTATTTTTACTTTTAGAGCACTAGTAGAATAATTTTAAACAAAACTGGGCCATTATTTTTGGGTTTTCACTGATATAAAGATGTATTTTGGCTTTTTAAAGTAACGCTAAAAATGGTGACATCCCTAGAAATAAAGGTTGACAAGATTTTCTTTAAACTTTCCCTGGTTGTTTCCCACAATATAGTGATCCGAAATCTGCAATAAAAAATATAGGTCACCAAGCTCGGTTTTTCTCAAGTTACCCTTTAACCCATTCGCTCCTACACCGGCCAAAACCGGCCGTACAATACTCCACTGCTTTAAAAAATTGCAACTTTCTCAATCGCGCGAACATTGCCCTAACTAGCAGTTCTGAGCATTGACTAGAAATTCCCTCAAATTGAGATACCCAATAAACACAAAAAAGTCAGCGATTTTTGCAGAATATCAGCGTTTGAATTTGGACAATAACAAAAATGACCGTTTTTAACGTCATAGAAAAACAACAAAAATCACGTTTTTGCCTTTAGTTTTTTTTATTCAAATCATCATGGCAAACCCAAAAGTCAACATTCACAGCAAAATTCAGTCCTAGTCCTAGCTTAGCAGTGAATTTTTTTGTTCTTATTCGTTGCTCGGGCCGAGCTCTAGCCTCTCGTTCTAATGCATACTGACCTTGCCTCGATTTTCAATATCACCACCGCACTGCATGCTGGGAAAAAGCCCAAAAAATTTTGACAGCGCTCCATTCTTTCCGCACACATTTCATATTTATACTAAGTCCACAGCCACTCCGACCCACCGCCGAAATTTCGCGCTTGTTGTATTCTCCTGTGGTCGCAACTTCCAAAATATGCCGCGGTAGGTCGAGAAATTCATCCAGAGTCGAGTCCCAAAGCCACTTCGTTTCCAGGCGGCCATTTTTCCAGTTCAACGAGCAACGAGCCAAATTCGTAAACGAAGTACAACACCTAACTCGCTTCATTGAGAAGTGGACTCTGAACTACCTCCAAGCTTAATGATGCTCATCAGGCCTCTACTAAAGATGAAAAATGGCTGTGAACTTACCAAAAATCGTAGATAATTCATATTGGACCCTTTATTGCAAATCAACCAAGCAAAATGAGATCGTCACAATGACGTTTCCAGTAAACTTGAGCCTTCAGTGTTTTAGAACAGCAGCACTTTCAATGGTAACTTTAAATTTGGAGTCACGAAATCCTATGGGGCGTGTGAATGCAGAAAATCGCTAAAAAACGTAAAAATTCTCAGGAGTGAATGGGTTAATCAAGAAAAATGGCGGTCACGTGACCAGGGCTTTTGACACCCCCCGGCAAAAGCTAGGGTTAAGGATAGTTTAAATCTAGGGTTAGAGTTAAGATTCTAAGGTTAGAACAATTTCTAGGGTAGGGGGTAACTTAGCTCAGGACCATGCCTAACTTAGGGTTAGGTCCCAGGTTTAGGGTTGGCCAGGTCACGTGATAGGCAATAGTATCAAACTTGATCACCCTAGATGAACTGACCCTCGACTACTAACTATCACTAGCTGTTCTAACTCCACCTTTCTTGTCTAGTTTTTAAAATCACCACCCCTTGAAGTTGGCTTTTATGCAACTTTCACCTTTGTACTAAATATTGCCCTACAACTAGTACCCTCCCCCCCCAGATCTTGATGCATATGCCTGGTTTCAAATAAAATAGTGATGACATGTTGCTGGTCTTAAGAGTTTTTTGTTTGAGTGGTTTAAGAATCAAAACTATCAACAGTAAGAAAAATAATTTTTTTGTTTAAATCCTTGCAACTTTTCAAGCGCACGTTTTTAATCATAGTGCTGGGTACCATGTAGCTCGCAGACGAAAGAACGCGTTTGTAGTTGAAGATTTTCATTTGATGACTGCATAGGTTATGTATATTTTATATGAATATGAGCATGAGGTAGTGTTGTATTCTATATCGCAGCCAAGTACAATTAGCTCCACGTTTTCAAACGTCAGTTACATTTCCTTCAGTATCAAACCCTCAGCCCATAACATATGATATATGCAATGCCATTCTATAAATTACATACCGATTACAATAAGGAATTGAATTTATTCAAACGCACAACATATTCCAAAAACATTTCAGTTTAATGTGGATTCCCACTATTATTGAAATTATTATGTAATTTACACACAAGACAGATTACTGGCTTGTTCGCAATTTGTTAAACACTGCTTCGACATATTCTAATGGTTGCAGCTTAATTGATTTGTTTGTTATTATAATTTGTTCTGGTAAATTAATTCTTTCTATTAAAAAATATTCCAAAAAGTCAAAAATTTTAAAAAAATGTGTAATTGTTATACGCTAAGGCCCAGGGTCTCCGCGTTCAAAATGGGAGGCGAAGAAACCCCTGTTCAATGGAGGGGGGCTTACTAAATTTCTTGCTGCAAAAAAAAAAAAAAAAAAAAAAAAAAAAGAGTGGGGGGACTTAATAGAGGATTTACTGCAGTAACTAATAATTTATGGTTCCAGAGGGAAAGTTCAACAAGCTGCTGCAGTCTTTCTTCCTCTATTGTAAAACAAAATACGAGTGTTGTGATGGTCTTCTATTTTAGTCGTCTGTATGCACTTGAAAAGAAGCTCAAGGAAGCGGCGTCAAAACTTCAACAAACGCTGCAGGAAATCTGCCGACCCTGCTGTTAGCTTCTCCCTTGAACCATTCTTCGTTTACGCGCTCCAACAAAACAATAACATCGTCAACCTGACAAACAAAACAAGAGTTGGTTTGCATTACTGCGCTTTGTGATTGGCTAAAAAAATCTCGCGCCACTACATCAACCAATCAGAAGCGGAATCAAAACCAACCGTGACTTGCTAGCACGCGTTTTCCCGCGCTTGGCGCCGGTTGCATGTATTTGCTTCGAGTTATGATTGGTTCTCTGGATTACCTGCGCCCGTTGTGATTGGCCAGAGTAATTACTTTAAGTTTGGTTTAACTCAAGTGAAAACCGCTTTACTATAAAGGTGCGTACTCGTCACATACTCGTCATTGCACTGTACATGCAATTACCGAAAGTAGCGACCTCCCCCCTTCCCTTCGAAAGTACACATGTGAATCTCACCCATGTGGCAGTAACATGAAACTGGACCGACGAATGTCTTCTCATTGTGAACAAAAATTATTGTTGCGAATTTTTTGTCTTTTATTTCATTCGGAAAAAGAGCTCGCACCAGCTTTATTTAACGGATTTTGTACCCTGAAGGTAACCCCACCCCACCCCACTCCGTCAGTAGCGAGGTGGCC
This sequence comes from Dendrophyllia cribrosa, assembly GCA_024195265.1. Taxonomy (NCBI): domain Eukaryota; kingdom Metazoa; phylum Cnidaria; class Anthozoa; order Scleractinia; family Dendrophylliidae; genus Dendrophyllia; species Dendrophyllia cribrosa. The sequence continues at coordinate 14,472,456 of JAJLRJ010000005.1, forward strand.
CCAAAGGCTGCTAATTCCGAAAGTAACGAGGGTCGTTACTTCGGGAACATTACAGTATAGCAGAAAGATCAGGACCTGGTCGTGCAGGGATAGCGCTACATTTATTCAGTGGATAACGCAATAGGCCATTTCCGAGTTACGTTATGCCTCGTTGTCAAAGCGAGGCTAGGTGTCGACCTTTCATATGGAAATGAGTTTTATTTGCATTTGAATAAAAACTCATTTCCATATGAAAGGTTGTGCACCTAACCTCGCTTTGACAACGAGGCATAACGTAACATGGCAATGGGCTATTGGTTTTGTCTCATTTGTCCACCAAAGGGTTAACAATTTAATAGAGAGTATTTACCTTGAAAGATAATTCATCTTCAAATTCACCATCGAAATCGAATAAAGCCTTCGCCTTTGGCGTGACCTTGGTACCCTTCTTTGGCACATGAAGAGGCTCGTGGTCTACAAAGGAAAGGAATACAAACCCCACAATGTGTCAGCTAATATATTAAAAACCACGCAGATGTTTTTAAGCAATTTAGGTTACTTCTAATGGGTGCGAGAGAGAGGGCACCAGCGCTGCGAAACAGCATCGACAAAATTCTCATAGTAGTTAAAGGGATACAACCTCGTTCCTAGGGTCTCTCATCTTCCCGCCCCCTGGAGCGAGAGAAGACCGGAAGGAGAAGACCCTGGGAACGTGGTTGAAAGGGACAGTGTCTCGCCGAAATTTTGCTTTCCTTATATCCACGTTATATCGCTAAATGCCGCCAAATATGCAACTATATTGCATAAAAGATTCTATAGAGCAAAACAGAAGCAGTAGTTTGGAGAAAAAGTGCAGGATTATGAGGATGGAAATGGATTACACTTCATCAATTTTGATTTCGTGACAGGCGGTCAAGAAATCAAAATTGCTATTCTGGTAAAACTACTGTCTTTTGTAGTCAGGGCTCGAAATTAACTTTTTCGTTCAGAAGCCAACTGGCGACTAATGGGAACATTTTGGTCGCCAGATCGTAAATTTTGGTCGCCAATTTTATTCAATATGTATCTTACATAAAACACACTTAAATGTTACTTTGCATGCAAGAAAAATCATAGGTAGAAAGAAGCAGCATAGGAAAGACTTACGAAAGTTAGCTGCCAGTGTTCACAGCTGACATGTCTTTAGCTATGGTTTGTTCTTAGTTTTTCGAGATGCAGGTAAGCACAAAACGTTCCGAGTTCATAGTTTTCATAACTAGACAAACAAGGGTCCTTTACCCTTGCTTTTACCTCTTCACAACATACCGTAAACACCGGCGTATATAAGCTTAAATTAAAGCCGCACTCGCAGATAAGCCGCACCCCGAATTTGAAGATCAAATTTTTGGGGAAAAAGGTTTTTTTTTTTAAATAAAAACGTAAGTCAGAGAATTGGCTCTAAGAAACGTGAGCTATACTTTGCTTCTATCCATCGAATCATCTTGTATTGAAAAAAAAAACCCCACACTTGTGATCGCAGCTACGTTCGTTTGCCCGCCGTTCGTTCAGGCCACAACAAGCTTGGTAGCCGTGCAAATTTCTTGAGGACGGGTTAACCAAGATGGCCGCTTGTTTACAGACTTTCTTTGGCTTCTTTCGTTCGTCTTCGGTGTTCCTTCATTGCTAAAAGCTTCAAAATGTCCGACAAAGGTAGCGAGCACTGTTTTAACACAGGTATTTTGACAATTTGAGGCTAAATTTCACAATTATAAACTCAACGCTCGCGTTTGTGTGTTGCGTGTTCGATGCGGACCTTTTTGCTCAATTTGATTTTTGGCCTCAGAGGCGCTCTGGTAGCTCTGTGAGACAAACAAGACTAACTTTTCTACGTCATCTTAAGTTAAATAAGTTTTGCTCCACGTTATACACCTCAAATAAAGGCTCTCAAAGTCTGGTCAACTTATATCACTGCAATTAAAAAGTACGATTGATAAACTATGATTTGCAGAACTCAGCGGATGTTAATACCGCAAATAAACCGCACCCCCGATTTTGAGCAAACATTTTGGGCAAAAAAGTACGGCTGATACGCCGGTGTATAAACTAAAAGATTTATTTTAGTGCAGAAGTTTTTTTTTGTGGTTATCGGACAAAATGTGAGTCGCTAGCTGGCGACCAGTTCCGAAAATCTAGTCGCCAGCACTCAATTTTTGGTCGCATTGGCGACTAGTTAGTCGCAATTTCGAGCCCTGGTAGTTGATATTTTATTCCTTGAACCACTTTTGGCGTTAATTTCATTCTATTTCAAGATAATAAAGCAAGCTTCTGGCTATACACTTTTTTTTTTTGGCTGATATAAGAATATCTAATTTTTGGGCTGAACCTAAGCTGGGACTAGATGTTTTAGAAACGTTCTTAGCAGGTTCTTAGGATAAATGGCATAGTATTTCGGTAAATTGTAGCTCTGAATAAGAAAAAAAAGAAATATAGGCGAAGTTCTACAAATTTACCAATTATTAGACATGCTTGCTATTGTAAAATGGAAAAAGACGCATACGATTTTTAGCTCATTGTTAAAGGCCCACCTTCACCCAAAAGACGTTGCGGTCGTTTGTTTTTGTTTTGAAATGCTTCATTGTTCATACGCGTGATCTGATTGGTTGCACGCATTCAAGCGTGAATTTCGTGTAACACGAAATTCAGCACAGAAAGTGATCACGGCGCGCACAGCATTTTGGGTGAAGGTGGGCCTTTAACATGGAAAAAAGCGACGTTCTTAACTAAATTTCAGCCTGGGTACGTTCTTAACACGTCCTTAGTGTAAAAACCTTTGTTTATTTTTCTATTTTTTTCTTGCACCCTGTTGTACTATACGTCTTGTTTTCTTTGTTTTACGTTACTCGTGATTTTGGCAGGTTTTTACACTCAGGATGAGCCCAGAAATCGTCAATGATCGTTATGTGGCTGACTGGCTGTTACCTGGTCGAACGAAAGTCCGAGGAAACATTCCTTCGTGTCCTCTGAGCTTTCCCCGCAGCCAATCATCGCTGACAACTTCGGTTATTTCAACTTTGTCTCCTTTCTTGAAGGACAATTCATCCGACGCTGAGGCGGTGAAATCATACAAAGCCGTACCGTACTCCACGATGGATTTCTTCGTCTCTTCTGACAAACAGAACAGCAAATAGTTCGGTCAACCTCGTCCCCAGGTCCTTCTCGGCTTTCAAAATGGCGGGGCGGGCGTAGAAACCGCTGGACAAGGTTGCCAAAATACTCCTCCAAGAATCGTGGAGTATTTTGTCACGTGACACGCTTTGAAAATGGTGTTTTCGGAGGTTTTTTTTCCCCCAGCGATATGCAGTCGTGTTTGTTTCTGATAATCTGAATCCATTCAGACATTTTACATGTGTCACGTCCAGGGGCTTTTCCGCCCGCTATTTTGAACGCGGATAAGGCCCTGGGACGAGGTTGATGGTTAGTAGGGCACAGGGAGCACAGTCGTCACAAACGCATGTGGTAATTTACCTGTTTTACTTGGTTTTTCCTCTCGTGTGTGTTCAAGTATTTCCACGTAAGTCGAAGGAAACATCCCCACTCGTCCATGAAGTTCGCCTTCAATCCACTCATCACCTATTTTCTTGTGGACTTTAATGACATCTCCCGCGCTAAAACTGAGATCATCTGGGACATCACTGTTATAGTCAAACAAAGCTTTGCACTGAACAACAAGCCTTGATTTAGTTGCTGCTCCTTCGTCGCTTTTGTGAGACTCCACATTTCTTTCGCTTAGTGGTAATTTATTGATGACGTCTGTGGTTATATCAACGAAACTACAGGGAAAAGCCCCGGTTTGTCCACGGTATTCTCCTTTTAGCCAATCGTCGTTGATCTTTTCGATCACGTGGATCATTTCCCCGGCATTGAAGACCAGCTCGCCATTGTGTTTGTTGCCATGGAAATCGTACAAAGCCATAACATCAAATGGGGAACTTGAAGCCACTGTGACCGGCTAAGGAAAGTAAAATAAACAAAGGCTGTTTATATGAGCAGTATGACTGCGGGCATATTTTCCCCAGCCCAGCCATTGCTCGAGCCTAAAACCAGCCGCAAATGAGGAGGCACTGCTTTGGCCATTATTATCAAATTCAATGTTTCCTTGAACGCTGTCCCACTTGTCCGCAGGTGCAACATTCGTTGCGTGTTTGTCAAAAATGGAATGCAAGAGCCTTTGAGCATTTGCACGTGACGTCACGGCGGCCATATTGGTGTCCCAAGGTCACGTGAGTGAAAACACTCCATACTTAGAATTCAGTTTCCTCACATCACTCGGTCATTTTGAGAGGAGCGAATTTTTTTTTTCTTTTCAAAAATTTTGACATAGTTTCAGCCATTACCATGCCCTCTACTTTCCTCGGGCGAGAGAAAGTCGTTGAAACCTGAGGAGTGCGGCCAGAGGTTTTTTTTCTGTGTATGAAGTAAGTATCGCAATTCAGGCAATTATACCTGGGATTCTTGTGCGGTTGTTTGAGGAAGATCTTCTATGATTTCCACAAATTTAACAGGAAACATCCCCTCCTGGTCTTCAAGCCGTCCGATGTACCATTCATCGTCTATCTTTTTAACAAGAACGATCTCATCTCCTGCCTTTTTGGAAGGAATGTAAAAAACAAGTGAATAAATTTCGGTAAAAACGAAATGCAGAATGAAGTAGTGATGGTTGTGCGAATCTCGTATTAATTGGGGATGAGAAAGAGAATACAGTCTGGATGAGTTTTAACATGATATACGTGGAAGATGAGTAATGCTGAAAACACTTGCTTATGTCCAGAAAAGTCTAGAGGATCCAACGCACGGTTAACCCTTTATAAGGGCCAATCCCAAATTTCATATTTTTGCAAAATATTGTACAACAAATACAGTCGAACCTGTATTAAGCGGCACCGTATTAAGTGGTCACCCTCTATTAAGTGGTCACTTAACAAATCTCCGGAATTAAATCGCTCCTTATATTTACTGTAAATTTCACCTATTTTACGCGGTCACCTCTATAGATGGTTTTCACTCACGTGACCTTCAGTCCTGTGGGACTCAAATGACAAAGGCCATGGCGGCCATGTTGGAGCACATAACAAAAGAAGTTCATTAAAATTCTTTTGTAGGTGTGCTCCAACATGGCCGCCATGACGTAACGTGCAAACCACCTATTGGCTATTCCCCGAGGGTGACCACTTAATAGAGGTTTGACTGTAGTATCATGCAAACGTACTGCCAAAGAGGTTTCATTTGAATGGTCACACCATAGGATTTCATCCACAGACTCAAAAGTTAGAACTACATTACATAGCTCCATTATTGACTCTGGGAGTAAAAGGGTTACGCAGGATGTTGGATGGTGAATTTTAAGGGAAGGATTCAGGACAAAAAGCATCATGGAAGGAAGTGGGATATGCTCAATTTCCCCCTGCATATTTAGAAAAGAAGGTTCACTTGCAAGATACAAGATACTCTTTGGCAAGTAATACAATGAGCATCACTTACACTAAATGACAAATCATCCATAGCAGAAGGTTCATAATCATACAGAGCTATAGCAGAAGGCTCAATGTATGTCTCACGAACCGATGACACTTGCGTTGGAGCAGCCTCTTCCTTTGTCTTCTTGCTGGACCTGAAACAAAATTAAAGATGAATTACAGTCCACTGTGCAATCTCAGCTCGGCAATGTTTGTGAAACTCACAAACAAGGAACGTTTACTAGCGGAAATGAAAATACCGATAGTGCACGCTGATAGCGTGAACAAATCGCTTCGCCAGAATTCGCGTCGGATTTGATGCACAATTCCACCGGCTACATGTACGTTATAAAACAATTGGTTCATGCTTTGAGCTGTGCACTATTGAGTTATGGAGCACGTGGGAAGTTTGGAGAGCACTCAAGAAGCTAGAGTTGCCCTCAGCTATCGCCTCGGGCAACTCTTACGCTTCTTTTGTGCTCTCCAAACTTCCCACGTGCTCCATAACTCAATAGTGCACGCTAAAGCATGAACCAATTGTTAATTAGAAAATTTAAATTTTACCAAAATTATTTGACAGTGGATTCCCATACAAACACTGCATTTGGTGTATTAAAAAAGGAAAGACTTACTTTGCCGCTGGACCTGATGGTCTGTGTGGCTTGTGCTTTGATGGTAAGGAGGAGAATGCAGGTCTAGGTGGCTTTGGTTTGGACTTGGATGCTGCCTTTTCATGACCCTTAGCAGCAGAGTGGCCTACTTCTTGTGCAGAATCATGTGCAGCAATTGATGTGTCTTTTACATGTTCATCAGCCGATGACTCTGCCACTGTTCGTGTCTTAGCTAAATCCCTGCTAGCATCATCTGCCTTAGGGACTACTGGAGCCGGTCTAACCAGTTTGGATTTATTGTCATTGTGACTTTCCACAGTTTGTTCATGTGATTGTTTTGGGAGTGTGCTATCTTGTGACCTAGAAGAAGGTCGAGGTGGTTTAGTTTTTCCCTTGGGTTTATCACTAATTTCATGTGTTTGTAAGTCTGTTTTGTCACTAGAAGGCTCAACAATGGGAGGTCGGCGAGGAGCAGGTCTGTGTTTATCCTTTGATTTTTCATTTAAGGCATGTATTTCATCACAGATGTCTGGAGAAGGCTCCTTTTCTCCTCTGACATGCTCTGCTGCAGGAGGTCTGGGTGGAGGGGGTCTGTGTTTTTCCTTACACTTTTCTTCTGGGACAGTTTTATCATATGTTCCTGGAGTTGCTATCATTTCCCCTCTCACATGCTCAGCTGCAGATGGTCTGGGGGGAGGAGGTCTTTTCCTTGAACCTTTCCTGTTTAAAGTAGTATCTGCCTCTGTCCGCGATTCCAACTCGTGTAATTTCTTAGCATCTATCAATGTTTCATTTTCGTTAACCCCAGGTGTTGGCTTTTTATCCTCCAACTTCTTAGAAACCTGAGCAGAGACAACTGTATTTGATTCTTCCTGAGTGCTTGTTATAAGCTCATCTTGTTCCTTATCTCCCTTTGCAGGAGCACTATCTGGCCGTGGTGGTGCCGCCTTTCTTACACTTGGTCCTCTCTGTGGTCTCTTGGGTGGTTTGCGCACTTCACCAGTGTCCTGCCGTTCAGGGCGTGGTGCTCTTATAACAGTTGGTACACGCTTGGGTTTTACAGTTTGGGGTGCAGCAGATTGTTCTTGTCCTTTCCCCTCTTTTTGCAGCTCTACTGGTTCAGCAGAAACTGGCTTCAAACAGGTTTGCCCATCTTCCTTGCTCTTACTTATCTCACTATCTGAAGCTTTTGATGTTTCAGACAACTTAGAAGGTTTGGCCGGCAAAATCACAGTTGGCCGAGATGCCTTCACTTGGACTTCATTTTCTTCCTTCTCCTTATTACATTCACTACTGGGCTTTGGTGCTTCAGTAACCTTAGGAGGTTTAACTGGCAATATCACAGTGGGTTTCGCCTTTGGTTTAGAAGCTGCTGCACTATCCAGCTTCCTTTCCTCGGTGGGTTCCTTAACAGGTGTTTCCACTATGCTGGAAGGTTTAGGTTTAACAGCTGGTTTGGGTTTCTTAGCAGGAGGAGGTGGCTTTTTTTCCTGGATGCTGACAGGAATTTGTTTTAAATTAATTTCCTCCTTACTAGCCTCCTGTTGTTCCCCACTTCTGTCTCTCTCCTCTGATTCACAAGTTGTTGTTTTCTTGGCAGGTTTAGCAATTATTACAGTGGGTTTACTCTTTTTTCCTGCAGATACAGAACCTACAACTGGGACATCAGGATTGTCCAAACTAATTTCCTTCACTCCATCAAGCTCAATGGGAGACCTAGATTCATTCTCTGTGGGCTTTGCTTTAATGGCAGTTGGTTTTGCAGCTGCAACTACCTTAACTGGCTGATCTTCCTTAATTACCTCAATCTCTGCTTTCTGGTTAAATTCCAGTGTCTCTCCAAGATTTACATTGTCACTCATATTGTCCTCTTCTCTACGAACATCAGGTTCCTCTGTCTTCTGATTTTTCACGTTTCGTGCTGGAATAATTGGAGCATTTTTCAAGGTAGGACCTTCATTCAATGTTGTATACCCAACAGTTTTTTCTTCCCCCTCTCTATCACGACTGATCTTTACATCTCCAATCACTGACCTCATCTCCTGTTCATCTGTTTCCAGAGTAAGCTCACTTACTGGCCGGGTCTTGGGCCTAGGTGGGGGTTCACGGCCCTTGGATTTTCTACCCGGCCTTTGCGGCAGCTTGGGCTCCTCACATACTGGTGCAGGTTGACTCTGAGCTGAAGAAGGAGGAATCACTGCTGATGAATCCATTGGTTTTGCTGACACTATGTTGATTTCAAGCCTTCCTTTAGGCCTGGAAAAGTAAAAATATATAATATAGTTATCATTGGTAGGTAAATTGAAGACTCCAGGGAGGCATTTCTCAAAAATCCTCAAGACATTTTGGGCCTGAGAGTGATATTTTTTTGCATTGTTTCGATTTAGTAGTGGATGTTTATGGTGCTAAATAGCTCAGACAATTAGTTTCTTAAAATTAGAAGGACTTTTCCGTTAAGAATTTTTTTTATAATTATTATATTGCAGTTGATAAACTTTATGTACAGAAAATAAATTTTTGGGCCCAAAATATTGTTGCGACTTTTAAGAAATTCAAATGTACTCCAGTCCTGTAGGAAAGATTAAAAGCAAACATAGGGTTCAGAAACATATGTTAGGAATAACCTCTCTAGGGTGAACAACTTTCTACTTTCATTTCTTCAAATGAAGTACTGACCCTAGAATAATGTATATACTGTAAGTATTAAGATATAAATTTCAGTTATTATTTTTAAATATTTTATTTTTTCACTGATGTAAATTTTTGAGAATTTAATTTTTCTTTAAACTACTATGCTGTAAACTGAAGCGTCATGAGCCCATGGATATGGCGCTATAAAAGTTCTTTATTATTGTTATTTATTCTAAGGACAAGTGAAGTTGACATTCTACATACATGTACCAAGCACCTATTCTGACATGTTGATATTTGTTCAATGGACAAATTTTGTCATGTTGTAACAAGATGACAAAATTTGGCCAGAGAACAAATATCTGAGTTTCTATAAGCAATACAACATTATTTCCATCTCAGTAGATGGGTCTTAATTCTTGATTTGCACATGACATCATAAAAATTAAAAAATCTAAACTATTACATCTCCCACAAAGCTTTTTTTAACATGATATGTGGACACCAGTATTACAATCCCTCACAAAAAGTTTCAAGCACCTATTCTGACATGTTGATATTTTATCTTTTCACTGATGTAAATTTTTGAGAATTTAATTTTTCTTTAAACTACTATGCTGTAAACTAAAGCGTCATGAGCCCATGGATATGGTGCTATAAAAGTTCTTTATTATTGTTATTTATTCTAAGGACAAGTGAAGTTGACATTCTACATACCAAGCACAAATTCTGACATGTTGATATTTGTTCAATGGACAAATTTTGTCATGTTGTAACAAGATGACAAAATTTGGCCAGAGAACAAATATCTGAGTTTCTATAAGCAATACAACATTATTTCCATCTCAGTAGATGGGTCTTAATTCTTGATTTGCACATGACATCATAAAAATTAAAAAATCTAAACTATTACATCTCCCACAAAGCTTTTTTTAACATGATATGTGGACACCAGTATTACAATCCCTCACAAAACGTTTCAAGCACCTATTCTGACATGTTGATATTTTATCTTTTCACTGATGTAAATTTTTGAGAATTTAATTTTTCTTTAAACTACTATGCTGTAAACTAAAGCGTCATGAGCCCATGGATATGGTGCTATAAAAGTTCTTTATTATTGTTATTTATTTTAAGGACAAGTAAAGTTGACATTCTACATACCAAGCACCTATTCTGACATGTTGATATTTGTTCAATGGACAAATTTTGTCATGTTGTAACAAGATGACAAAATTTGGCCAGCGAACAAATATCTGAGTTTCTATAAGCAATACAACATTATTTCCATCTCAGTAGATGGGTCTTAATTCTTGATTTGCACATGACATCATAAAAATGCAAAAATCTAAACTATTACATCTCCCACAAAGCTTTTTTTAACATGATATGTGGACACCAGTATTACAATCCTTCACAAAAAGTTTCAGGTCTTACGATGTGTTGATATCAATTTGTAGTGAATCCAGTCTTTTGTGATGAGACTTCTCGTGTAATTAAGACTTTGAAGTTTTTGTTGCCATGTTTGTGTCCCTAAGTGGGATACCAAGAGAAAATAAAAGTCTTATTACTCATTTGCCTGTTATTCTTGAACAAAATGCTCTTTTGCTTCAAAATTTGGCCCGGATGCATAGTTTTAAACTCTCTACAATTCTATAAACATTTTGGGATCAAAATCTGTTTTTTAGTGCTTCTGAATTTTGATATGACGTAAGTGCAAACCAAGAATACCTAAAGCTGGGTGGGTGGGCTTTAGTGAGGTGTTACATGAAACAGTCAGCCTGCCTAACATGCTAGCTACAATATACATGCTGCTGGAAAGGTAAGCAATGATTTGGCAGAAAAAATAAATAAAAATAAAAACATGAGAAAATCCTCAAAGGTTGTGGTTAAAATAAATGGCATATATTTTTTTGTGGCATAAAAGGTAAAAATCTCATCACAGTAATGTTGGTTACCTACAGTACGACAAAATAGAGTTCATCGGTTGACCGAGTCAACTCCGAGTCCGAGTCAAATCCGAGTCCGAGTCAAGTGACCGAGTCACCGGTCAGCGGTTTGTTTATGACGAAAAGTACTGGAAACTATCAACGTGAATATTCGCCATTTTGGAGGCAGAATAAGAAACACCAAGACGTGATAAAAACTGAACAAAGAAAGGCATCGACCGTCCTAGAATGCGAGACTTACCAGCTGGCATTTATTAGATGTATGCTTAGTTTGAAAAACATGCAGTTTTCGCAGGTACAAAAGCTTTTTTGTGTGTATTTATTTCGCGTTATCACAAATTCAAAATCGCAAGTTATACTATTTAGTAGACATAGTAGCTTTTTTCAGAGATTGAAAGCTACTTTCACGCAGAACATCTCACATTAAGTTAAAAATCATCGACTTGTTCACTCGCACTACTTTGCTAAATCTCTTGAGTAAAGTGACGACTGTTTTCCACAATCAAGATACAACTGTATCATTTTTTAAGGCACAGATAATATATTGCCAGATATAGCTATTGCTGGAGCTTTGCTGTACCGGTTTATAAACATCAGTGATCACCCTTCAATTAAGATACTTTGTTTTACAGCCCAGTGTGGAGATTGACAGTCGAGCAGCAGGTTAAAGTGATCGATGTAACATTTTCTTATTCCAGCTTTTTATGGAACTTTTAAGGTATGAGTTGGCCTTGTGTAACTCCTGGTGCAACTGTTATTTTGCATGCTAGCTGCTAAGCACCCCATTATGGGATTAGTTTTACTATTGGCAGTTAGTGAAACTCAAGTTCAATTCTGCCTTCTGTCTGCAATGTGCGAGTTATTGCGATGGGAGCTGAGAACCAGAACTGTCTTAAAACTTTAGGTGCCCTAAAACTTTTGAGCCCATTTTTCTGTGGAAAAATACCTCAGAATGTATTTAGCTGTTGAAGTTATTAAAATAAACGTTCTAAACATTGGGTTGTGATTTGCCTCTAGTGTCTTTGACGTCCAACCATTTAGGGGAGGGAACTACCCCTCCCTGCCCTTTTATTACCCCACCCTCCTCTTCCAATGGATCCACTACTGAATATTATTATCCAAATGACGTGACAACTTTAAAGACACACCTTGCTTCTTTTACTGTGAAGTAAACATTAATACATAATCCAAAAGTACACCAATGTGCCAATGGGTGCTGTTAATTGAATTTCAAAGTATTGAAAAGGAAAAGGTCAGCAAGAGTTTACATGACATCGATCACCTTTAACTGGAAGTTACAGTATTTGGACTCCATAAAACCATTAACAGGTGGTGTTTATTTTCAGAACTTGAAATGAGGATTTTATTATGCTACTAACTGGTCACATGATCCAACTAACATTGCCCCATAAGGTAATGGGATGTGAAACAGTAACAATCATGAACAGAAAGGGAATTTACTTTTACCCACTATGAGGGACCAATGTTCCTTTGGGAGGTGATTTCATTGATAGACTTCAGGTCTTTTCCTGGTCACGTGACCAACAAACATTGCTCCACTAGCTCAGCACAGTAACAAAAAATGAATAACAAACAGCAAGAAAGTCAGGGTTATTTCCATCAACAGGAAATATTAACAATGTAACACCAACAGAGACTACTACCAAAGTTGATGTACATGTAGTTCAAGGTCATACAAACAACCTATTGTCCTGTCATATAAGCTATGTAAAAAAGGGACAGTTTTTCTTACATAAATGTACAGGGATATAAAGCAAACTTATCCTTTATGTATCTATGAAACTGTTCCTTTTTTAAAACTGAGAACTGTAACATGAAACAATGCTTTGCCTCTTCAGTCAAATGACAAGGGAAAGTCATGGAAGGTACTTGCTTTCCACTCATCTGGAGTGTAATCTACAGTGGAGTCCACAGCAAATACTTGTGGAGGTTTCTTGATTGAACTATCCCATGGCGGAGTTCCACTCACACACTCCCACTGCGAACAATAATGGAAGGTTCTTGGAACCATGAAGCTCTGGCCTTCCTTATTCTTGTGGGGCAGTGTCCATTGGGCATCACATGTTATCTTAAGGTCACCTTTGGAAATTTCACCATGACAAGTTGGACACCTTGGCCTCGTATTCAGTAAATGCTTTGCGATGACCCATTTACAAGTGGTAGTGCGAGCACCTTTGCTGCTACTTCCTGGGGATTCTCCTTAATGGGGGAATCTTCTTCACAATTATCTGTTTATCATAAATAATTGCATGATGTTTAAAATGTCTCCATGAAACACTCATACCACAAACAACAATCACGATGTACAAGAGCATACAGCTTAAAAACAAGTATATGCTGATGTACAATGTTTACCTGGGAAAATGGTGAAGAATTTATAACCTTTACTAAATTAAATTCACTCTACAAGGGGTTCGAACATTTATCTCTTAACCAGGCTCTATAGCATCTCTGATTAACTGAGGCTTCTTACCAAGAATATGAAGGCATCAGATGCAGTCAGCACTTTCCCTTAAATATCCTACCCTGAGTAAAAACATTTCTTTCCAAAACAAAAAGACTTGCATGTGCAACCCAAATTAAGATTGGGACAGATAATCATACAATCTTTTAATCCACCTCAATCTATATAGATAAACCCCTTTATAATCATTGGAACTTTAGAAAAATATGGGAGGTATTAAGTTCCTAACCATCTCAGAAGGAAAGCAAAGTGCAGATCAAACTACAAACAATGTGCTCTGCACACCAAAATATTGTGTTCGCAATGATAAATGTTTTAATGTCTTACCTGTAAAACTATGGTAAACAATTCCTCATCACTACTGTCACTGCAAACAAAAATTACTTGGGTGAAACATACAGAGTTTGATTTATATATATAGAAACTTTATTTAAAGAGGGTGACACAAAGTAGGATAAACTAATAAACCAGTGAACCTCATATTAATACATAAGAACGATATCAAGAAAATACATCACAATAATAAGATTATATTGGTGGCTTGATACGCTGGAATCAGAGGACAAATTTTGGTAACATTTTTTCAACTTTATTATTACTAATTATTTCAAAATGTGCAACAAAGCAAACATCAGCTCTTTACTACTTGTCAAATTGTCAATTTAGTCTGAAAATTCAGTCGCCAAATGTTATTATTACTCGCCAGGGCGACCAACATGGTCGCAGCTTTGAGCATCATAAACTACATGCATGTACTCCGATTTATTTACCTGTTGATGGTCAAATCTATCGTTGACTCAGGAGTCTGTGGAAAGTTAAGGACAAACTGTTAACATAACTTAGCTGGTCACAAAAGGCAAAATACAGAATTATAACATATATATAATGATATATTTTATCTTTCACTAATTCTTATTTCTTTAAAACCTCGAGGTTGAGGTCTGTGTCCTTTTTATTTCTTTAAAACCTCAAAGTTGAGGTCTGTGTCCTTTTTATCTGTGGAGAAATGAAAACAAAAGACTCTCGAGTAGTGTTCACAACACATAATACATGCAAAGAAAAGTACCACAGGTGTATGTAAACTATAAATTACGACGTACGCAATTTAAAGATCAACAATGATGAAATAATATTTTAATACTCACCACTCGCCATCTTTGATGGACCTCGGGGATTCTCAAAGGTATACCGCTGACCAGTGACTCGGACATTTGACTCGGACTCGGATTTGACTCGGGCTCGGATTTGACTCGTCATACGGATTTACTCCGACAAAATAGGGCTGGGCACACATGTTCTAGCAAAATTCACACAATAAGGGCAGGGAGCCAGGGATTTCCACCAGCTATAACATTACTCTGATCCCAAGTTACCTTAATAAACAAACAAGGCATTGCTACTAATAAAACATTTTGTTTTTGGCTACTTTTTCCATTTCCCCAACTATTTCCAGTATTCTTGGTTGCACACAACATCGTGAAAATTCAAAAATTTAACATTATACATGTACATCCTACAATGCTGTTTCTAACATGGTGTGCAGATACCAGTGTTACAATCCTTCACAAACAGTTTCAGGTTTTAATGATGCTTTGCTTCCGATTTGTGAAGGTTTTAAATGTGTCTCACAGTTCGTCACGCTAAATCAAATACCCGGTAGGCCGTGAAAATAAGCAAAGTTGAACCAGTTGAAAGTTATGTTTGCATTATAGATGCTTATAAGCTAATATAATGTAACTTATAGTGAATCTAATCTTTTGAGATGAGATTTTTTGGTGTAATTAAAACTTTGAAGTTTTTGCTGCCATGTTGGTGTTCCCAAGTGGGACACCAAGATGGCCGCTCCATATATTTTTAGTAAAAATGTCTAATACTTGTTCACCTCTAACTCTTGAACAAATTGCTCTCACTGACACTTCAAAATTTGGCTCAGATATGTAGTTTTTAAACTCTCTACAATTCCATAAACATTTTGGAATTGAAATGTTTTTTAATGCTTCTGAATTTTGATATAACTTAAACCAAGAATTAGTGACAGCCCTGTAACTCACTGACTCTTTGCTCTTGACAGTTTAACACAAAAAACACATGTACAGTATGCAGAGAAATAAAACACATAATTGGCTCATACATGAGTTTAGGAGATCCTTTCTTTGCTAAGTCATGGTTACTTTGTTCTTTGATTGAGCTGACTACTTCTGCTGGTGCCTCACCAAGATCTACTCTGGGGGGAGGGGGAGGGGGAAAAGATGGTGGAGGCTTTCTGCCAGGTCTAGGAGGTGGGGCTCCATTCAGAGGTACAGCATGAGCTGAAGGCACCACATGGAGAACTGTGGAAGAAGGAGGTCTTTGTGGAAGGAATGGGGCTGGTTTGGGAGGAACTGCTCTTGCAGGCTTCACTTCAATTCCTTCCATCAGCTGAGTGGACACAGTGGCTATTTCAGACCTGTCAAAAGCAATCAAAACAAGCTTGACAACAGGATTGTATGCACAGAGTAACAGTGTAATTACAATCAATTTCCTTCTTGAGCAAATGCTAATATAAAATAGACAGTTGAAGAATTTCATGTTAGTAATAGTATTGTGACCATTTCCCCTTAAAATCCAAATTCGGGGATGGAAATTGGCACTCGCCCACTCACTCAGGTGAGTGCCAAATCTTCTTGGGCAAAAGAACAAATTGTACATTTTTTGCTACAGTTCTGAAAGTTTCACTTGCCCAAATGGCGAGTGCTGTCATTAAGTTTCCGACCCTTCAAATTGTTCCGATAAGGTTCTATTTTGGCAAAGAGACTTGGGTTATCACAGACAACAAAGGAGATTGCTTGAGTTCAGATTGATGGAAAGGAAACAACTGCTTAGCAGACTCGTTTAGATTTTCTAGAAGAGCTACTTCCCTTATATTGACCACATAATAACTTTTATTTCATATCATGTTTACAAATTTAAAAATGACCAATATTATTAAGTGTACTTAGTAGCATGTGAAAGTGTTTAATATGTACCGGTACGGTACTACATGTATATAATTATAAAACTACCACTGCCTTAAAACCCCAATATCAAAACACAAATACTTCTTTCTTGTTCACATACATTGATATTACAAGCCTTAGTAGAAAATTTATGCTGATTGCTATTGTGGCTTAAAGGGTTAATATTTTCAATCCCGGAGTTTAAAAAAGTTCTGTTTAGTAATGTCATTCATAAAACCATATTATGATGAAGGTTATCAAAAGGTTCATCCCTGTGGTAATGTTTGCTTTTTAAGAACTAAAAAATGAAAATACTGCAGTGCCATTTTTTCACTTTGAATTTGGAATTACTTTCAAGACTTAACTCTAAATTAAAAGCCAATACAAGTTGGTATTCCAAAAATTCACAACAGATAATCTCCACTAATTGAGACCTGATATCAGTAACTTTTCAAACAGACCACTTTTCACTCGGACACTCCAGATTAGAAGAGACCATTATTTTCAGAAAGATAAAACTAGATTGTATCGTATATTAAATCTATATTTAAATAACTTTTTTCCTGTTCAAGAAAGCGTAAAATAATATACCTTTTGGACAAATTTAACGGATTTTGTCTTAAGTTATATTTTCAAAATCGAATTACAATTTCCATGCCATAATAATTATTATGATAGCATGAAAACAATGCTGGACAGGGGGGACAGGGGAATAAACAAAAAGCTCCTCTGGGAGATAAAAATGAACGTCTTCTAGACTGGATGCAAAAAATCACCTGAAATGTTAAGGAGCAAGTATTGTAATACAAAGAAATTCAACGACTCACAGACAAGCCAAAAATCAAATATTTATTTTGTCTTCAATCAGCGCTTCGATCAATCATGCTTTGCAAAGAGATCAAGACCAGTCGTTTAAAAAATATAGAAGTTTGTACACTATACATGGGATTATTTAATGCTATAATGCAGATGGATTTACAACAACTGTTATTAAAACTCTGGAAAAGAAAGAAAATTGTTTTGAAATCGAAACTAATCACGAGCAATGCACAAACTTATTAATCTGAAGCCTTAAAGCTTTCGCGCAACGCAATGCAACTCAGCTAGCGCAAACAACGATATGTAAACTTATTACTTTTAGAAAAAGCATTTTGGGCTGTTCAAAAGTATTAGTCAATTACTATCAAGTATCATAAAAGACATTACCTTGTTTCAGTAAAGGAAATTAGTGAAATAAACCCATGGATTGTCGATTTTACACGGGCAGGAAACTTACCAGTTTTATCACGTATCCTCCGCCATTTTTCTCTCCGCCTCCTTTTTCGAAATGAAACCTGGGCCCGAGTCTCATGGGGACAACCGCCGGGCGGCTACTTCAACGCTCAAAGCATTCTGGGTAACAATGGAATGTGGCGGTTATTTCAAGCGATAAACATAAATTTATTCGCCGTTCGAATCTTGTTGATTGCTGTTCAGGTAAAAAAGATCATGCCAGAGGAAAAGGAAAAGACCATTCCTGTGCGTGTAGCCTTGCGAATCAGACCGCTAGTTCCGAAAGAAACGGGCGAGGGATGCAAAGAGTGCATCCGATGTGTTCCAGGGCACCCTCAAGTCTTAATCGGGGAAGACAAGGCTTTCACCTACGATTATGTGTTCGAAACTTTTAGCAAACAAGAAGATCTTTATACTAAAACAGTGATTCCATTACTTGAAGGATTATTTAAAGGGTATAATGCAACAGTTCTGGCGTATGGTCAGACTGGTTCTGGAAAGACTTATTCGATGGGGACAGCTTTTACAATGTGCAATGAAACGGACGAGGAGAAAGGTGTGATTCCTAGGCTAATCAAAACTGTATTTGACTGGATTGAAGAAAGAAAGGATAAGACAGAGTTCCTATTGAAAGCATCGTTCTTAGAGGTATGCATGTAAGGCTATTTATATTAGCTACCGTGTGAGGTCTTGAAACGAATGTTAGCTGTGATGTACAACTTTCAGCCCCGGCTACACGTTCTAACATTGTCATGTAACATTTTTGTTGTTCTGACAATGTTAGAACGTGTAGCCGGCATGTTAGATGATGTTTGACTAACGTTTTTTGTTAGACGAATGTTTCATCGAAATCAAAACATTCTTCTAACAAAAAATGTTAGACAAACGTCATCTAACATGCCGGCTACACGTTCTAACATCGTTAGACCAACAAATGTTACACTGTATATGACAATGTTAGAACGTGTAGCCGGGGAAGCGAATTCCCACATCCTGGTTGTGACCCCCTTCATATACGTTAGTCGTAAAAATGTCACTGACCACCCCTCATTTTTAGGACTAACGTATATGAAGGGAGTCACAACCTGGATGTGGGAATTCGCTTCCCGTGTAGCCGGGGCTTTAAATGTACAGTAATAATTTCATGCCCACATTTGATTGATATTTAACATACCGGGCTGTAAGAGTGTATTGTAAGTTTCTCACAGGGCAATTCAAAATTAAGAGCGGTATAGGCAAGCTTATGTTAAATTAGAGAATATTGTCATCACAAGTCTTACATGTACATTGTGAAATGCAGTTGACTCCCGTCTTGCAGACTAGCCTGCGAACAAGCTCTCAGGTTTGCTTGCAGGCTAAATTGCACTTGCAGACAGGTTGCTGACACTTGTACACTCAATTACCCCGTTCACTATGTCTACATGTATTTTTGAATCAGGATTGTCTGTCAGATGGTGTACATATTTTTTACTCTACTTGCATAAAGCGACCATTTTATGTCAGTGACTATATTTCCTACTCTGTAGTTCCGAGGGTGGTTGATTACGAGAGGGTCAACTAAAGTATCAAGAGGATCCTGAAGGGGGGGGGGGGGGGGGGGGGGGGGGTACCAATCCCATTTCCCAGCCTAATTTTTTTCCAAATCTCATTTCCCAGCATCCAAATCCCATTCCCACTAGCAGAATTCAGGAAAAATCCCAGTTTATACCAGCTCTTTTCTATTCACATCCACATCCACTGTATCAGGTGATATTGTCCTGCCACTGCTTCACATTCCTGTCGCCTGCAGGTAGTTTGACATCCCACCATGTTATTTTTAACATGTATGCATGCTCTGCATTTTTGGCTTGATTGCACTGCTGTAAACAAAAATTAATATCGTTGACCGCAAGACAAGGGAAAAATAAAATATTCTGATATTTCTATCGTAGAATTGGCGTAAAATAGGCACTTTTAACAGTTTTCTGATGTTTGCCAAACTAAGGGAATTACTTAGACTAGTTAAGACCAGTTAAGCATTGACTGGACATGCTTAAAGACAACTGTCCCATTCCCATTTCAACATATTTTTTTCCCATTCCCAGTGAGCAAATCCCAGTCCCAGTGACTCAAATCCCATTTCCCAGGGCAAAAACAGGCCAATCCCAGTTCCCATATCAGGAACAGTGGTCATTCTAGGGAAGGATGCTTGGGTACCCATTTTGTTTTGCAATAAAGTTGAAAAGCCCAAGGGATGTGAAAAATCCTTTGGGCCTCCTTGTTATTTGTACATGTAGGGCTACAATATAGATCTGCCTGATCTGCCCCATCATTGTAAACAGGAGTTAAAGCATAGTTACTTAGCAAAACTCCTTCAACTATGGACACCAATCCTGATGGTATTTTGATAGTCATACAAATTCCAGTTTATTGCCTTGTTCCTTGTTTTCATGTAGTCAATAACTAGAGGATGAAAAAAATTGCATCAAAATCACTAGCTGTCAGGGTGATCACAAAATCTCAGACATTTTGCTATCCTCTTGCCTCGGCCATCCTGTTTGTGGAATAATGTTGCATTATAGCAACACTGCAGTTAGTATTGATTTCTTTCAGTCATTGCCCAGTTTAACACCCTTACAATGTTTTTATACAGTCAATATTATTTTGTTAGTCTTGCAAAGAGCAGTGAAGTTGCTAGATAAATTTTATAAAACCATAGTTACTGTAGTGCAATAAAATTGTTTATCTTTAACAAAGCTACATCATATTTAAACTGCAGATTCACAATGAAGAGATTCACGATTTGTTAAATCCCTGTCCACCGGAAGAATCTAAAATTGCCATACGAGAAAGTCATGATGGAGGAATCAAGGTAAGATACAGTGTACATGCAATGGGAGTACTGTTTACAGTATGTAGCCTCTGAAATTGTAACTTGTCATGTACATTTTTGTGTATTGTTTATATTTATATTAATCTACACTGTACAAGTTTTAGAAATCTTTTTTTTCTTAGATCGCTGGTTTACAAGAAATTACTGTAACATCAGGAGCAGACTTGGTTTGGTGTTTGGAGCAGGGTTCAGCATCGAGAGCAACTGGTGCAACAGCTATGAACAGTCGATCCAGTCGATCTCATGCAATTTTTACGATAACATTGGAGCAGAAGGAACTGCAAGGGTAAAGCTAAAACTATTTTGTTTTCCCATTATCAAATGAAAATATATCAAATAGTTAAAAAAACATAGTCTTTGCTACATGTAATGACTCATTGTTGACCCCATTTCCTTCTTAGCTGAGATAACCATTTGGTTAGACAATGTAATAGACATGACGTACAGTGTACTGTGTACTGACAACAGCTTATTATTAAAAAAAAAATTAAATGAGAGGAAAAATCAGTTACATATAGAGGAGAACCAAACTGGTCAACTGGAAGAATAATGAGCATCAAAGGACGTGGCCAAATTGGTGGAAAATTTATACAGGACACCCTTTTGATTCATTGTCACCTACAGTGTAAAATCTAATCTAATCCACAAGAATACCACTGTAGGAAGGCATACATGGGGTAGGGGAGGGGATTGGTATTTAATTCTTACGAACATAGTTTTTATTTTATTTTTTACACTGTATGTAAAGGTCCTCTACATGTATTTATATTGACATGAAAAGCACATTTGGGCACATTGTGTAAAAAGCATATTTGGGCACATTGTGTAAAATGTTATTATTATTATTATTATTATTATTATTATTACTATTTTTATAACCTCTTCTGGTGTGTTAGGCCCCACAGTGTCAATTTTCTACAGTGCCAAAAATCTACCCCCAGTCTCTTCTACTGGCTCTTCATTTTGTACATGTAATGTCTCTGGTTTCAGTTGCATGAAGTAGCTAGGAATATTCATTATCCCCCCCCCCTTCCCCCCCCCCCCCCCCCCCCTCCCCCCCCCCCCCCCCACACCCAGCAACTTGTGTGTGATACTACTAGTCAATAGAGTACCGAAGTGTGACGTCACACTTGTGAAATTATGGGATTTGATTAGATATTCGGATGAACCAAGGCAAAAATTAGAAAGGTTTGTATGGAGTCATCAGAGCATAACAGTGCCAATATCTCACCCCCAAATTGCAATAAGATGCTGATTTTTGGCAAGCGGGCATTTTTCGTCATGCCCTTTCCAAATATCTAATCAAATCTCATAATTTCACAAATTTAGTTTTTGTGACGTCATCACTTCGGTACTCTATTACAGGTCATGATCATGCTGGCCAGCATTTTGTTGTGCTCCCCTGGGTGGAAAAAGCATGATGCAGAGTTACGTTTTTTTTTGTCAAGGCTCAGTCACCTACAAAACAAAATTGGTATGGGGAACCCAAAAGGTTCTCAACTGCATGTATAAAATCCAGGGTGCTTAGTAAAATCTGAAAAATTTTCTTGTCCCTCAAAGACAACTTAGCAGTAACTTGAGGCTACCTGTCACTGCTAGAGATCAGCTCTGTTTCTGAGGACCAGAAATTGAGGTCTCCATTCCTACCAGTGATTTGTATGATAATTATCCAGATAGATTATTCAAATTAATACCCAAAAGTGAGGATTTTTGTGAAACTCTTTCTATTCAGGAGTGAGCTGAAAAAGGCAAAATTTCATTTGGTGGATCTGGCAGGATCTGAGAGAGTAAAAAAGACCCATGCTCAAGGAGAGCGTTTTAAAGAAGGTAATATTAAATAGAAACCAAACTCATGCACTCTGTTTTGAACACATGACTTAACGACTACTCTCGTAAGCGACCACTTTGTGAATAACCGTTTCTGTTCCTCAGTCAAATACTGTTTCAAAATTAATTTTAATTTTTTTCTTAAGCGACCACTTTTTCCTGCACCAAGGGTGGTCACTAAGAGGGAGTTGACTGAGTGTGCTACTCTACAAAAGCGTGCGAGAAAAAAAATGTTTTTAAGTTTATCATTAAATGTACATTAGGCTGTAAAACAGTCAAGGTTATAGTCAAAATGTGGTCGCATTCATTGACGCTATAAACCATTGAGTAACTACACCACTGTTTTTCCTTCACAGGTGTTAACATCAACAAAGGTCTTCTTGCTCTCGGAAACGTAATTAGTGCTCTCAGTGATGAGCTCAGAAAATCAAACGCCCATGTTCCTTACCGTGACTCAAAATTGACACGCCTTCTTCAAGGTGAGAACCCAACCACAATTTTATTTTGGAGATAGACAGAGGGAAAATACATGGTTATTGGAGAATATTGCGTTTCCATGTTATCGCGGCACCATTTTCATTTTATCCATCCACACACAAAAAAGGTCAAAACTCTAGATTTTTTCAAAGAGGTCTGATTGACTAGACAGACTTCAGCGTCATCCTTTCCTCTCGTCGTCAAATTTTGAGTCTGCGGAAGAAATCATTGAGTGTGACCTTTCAAACGAAAGCTATTAAGCAGTACTTTCTTGTGGTACTGTTTATTATGCTGTACAAGGTGGTTCAAACTTTCGAGTCTGTGGATGAAATCCTAAAGTGTGACCATTCAAATGAAAGCTATTAAGCAGTACTTTCCTGTGGTGCTGTTTATTATGCTGTACAAGTTTATTCTAGCTTTGGAGTCTGTAGATGAATTCCTTAAGTGTGACCGCTCCGTTTAAATTAACGTATAACGGTTGTTATTTGAAGTGGATGTATTTGTCGTCTAAATGTTGATCTACGACCATCTCTCTTAGCCTGCGCGCAGACGTGAAGGCTTCGTCTAGATTAATGAAATACTCGATCGTGCTTCCGTGTGAGGCTATTGGGCTTTGTAATTGTAGATTAGTGTATTAAATTTTTACTCTTTACCCTCTATGTAGAACGGTTTTCACTTGAGTGTCGTAAAACCAAAACCAAAGTAATTACTTGGCCAATCACAACAGATGCAGACAGTCAAAAGCAATACATGTAGCCGCCGACAAGCGCGGGAAAACGCGTGCGATCAAGTCACGGTTGATTTTGATTGGTTAAGAAAAAAGCTGGAGAGTTTGTAGCCAATCACAAAGAGTAGCAACAGAAAACAAAAACAATCGCGACATTACTTTCGACACTCAATCTGCAAACCACTCTAGTTAAAGTGACACTCGCATCATTTCATGGCTCGTTTCACAGATTCTCTCGGAGGCAATAGCAACACAATGATGATAGCGTGTGTGAGTCCCGCGGACAGTAACTTTGAAGAGACGCTTAACACTCTTAGATACGCGGACCGCGCGAGGCAGATCAAGAACAAGCCGATTGTGAATATGGACCCGGCTGCAGCTGAACTGGCCCGGCTCAGACAACAAGTATGTCACGTTCAACGCGCGTCTTATTTCGCGCGGCAGCTTCTTGCGTAACCCTGGCGTTTTTCTTTTCTCGCTCTCCTGAAAGAAATAAGGACTGCTTGCGATCTTGCCTCGATTCCCCCAAAGCTTATAAACGCTAACCCATGGCAATAAAATCGTCCTCACCCAGGGATAAAAGGTTTTCCTTCGATTAGATTCAGTTCCCCAAAGCACGATTAGCGCTAACAAAGGGATAGCGAGGTCGACTTACTTACTATCATGACTGATTAATCCTTTACTCATTCTCATTAGAATGGTTCTCTTTTTCTGTTTTTCAGTGCCTAAAACCGAATGCGAATTATGCTATTAAAAGAATGTATTAAATATTAGTTAATTTCGCGATCAGCTTAGATTATCGAAAATTTAATGCTGTGATAAAGATACCTCGCCTTGCGTTTGAACTGGACAAAATTGAGCACGTGATTTATCGCATATCGCGAGAAACTTAACGACAGAAAACAAAACGTACTAGACGACATTTCAACATTCAGCGTTTGTGTAGCTACGTTCTAAAGCAAGCGAAACCATACACGATGTACGTAAAAACGTGTGCTCTAACACTTTTATATATTGTCTTAAATCACTGAGTGATTTTCTTTTTTCATATACCTCGATCTTAGGTTCAGTTACTGCAAATGCAGCTTATTCAAGGGCAGACAATTACGGGAGCAGAACATGGAGAAACAAGGTACAATATTAAGAGACCACTGCATTTTTCTGCTTTATTTCTGTATTGGGAAAGCAAACCTCGTCCCCCCGCGAAATAGCGTCTGAGGTATACAGCTGTTTCGAGCAAGGTTGTCGGAAAAAAGCGTAAAAGTGCACGCGACAATCCAGAAGGGTATTGTAGGTAGTCATCCGCGCTATATCCTAAAAACTCATTTATCCCAGTGGCCCGCCATCTAAGATCATCCCTACACGGACGAGTTTCATGTATTTATTTGACTTATTAAAAT
Source organism: Dendrophyllia cribrosa (assembly GCA_024195265.1). Classification (NCBI taxonomy): domain Eukaryota; kingdom Metazoa; phylum Cnidaria; class Anthozoa; order Scleractinia; family Dendrophylliidae; genus Dendrophyllia; species Dendrophyllia cribrosa. Next base: position 14,497,153 of record JAJLRJ010000005.1, read on the forward strand.
TCATTGATCATATCCCATATTATGTTTCGGGATTGTCGCGTGCACTTTTGCGCTTTTTTCCGACAACCTTTCTCGAAACAGCTGTATGACCGGGAACATTCCCCACAGGCAACTACTCCCCGGGATGTTCTACCTGTGACGATATTTCATGTATGTTAAACGAAATGTTTTCATCTGTTTTGATATAGCCCGGATGTAAACGTGTTCGTGTGATTTAGATTAAAGGTAGCCTTCGCGTTTTTTGGTTCTCCTTGGTTCTTGCTCTAGCTAGCCTTCGAGTTCTGTCTGGCCAAACATCTCGTTGTACTAACCAGTACGTATAACCAAAACCAAAGGAACGACCCTGGCCAACCAAAACAGACGCAGACAATCCAATGAACCAATCAGAACTCGAGGCAAATACTGTACCAAGCGCGGGAAAACGCGTGCGAGCAAGTCACGATTGGCCCAAGAAGTGTGTTTGTCTAGGCGTCTCTTTCTCATGTGATTCGGAAGCTTCAACAAAGGATAACTTTGAAAAAAAATTTGTCGCCCTGGAAAAGTGTCTTAACGTCTGGTCCTCTAGGGATTTAACACTCTTTGGAAAAATAACCATTGTCAAAAGCTTAGCTCTTTCAAAAATAATTTTCATTTCCTCTGTTCTCAGCGTTCCCGCTGGTTTTGTCGATCAAGTGAACAAATCTGTATCCAACTTTATATGGAACCACAAACCACCCAAAATCAAGCATTCAACAATGATTGGAAGAATAAAAGACGGCGGACTCAGCATGCCTGATTTCGATATAATAGATAAATCTTTGAAGGCAGGATGGGTGAAACGTCTTTTAGACCCTCAAGCGCAATCTTGGCTTCACAGATCGGACAATTGAGGCGTTATACGTTCTTCCATTCAAGCTCACAAAAAACATAAAGCTTTCTATGTTTCAGTTTAAAATAAACCATCACATTCTGTACACTCGCGACAAACTTTTCAAGGCCAAAATTGCTGACAGTGCCTCCTGTCATGTGTGTGAATTGAAGCAGACCGTAGAGCATCTGTTTGCTGAATGCCAGCATGTCCACTCCTTCTGGAACCTTTTTACCTCTTGGTGGAACGATAATAACTCGCCCTCAGTGTCCTTGTCCAATAATGATAAGATTTACGGATATCTCCCTGAGAATAGATCCTTCCATAAGTTTAATCTTTGCCTGATTGTCGCTCGTTTTTATATCTACACCGCAGCCAAAGAAAGCGAACCATATAGTTTCTTAGCCTTTAAAGCTTATCTGAAACACAAATTATCTATAGAGCCTTCAAGTGTCCGTGAATCCCTGAGCCTTTAGCCGCAAACAAGCTTGATATAGCAGTTGTATTTTGTCTGTTCCTTTTATTTCAGTTCTGTAACGTTGTTCTTTGTTTGTTAATATTGTATATTGTATTGTACTTATCAATAAACTTCAATTAAATAAAAAAAAAAAAAAGTCACGATTGGGTTTGGTGTTTTCTTTGGCTGAAAAAGTGTCGCGATTTTTTTTTCATCCGATCACAAAACAAAGTAATGCAAGTCAAAGCAAACAAGAATTATTTTCTGCACTCAAATGAATACTGCTCTAAACAAATTTGAAACAGCTGTGAACGAATCAGATGCACCATCTGAGTCGAACTAAAGTCATAATGGAGTGATTTTGGTCGAACGAATCAGATGTACCATCTGAGTCGTGTTTCGACATAAACAAGAACTTGACTGCAAAAAATCGTACGAAACAATTTTTGTGCAACTTGTCTCGCAAAACAAATTGTTGCGAGTTGCACGCACGATTTTTATGTGTAACACCCCCTTGTGCACCCGAATTTCTGTTTTTTTTTTTTTTTAAATTGCACGAAAAGTTAAATCGTTTTGTACTTTCTGCAACAAATTTCTTCAAGTTACACAAGAAGAATACGTGTAACATGACTCTTGCAACTTGTTTCGCCACACTCTTTTAAGCCAACCAATCACAGCCCTGGGATACGGGTCAGATGCGTCATTTTTCAACCTTCGCAATTTTTTCGCTACACAAGTTTAATGGCAACTTGCAACAATTTTTTAGCAAAGTTTGGCGCCATAAAATCATCTTTCTTTAGTTTATTCGTTTTCTCGATGCGTTTGTTTTGTTGTTGCTTAACGACAAAGATTTCTCTAACCTCAACCGATCAATTTCGTTTTATTTACATTTGTAGTTCTGAAAATGCAGCCATTAACATTCAAGAAATGGCGGACAGAATCACAGAACTTGAGGTAAGGTTTTAATACTAGCCCCATGGTGTTAGAAAATCGACTTTCGGGAGTGTTAAACTACACATGTAGTTAACGAGAGTGATTTGTTATTTTAATTTTTTTATCGTCTCGTTTTAAAGGCAGAGAACGAAAAGCTCAGCTCAGAGTTGCACACGTCTGTTGATCAGAACACACAGATGTATGAAAAGGTGCTGCTGGTAAGTAAAAAACAGTCTTGAACAACATTGGTCTATGCACGAGAGCAAGAGAGGCGTTCAGATAGTGAGGAGCGAAGGATAGGCAACGCGCACAAGGAAAAGTAAGAAGAAGGAAAAGTGCAGACTCTCTCCCCAGTCTCTCCTCGTTCTCTCCGCTTGTTCGCGCGCCGGTTTTTAGCTACTCTCCACGCGCCGGAGGGGGGGGGGGGACTATTTCTCAGATTCAATTTGCCTCTAGGAACTAGTCTGTATCGTAAATCAATGGTCAGTTGTTGTTGATACTAATAATAGCGCATTTGTGATGTGGCTACTGCCCTTCTTGCTACAGTAGAAATATAAAACAGCAACTTCAAGTTTTTTCAACCGTTTACTGAACGTTTCGTGACATGGGATGCGGGGTGACTTGATCTAAATCGGGATTGACTTTTAGAAAAGCGGGAAGAGGGAAGTATTGGATGATAAGATTTGTTGTCATTTGCCAGGTAGTAATGTATGTTCTAACAATTTATTTATCGTTATAGGCTGAGTTAGCCAGGGATAAGATGGTGCGAAAATTTAACGAACTCAAGAGCCATTTCAGGTATACTTATGAACAGTCATGCAATCGATCCGGTACAGTAAATACCCGCGTATAAGAAGCTAGATTTTTCCAAGTAAGCCTAAAAAGATTCTTATTTATTTGGTGTCTACAGAGAATTTAAGCCATGTAGGTTCTTAAATAGGTTCCTATTTTCTTAAGATGGTGCTTTAGGTCCTTGCTGCTGGTCCAACAACTACAATCTTCAACAATATTTTTGGGACGCTCTAACCTTTTCTTGACCCTCAAGAGAAATTCTTGCTAAATCCTCCCTCCCTTCCCACGAGGTTGATTTCGGCGCTTAAAACTAGTTTTCTTCAACCAACATTGTCCGGGGGGAGGGGGACTCGTTTCTACTAACCCTGTGGCCCAAATGTTTTATAATTGAAGAAATGTTTAAGAGGGCGCTTTTACTGAAGTGTCTCAAAGACTTTTGTCGATGATTGTAGTCTACATGGGTGTGGTCCCTTTCTGTTCGTGCTGGAACAGAAATCATACTTGTGAACTGCTTGATATTAAACTTACTGTTATTGATAGTCTACTAGTCACTGAAACTATATCATTAGATCTATAATCAGGAGATGCAATTATTTGTGGACACTCAGTACAGTAAATCAAATTTTATATTGAAATTACAAGAGATTCTGCACTTTCTGATTGCCATATAAAAACGGTTTTTAATAATTATTATTATTTTACTTTTTTCTGATTTTCCAAGTAAGAGCCTGTTTTAATTTTAGGCTCAACAGGTTCTTATATAATGGAGGTTGAAATGGCAAAATTTTCGCCTTCAGGTTCTTATACGCGGGTGCGTACTGTATTGAAATTTGTTTAAAAAATATTGCACGGACCTTTGGTTGAAATGCACCGTAACTGCGCGGTTCCAGGGAGAGAGTTGACGATCTTGCAGCCCCCCCCCTCCCTCCCTCCCCAATTAAAGTTCCAATGTATAAAATGGAGGTTCAGTCATACCTTCTTAATACGAACACTAACAGGACAGACCAAGGGGGAACAGACCCAAGTTTCCGCATTATAGAGGTGTCCGTATTGTTTAAGGTACATATGGGATGTATGAATTTTCGTAAATCTTCTGTTAAATGGGTCGCTCGGTTTTTCATCGAATTGAAAATAGAGGCTGATCGCAGACTAGTATCTTCGGGACCAAGTGAACTGTCCGCAATAGAAAGGTATCCGTATTATGGATGTTTCAGCAAGGAGAGGTTCGACTGTACTAACTCACAACCACTCCTTTCCCGTTCACAGTATACTCGATCTGCTCGGCTGCCATAACACGTAAACATTTTAAACAGAAATAATGTTCAGTTACCGTAATAAAATATTGATGTCGAAACTCCGATATCGCAGATATCCTGAGTAAAACGAGAGTTTTTCAGGTCTATGCGAGTTGGCCTAATGACTGTTATCTAATTTTGTATGGTTTAGCTCTAAGGCGGACGCGAAAGACGACAGTGTTGAAACGGATGTCAGCCTTGCGGAGGAATTACAAACTAAACTACATGAACTAGAGGTATGGTGTTCGTTTAAATTTGGCGGCCTGCATGCTGATAAAATTCTCGAAGACGGAAAGTCGCAAAATGGGCTTTTTCTGTCTACTTCAGCTGGTGTGCGGATCCGTTTTTGTTGCGAGAAAATAAAAACCCTTGATGTAAAACGTTTAGAGGTTGGCATTAGAGATACGATATAATTTTACATAGGAACTAATGTATGTACGTGAAACTGATCCGCATAAGAAGGATAGCGCTGAACGGCAATGGAATATCAAACACGATGGAATGTCAAGATTTTTCATTGTTACAACTAGTGATCTCATTGGTCTAGACTCAAAAACCGCTAAAAAGTTAAGGTTCAAGGTGTATTTTGTGTAATTTTTTTAAGGTTTCAAGTAATTTGAGACCCAATCGCACAACATACAATTTTTAAAAGAAATTGTATTTGGGGAACTTTATCAAAGAAGCAAAATTATTAACTATTGTCTTCTGCTATTCTGATTGGTTAAGCACGAACATTTCCTAAAATTTATTTGACGCAAATGGATTTTCTTAATTTTTATAATGAAATATAATTATTAACCATCAGCTCCTCCTCTATTCTTGAAATCAAAGATATTCTATGTGGGAAAGAGCTAATGCCGCAGAACAATGAAGTTTGCTATCGTTCTTATGTGGAACAATACTTAATATACCATAAAATGCTGGTTATAAGCCTCCTCCCCGCTTATAAGCCCATCAGTTTGATAACAAAACAATATCCCGGTTGTACCCCCCCTGTATATAAGCACACCACAGTTCCTTAACAGCAATTCTTTACAAATATTCACACCAAATCTACTGAAACAATGCTTCTTTATCACAATGTTTTTTGCTTGCCAGCCAAAAAACCGTTATAAAGTTGTAAAAGGACACTTGTTCTAAAGTAGCGTACCAGCTTGCCACGCAAAACGAAATTCTAAAAATGTGCTGATTTAATGCTCAAAAATCATGATTGCCAAGCCTACAAAGCTGACGTTGCGACTTCGCCGCTCAAACTACGTCGTCGTTTCGCGCAAACAGTTTATTACACTTCTGAATTTAGAATACGGTAATTTTTTTTGGTTTTTAGGAGAGCATTAACTCAACCACTCAACTCGACGATGTAATTAAGAATGATGAACAGGTAAGTGCACTAGTTTTAGGTAAGGTTACAAGCAGGTTCTATTTTTGCGCGCAAATTCCGCGTGTTTCGCGTGGATGTGAACTAGTCTGGTGCGTATCAGCTAATCAGGACCAAAAATCAATTTCCTGATTTGACTTGTTACAGTAAAGTTCACGTCAAGTACCAGAAATCCCGACATTTTCCAGGACTGGAAGAAATGAAAAATGAAGTCGTCATTTTCTGGAAATCTTTAAGCGACTGAAAGTATGCACAGACGTCAGACAGCGCAGTATTTTGCAGGATAATTGGAGTTGTGTGAATTTTGTGCTCTGCAAAGTCTATACGTGAATCCTGAGAAAACGTTCGAGCCCTTTCCTTGGGCTTTCCTTCCTGTTAACTCGCTCTTTGCCTCCCATCACTTCCCTCCCAGATGGGTACTTTTACATGGCACCATTTGTTTTTCAATGCATGTTTTTTACAATTGAATGAAATTTGGAATTTTTCTTGAATTTTGATTTTTGGCACTCTTGGGAGTTAAGGTTAACAAGCGGTTCAACTTTTTTTCCCAGGATGCCACTTGCGCCGAGCATCCGGCTGAGTGCGACGACAGCGCTCCAACAGATGCCTCGTTTGTTTCCCAACATGCTTTACGGCAGGCAGAGCTTGGACGGCAGCTCCAAGAGTTGACTAAAGCGCTGGCTTTGAAAGAGGAATTAGCCAATAAGATGGTAGTAAATGACACGCGATTGACAAGCATGAGAAAACAATACGAGGTAGGTGAAACTGTTTTTAAATTATTAATAAAATAGATAAAGTTCTTTTTTCATCTAGAATTGGTTGCCTTGGGTGCCAGTGTCTTTTATTTAGAAGAAGATCGAAGAAGACCAATTCTTTGATGGACCATCGGACGACCATGTTTCGGAGCATAAAACAACAGTGTAGTATCCCTCGGATAGAAATTTACTTTTCCATCATGACTACCTCCTGTCCGCACTCCACTCTCCCAGGATTTTGTTTGTTCCGTTGGTGAGAGACATGGCATAACGAAAAGGTTTCGGATCAAAATAGATAAACTGTCAACAATTCCAGCTCAAAAGATAAAATTCTTGTTATAGGAAACAGTTCGCGAACTGGAGGGTGAAATTAACAGATTGGAGAAAGAAAAGTCAAATCTTAACGTCGCGTTAAACAACGCAAAGTCTGAACACAACGATGGGTAAGTCACGCACTCTTAGCCTGTTCCAGGCGTTAAGACTGTTGGGCCAGGGAGCAGCTAAAAACAGACGAGGGGAGACTGGGGAGTGGCGTGTTTCTCTTTCGCGCCCATTCCCCTCCGTCGGCCCTCGCAATATTTTTCTTCGCGCGCGGCCTATCCTTCGCTCCACACTGAACGCCTGGAACAGGCTACCCGCTATCTGAACGCCTGGAACAGGCTACGCACTCACTTAACCCCCCATTATTATAGGACGATGAGTTGCTGAGCAATATGACCTACACTCGTGGTGCCACACGGACAACATTTTATACGCAGAGGCAACTTTCAGACAAGCCAACTTGATTGTTTAACGGGAAAATGAGAATCCAAAACGCAGGAAACATTGTTTGAATCTCTGTGAAAAAGACACTTATTTGGACATGAAACTGGAAGCCGGGCTGAGCGTTTAAAATACACTGAATTGCTTTTTTTACTGAATTCAGGGCTTGATTGCTGAAAGACGAGAAACAGGCAAGCAGGTTGTTTGAGATCTGATTTTGCGTTTATTTATTTATTGCATTATTTTTTTTATTCATTTAGGAAAACCAATGAAAAGAGCAGAAGTCGCATCAAAGAACTGGAGGCGAAGATCTTAGAATTGAAAAAGAAGCAGGTTAGGAAGGATTTAACTTAATTTATCTGTTTTTTTTTCTTTGTCTCTTTTTTTATATTTCAAAGTTGACTTACCTCCTACAGACCATCTGATCCAGCCTTTGATAACGTTCTTGAACTTTAGTTACGCTTCTTTAGACACCCTCTTCCAAGCTCTTAGATTGTAAAATATGGAGTAAACTTGACTCACGAAGCCACCGAATGCTTACTCTAATTTCTTCCCAGCTCTCGCACGCCCTTAGTTATTTGTCTGCCTTTTTTGCCTTGATTATTATTTTTTTCTCTGAAAAGTTCGCCAGATATTGCAGAATTGATCTAGCGAATCGCAGAGGTCGCCGGATTTTTTTAAAATTCACTGTAGTCGTCTTGTTATGCCATTAGGTTGAACAACAAAAACTGCTGAGACTGAAAGAACGAAGCGACGGCACCATACAGAAGCTAAATTCTGAGATTCAGGTAACTTTAGGGTTATTTTTATTTTGCTAAGGAGACCCTCCGTTTATTCTTGTTTCTTTCTCTTGTTTAAAACTCAAGACGAAAACTATATAACAGAAATGAATACAAAGTTGACGGTATATTAAATCCTGGCGCAATCGCGCTTTGAACAACTGGAACCAGGGCAGAGAGACTTCCGTCACTTCCTATAAGCTCTTTGGAGTTACTTATGGGAATGGAAGCAAGTCCGCCATGTGTCTTCCCGGAAGTGTCACATCAAAGCCTGAATGGTATGAATATGACGGGTTGTGGGAATATCAGCAAAGAGGGTCCGGGCTTCGTTACACCAACAACAAGCCAGGTACACCGTGTGGTTACAGCATGTCCTATGCACTGTACGTACGCCAGTATGTGAAAACTGCCATGTCAAGAAAATGTCAGGCCGCCTGGCCAGGCTCGAATTTTACTCTTCTAGCCGGCTAGGTCGCGCTCTCGGAAAGGAAACGTACTGTTCTGGATCCGGAACCCGAATCGTTATTAAACCTGCGTCAGTCTGGTAACTCCATTGTTGTTTATATCTTCGTTTATTATCAAGCTTGCTGTATGTTTTCTGTCGTTTCAGGGAATGAAATCTATTCGTGTTAAACTCATGCGCCAGATGAAAGAGGAGTCTGAACGCTTTAGAGCACTGAAGGCTCAGAAAGACAAAGAGATTAATCACTTAAAAGACCAGGTTAGCGCTATTTACTGCATAAACAAAGCATGCACAAAGCCAACGGTTATTTAGATAAGCTGTTTACTGAGTCTAGTTGTATAAGACGTATATACAACAAGTGCGTTGAATATTTCATTCATCTCTTTGAAGCTCAACTTTGCGGCCTCGTTGGTTTGATGATATACTCTTTCCAAAACAGAGAATAAAAATAAGCAAGCTCATTCTTAGGCCATCATTCAGAGTTCCGTTCTCTAAATAGCAAGAGTGAAATAAACCGCGCCCACTTTTTTACAGGAGTACCCGAGGCAGACACGTTGTGCCTCGTTGCCCCGCGTCTTCGCGGTTCGCTCGCGGGTATATCAATACAATAAATAATAACACTCAGGGGAATGGATGACTGGGAAAGTTATTTTGTGAGGGTTTTGCCGTGTCTTAACCATTCAGAACAAGGTTATATTGGGGATTAGGTGGTAGCTAAGATCGGAAAGATGCTTTTCTCTGTAATTTACAGTGCGACGCGCCTTGCTGTGAGTAGGATCGCATGTAATATTTTCGCTTCGTTTTTATCACAGGGGTGTAAAATTAGTTACAAAATACGAAGATTTCATTCACTTTATTGCTTTACACATATCCACAGTTGCGAAAATCATTATAAAAATTAGCCATATCGTGCAAACTTGTAAAACAGGTTTGTTGGGTACTCACGGTAAGGCGAGGCTAATGAGATTCATGCTCTTTATGATAGACATCATGAAGTGTCCCCTAACCCTAATTGTCACCTAAACGCAAGCAATTCTGTCAAACATGAAGTCATATGCAAATGACAAATAATTGTGTGTAATATGAAGTACCCAAGGTCCGAGTTACCTGCATTTCTGGACATAAGTGGAGACAATAACATACGTCAAACTCAGTACTACATGTAGAGTTTCTTATTTTTCAATTTACAGGGCCGCAAAAGGCAGTTCGAGTATAAAAAGCTAGAATCGATACACATGAAACAACAGGCTGTCCTTAAAAGGAAAACCGAGGAGGTATGTAAACATGTGATAATAAATATTAAGGCAGGGCGGTACGAAGACTAGGTAAACATGCTAGCAAAAATGTTGTTATGACCTATTTACCTCGTTTCCATGTATTCTCTATTTTCGAATTGCCCATAATCAAATTTTTGATTTTCCTTTTTTTACACCTTCGTGTACAATTAGACTTTCTTACTCATCTTGCCAAATTTCAATCCATTACCAACATCAGAAGTAATTTTATTTTAACATTTATGTCCGTGAATTTACGGCCGCCATTAATCAAACTTGTTTCAAGGCTTGGTTGCGAATGGGATAAAGTGACGTCAAAGACTCAAACATACCTTACGGGTTGAAATTATAATAACAATCAGCATAGAAAATTGCAAGAAAGTCTAACTGTACACGAAGATGTAAAAAATGAAAATAAAAAAATTGATCCCAGTAGCACTTTAATGTTTCAAAAGATAAAAATGCATATCTTATGCCACAAGGTGTTAAAAATGGCGAGAAAAATGACAGGAGCCTTTTCAAGGGAACCTCTACTACTGATGTCGAATTGTTTGAAATACCGTCTCACTTCAAATTTCTCCGAAAAACGTGGAAACAATGTTTCAGTTTCAGACGAAACAGGATGCTTATCGCCTATTTTATCGCTATTTTACACGTAAATTTACTGCACGCCGCCATTTTGAATTTTATGGATGTCATAAAATCCAAAATAAGGCGATCGCGAAATTTAAAAGCGAAAATAGGCGATATCAGGAGCCAATTACCCGGAGCGTGCAACTACCATAAATTCGTGCAACAGCGTTTTCACAAGTAGGTTTATTTTTAGATAAGCCTTTCCCGCGAATTGGTTTCGGAAAGCCAATCACAAGCAATTGCATAATCAGTAACTATTCACATGTTCACATTCCTGTGTGGTGAATGTCTGATTTCCAGTCGCTATGTGAGTATGTGAATAGTTATTAATTATGCAATTGCTTGTGATTGGCTTTCCGAAACCATTCGCGGGAAAGGCTTATCTAAAAATAAACCTACTTGTAAAAACGCCGTTTCACAGGCGCAGTATGGAAGTTGCACGCTCCGGGATTATGGGCTCCTGGCGATATTCATAGCCAAAATATTTTGTAAAATAAATTTATTACAACAGTGGAGGTTCCCCTTAAAAAAAACAATTGACAACAGGATCATCACCAATAAAAGCTATAATTGTGTTGTAGGTGTCAGCGGTTCAAAAGCGCCTTAAGATGGCGCTTGATCGCCAGAAAGAGGCAGCAGAAAAGAGATCCACGCAGCAGCACCATCAACAGAAGCAAGCCGAGGGTCTCATACCGAAAATGAAGGTAATCAATGTTGTCTCTCGTTTCATTTAGAATCAAATTACAGTGAAACCCCTTCAATGAATGACTTATATAGCGTACATATCACATGCGTCTCATGGTGCGTCACATACACTGTTGAGAATGAGATCGGACGTCAGCTCATTGTTGATCTCATCTCTCCCACCTCACTCGTGAACAATGTATGGCACTGAGGGTGCTCACAGCTGGGGTTTTGTTACGTCCTCAGTTGGTTCTTTTACGTCCCCATCGGAGACAGGACCGCCATTTCTACGTGGTCATCCGAGCCTTAACAGGAGAAGCTAGGAGTGGTCAATCAGACTGTGTTGCCATAACCCTGCTATGTTGTTGAATGAAATCTATTCCGTCAAAGAAACCGCCTTTGAAGGCTAAAAAGTTAGATTATCAATAATAAGGTGTGTCTTTTCGTTGCAGTCTTGGTTAAGTCACGAGGTTGAAGTACTGGTGAGTGTCGGTCAGGCTAGAAAAACACTGGAAAATTTGATTGACGACGGAAAGTTGTTGTCAAGGCAACTAACGGAATTAAGAAACCAAGAAGAGGACGAGGATGAGGAGCCTGCGGCGAAGGTACCGTCTGTCAGTTTGTCTGTCTGTCTACCTAGCTGTTTCTCTGAAGCGTGTCTCGGAGTAGCAGTGTCTCTTTTCAGTAAATCTCTGACTGTCTGTCAAACTGTCTTTCTGTCTGTCCGTCCGTCTACCATCCCCGGAGGGCCAAGGTCAGTTAGTCGGAACGAAGTGAAAACCCGGCAAAAGATCTGTCTCTTCTTATTTGATCGAACTAAGCTAAGCAAAGCTAAGTCGTAGGAAGATAATTGTTGTTGTGACTTTGAAAGAAATGGGTGTCATGTAAGAATTGAATCCCGTCTCAGTTGCGTGCGTTTTACTTGCAGAAAATGGTTCAAGATGGAGGAACGCCGGGAGAGAAGAAAAGCAAGTCTTTGGAGCGACAGAAGAAAATATCTGCACTTGGAAATGAATTGGAACTGAGGTTTGTTCAACAGATGCAGTTTTCCTTGCTCCTATCCTGCGAGCAGATAGAGAACCTCCGACCTTACGAGGCGGTGGAATTTGGTCAAAAAGCGTTTGCACGACTGTAGACAGTGAAATATATTGGGTCGTAGCAATGTTGTAGCTCAGGAGATTCATTCGTTGAAATCTGTTAACTGAGGCTGTCTTTCTCGCAGATTTCATTTAACCTGAGCATCAGTCCTTCTTTAAATGGGAGATGTTATACCATCTCCGGTTGTCTGCATCTTAAAAAGTTGGTTTATCCAGGAAATTGCTAGTTTCCTACACAGCCGTTTTTCCAAAGAACGGCTGCGTAGGAGACTAGAAAATTGTCCGGTTTTTTAACGTTTACTTCTTTGCATCCAAATGAACAAATAAATAAGATCAAACAACCTAAAGAATGTACGTTTGTTACCTGATGTGACCTTTATGGTCTTGCTCGAAATACTGACCATGAAAATATTCTTTATTTCAGGAGTTCTCAGATAGCAGGCCTGCAGCACAAAATCATTGATGCAGAGCAAGGTAAACTAAGAACGCGATCTATAATGTCGAACTTCGTTTCGAGAGCGAGGCTGGCTGGTCGGCTTGAAAGACCTCTGAGTGATTGAGTCCAAAACTCTGTATACTAGCCAGTAGTCAATGGGAATTTGCCTACTGTTGGAAAAATAGTAGATGAAGATGCTATGTCCGTTGGCTACTTCGATGTATTCGGTGAATTTCGTTTTCCGTTTTATTTTAGACAATTTTACGTCTAAAGAGAGCGATGTTTGCTGAAAAGAAGGGAGAAAATGATAACAGTTATTTGTGTGTTTATGTTTAATTTTATTGTAGGTGAAAAATCTAAACATCGCTGGAACAACATCCACACAATGGCGGAATGCAAAGCAGCTCTTCACGTATTACTTAATATGGTGAGCTTTGGATTCTGAATCGTTATGGAGCTTTGGCGCTGCAGTTAGATAATTACTTTTTCAGGAAGATAATTACTTTTCTTGATACAAGCACACCTTTTTTTCTTTGTCAGACGGTCGCAGCGAAATTAATAAACGCTGTGGCAGAAGAAGCTGAATCGCAATGTCAAGAATTAAGATCACGTGAACAGGTAAGAATGTCTTCGGATGAATTGGATGTGTACCATCTCTCTTGTTCTGAACTCGCCCCTGCTGACATTTATTGTATTTTTAGTCCTTGATACAGGAACACCAGGTTGAAATTTCCAGACTCCAGCGGACCCATGATGAGTTTGTGACAGCTCTAAAGGAGCAACACGAGGAGAAGGCAAGTTAAGATGAACTTCTAATGTAGCATTTCCATTCTTGGCTTGGTTGAATTATTGATTGGTTCATGGAATTTGCGCAGAACAGCATCGGTATTCCATTGCCCTAGGCGATTATCGCTCCGAAAAAAAGGACAAATTATTGCAGGTTAATGAGTAACAAACAGTCTGTTGAATAAAGGTGAAGTCCCACAGGCAGTCACAGGCAGCCCACTCGCGCCACAGATGGCCCACACGGCCGAAGCTAAACCCAGTTTCTGCTGCATAAACAAACTATGCCCCCACTGAATGGAGTTATAGGCTGTCGCAAAGTTCCGCCTTAAATGTTCGTCAAGTACCCAGTTATACACGCGGCTGACGGGTGAAAAGACAATCTAAAGCAAACTCTCTTGTGCAAAGAAACAGTTCTTCTAGTGTGATGAATAATAATAACAAGAACAGCTTTGGTCTTACTATAGAGCAATATCATGCTAGCATGGCACAAAAATATATTTAGTTTATTGGGAAAAAGAGCCCAGCATCAAATTCAGCATATCGATATTAGTAACACTACAAAGTTTTGTAAAGATTGCTAGCAAACTGACGAAGATATGAAATTTTGAAATTGAGCATTTTTACAAAGAAATGTATGGTGGACGGGCATGGATTGCCCGTCCAGCCTCGTTTTCGTGTTTTACTAAAACATTTCTTTGTAAAAATTAGGCCAGAGTACTAAGTTTCAAGTTCATATCTCCGTCAGTGCACGAGCAATCTTTACGAAACTTTACAGTTTTACTAACATTGATGTGCTGAATTTGATACTGGACTCTTTTCCCCATTAAATTAAATATATTTTCATGCCATGCTAGCGTGATATTGGTCTATTTTTAGGTTCATTGCCTCCTTCAGCAGATACCCTCAGACGATGATTCTCAGGGAGAAACCAGAGAGCAGCTTCAGGTATAAATGATGTTTTTATGGAGTGATTGTTTGTTAGCATCCTTGTAAAGCTAACTTATGTCTGTTTACTCTTTGTAAAGGAACAACTTGCAGCCCTTCAAGAAGAAAACAACAGATTGGTTGAGGTAAGAAGCTGATACAAGAAAGAGTTGTGATTAGCCATACACCTCAAAAGACCGTAAACTTACCAATTAGGGGAAAATAATTTCCATTTTTAATAAGAAATAATCGTCCGATTGGCAATGTTGATTTTGAAGGTTCCTTATCTTAATTATCTTATTCTAACGTTCTTGTGTCGTTCTTTGTTTTCAGCAATTGAAAAAACTGACAGATATCTTTAATGATTCACCGTCGCCCAAACCAAAGAGAAAGGCAATGGTAAGAGTTAAGTTCCTGTTCATGATCTTATTTGTCTGGGTATGGCTTGTTTCTGTAGTAAAAATATCTTTGCAATAATAAATGTATGGCATCGTCCCCCATCCCCATTCCCCATCGGAGACGGGACCGCCATTTTTACGTGGTCATCCGAGCCACGTGAAGGTCTAACCATTTTGCAGATGACATAGCAAAGGCAGCTTTTTTTAGTTATTTTAAGATACTGAGTGTTGGTCCGGCCCGGATTCGAACCCGCGACCTCCCTCTCTGTAAACTGGCGCTCTTACTATCAACTGAGCTAAACAGGAGGCGGTTTAAACGATAGACGATCGCAACATCCATAACACTAAGTACATTTAACTGCCTTTTTTTTTTGCAAGCCAGATAGAAATCCTTGGGAAAACTGAAACAAAGTTTTACTTAAGTCAAGCTTGTTCCATGATTTTTGTCAGTCAAAACAAAAAAAATATATGTATATATGTAAAATGATTAGAATAATGCAGCTTGTCGCATTGAATAATGCAGTTTCTCACATTGAATAATGAAGCTTGTCGCATTGAATAATGCAGCTTCTCGCATTTTTTAACAGAAACCAAAGAAGTCCACTGAAACAATCGAAGTGGAAGACGAAGAGTGGGCCCTGGGTTTGAGTGAGGAAAGTGACGCAGAGGATTCAGTCAAGCGGGATCCAGACTGGGTCAAAAGTCCTTGGCCAGTAAGGACGCAGAGGAGGTCAGGAAGGCGCACTCGGTCTAATGAAGCATCCTTTCGTCCTGACCAGGTGCTGGTACGTGAAAAATTACACTGCGCTCTTGAAAAAAAAAAACTACGGTACATTAATTTTCTAGACGCGGTGTTCTTACGAGGCAGCGTGGTCGAGTGGTTAGGGCGCCGGACTTGAAATCCGATCCCGGGTTCACGTCTCGCTCTGACCACTAGATGGAGTTGTTTCACCGTAGACCCGAGTTCAACTCCTCGGCCACGCTTGTAAAATAGCCAACTGGTTTGCCTCCTGCAGTTATGTTCAATTTGAATGCTCGGTCCAACTAGCACTTACGCTATTGACACTGCCGAAGGTAAATAAAAAGGATATTTATTTATTTATTTATATTTATGTAATGTTTAATGCAACTTGCCTTGCTGTTTTTCTTTGTGCGCTGTTACATTGTCGTTCTTCCCACGACGAAGTTTGACCAAACACAGTCCCCAGTTCACATCATTCATGATACCTGAATCAAAAGGACTGGGAAAGAGTATACACCGGATACACTGGGCTCGTGTTGTTGTAGCCCCTTGCAGGCGTTAAAAATACCACAGAGGTCCGAAACGGTAGCGGTCCCCCAAGAAAACGGCTACCCGAAAGTAACGTTTAATTTCGGACCTTACTAGTTATTTCCGAAAGTAACTGTCCATCCGAAAGTAACGGGCTACCCGAAAGTAACGGTCCAATTAAAATGCCATAGTGATGTCTCCGCGATTGTGTTTGCCATCACTTTTTACTTCAATTACTCACGTATTTTACCTACCTGAAAGTTGCGGCCTCTTAGGCCTGCTAATTCCGAAAGGAACGGGGACCGCTACTTCGGATCTCTACGATATGTGGCGGGGATCGGGGAGCAGCTAAAATCCGGCGCGCGAACGAGCGGGAAAAACGATGGATGACTTAGGAAGAGGGGCTTTCGCGCCTATCCCCTTCGTCAACACTCGCAATATTGTTTTCTTCGCTCCCTGCTATCTGCACGCAATTGCCGTGCATTAATCTAATGCTCCTCTTGTGTTCCACAGGGTTGCAGCTGTTCAGGCAAATGCGCCACAAACAATTGCCCGTGCAGAGGAAGCTCGTCGGCTTGTTCCGGGGAGTGTGGTTGCAAAGTCACGAAATGTGCCAACCGTACTCAGGTACTGAATAAGAAAATTTACTATTTTCTTTCTGAAAGCGCTAACACGCAAATTTGCCTCTTTTTTTCGGTTTAAATTTCATCATGGGGAAATAATAACCCCGATAGCAGGTACCACTATAGTTTTTATGTGAATGTTCACACAGCGTTTGTTATTAAATTCTGTATTCCAACAGTGCAGTAAAAATATTGACACCCTTCCTCTACCACGCGCAAGCTTGCATTTTAGCAGGAAAATTTTCTTATTGTTTATTACTCGCGTCTTCTTTTTGATATGATTTACAAACAAGCAACTTGATTTTAAAATGAAAAGCACTATTTTTACTAGCAACGTTGACAAAATATACGTCCATTTACTTTCAGAAGCCTCTCTCTGCAATCCCAACTGTAATCACGATATCAGAAAACGAGGGTGGTAAGTAAAGCCAGAGCCTCATCATTCCTTTAGGCCCTCCAAGTTTGAGCCTTTTTAAACGTTTTACAAATTTATAGTCGCTTGGTAACATGTTCGTTTATTGTCTTGCTTATGGCTTCAGACAACCTGGAAACGAGGTTGAACTTCAGCCTGAGCGCTTGGCTCAAGCAGCGGTTGTTGATGTTGAACGCCCCCTAGTAAAACTAATTTATAGGTTAAGCAAGCCTTTTACGTTTTTGCGCCTTTGGAAAACTCTTTGATTTGAGTGATCACAATAGACTGAAAAGATAGACCACTTTTCACAACAAAATAAACAGCGCCATAGAACATTACTGGTGTAAAGCAAATAGAGGGATGTAAAGCAAATAGAGGGATGTAAAGCAAATAGAGGGATGTAAAGCAAATAGAGGGATTTCTTCTACCCTTCTTCTAACCGCCGCCTGGTTAGCTCAGTTGATAGAGCACCGGTTTGCAGAGCGGGAGGTCGCGGGTTCGAACCCCGGCCGGACCAACACTCAGGGTCTTAAAATAACTGAGGATGAAGGTGCTGCCTTTGCTATGGCATCGGCAAATGGTTAGACCTTCACGTGGCTCGGATGACCACGTAGAAATGGCGGTCCCGTCTCCCATGGGGACGTAAAAGAACCACTGAGGACGTAACAAACCCTGGCTGTGACCACCCTCAGTGTTACTTGTTCATGGGTGGGGTGGGTCTGATTGATTGTGAAGCGCATTTGAATATGTATATAGAATTTGCGCTATACAAATGCATATTATTATTACCCACTCAAGTTAAATACTTGCACGACGAGGTTTGACTTTTAGGCTCTTTTCATTCTAGAACCATCACCGAATCCAAAAACGGAGCCAGGAGAGGAGCGCAATCCTTTAAATGAAGTTAAAAATATTCCCTCCCATGGATCAAATAAGCCTGCCAAAATAAAGAGAACAGTTTCATCGATGCTCAAATCGAACGGATCAGAAAATCAGCAGGTGCCGAGCAAACGCACTAAGGTGCTCCACAAACCGCATTCAAGCAGCTCGATTTCATCTTCGGACGAGGATACAGTCCAATCTAGGCAGCATGGTTTTGTTCGGCCCGGGACCACTCCGAGTCGATCTGTGCCTAAACATGGAGTGTCGAGGACGCCTGGGTTTAGCTTTGGCTCTGGCAAAAAAGTAGTCGTGAAGAAGTCGATCACAAAGTTCAACCCGGAAAATAATCGGAAGAGAAAGCTGTTGAAGCCAGTCAACACTGCTTCAAGTTTGGGTGTGAAACTTTAGTCGTTTAAGTCCCAAGCGATTGCTGAATTAAAATTTGAACAATGTCAGTTTCATAATTACAACATCCAACAAATTGGCGATTTAATAACACCACTAGAATGTATTGCAGTTGGTTTTAATTGAAAGTAAAAATCATCTTGCACGCACCAGTACCACAGGAAAGTGCTACCCAATAGTTTCCATTTTGAATGGTCACACTTTACAATTTCATCCAAACTCAAAAGTTAGATCCACCCCGTACAGGATAATAAGCAGTACCACAGGAAAGTACTGCTCAATAGCTTTCATTTGAATGGTCACACTTAACATTTTCATCTAGACTCAAACGTTAGAACCACCTTGTACAGCATAATAAACAGCAACACAGGAAAGTCCTGCCAAATAGCTTTCATTAAAATGATCACTCAAAATTTCTTCAAAAGAACCATGTTGCGACTCAAGGTTTGTATGTTAGATGGAAATAGGTTTTAAATGTTGAAACCACCTAAAATGTGAAACAACTACAACCATCTAAATGGAGGGAGTTCTCTTTTTTAACTTAAATTTGTGAAAGTTTTTTGCAGGTAGAAATCCAAGAGAATTGTATATAGCAACACCCCACGTTTATGAATTTTTTGAAAAAATATTGTCCAAGTTTAGAAGTGTAAATATCCTAATTGTTGACTTGACGTGTTCTTCGATGGCTGATAGACATTAAATGGACATATTTTTACTTCAGTTTTCATGATTGTGAGCTATTTGACTAATGCCGGTGGCAAGAATTGTAAATATCTTGAAAAAAAGACCTTGTTTTTATCTCATTATTCCAGTTCCCTTAGAGTCGACAAACTCGTGTAGTTTATGTCCACTTTTTGAAATAAAAACATTAAAAAACCTCGAAATCGTTTAACTCTTGCGTTTTGACCAAAAAATGGAGATTTTAGATGACGAGTTAATCTGCCCATTGGGGAATTTGAAATGCATGGGGAGGGGGTGCGCGCTTGGAATAACAGAACGTATAGTCTTTTATTCTACTGTTGATGAGTTCAAAAGGAGCGGTGCTGAAGCAATTTAAGATCGGAGAGATGATAGCGCAAAGAAAAAGTTCCCACAAAAAAATTATATATAAACATCACTTTTTCACAATGTAAAATCATGTTGGTGCACATTAACGTGAAACTTCTCTTTCGTTTAGACATAATTGTAATAGTGACACTGATTAACGTGTTTTACATCTGCATGTTGTTTCACCAGTATTTCGATTGAATGCGCTGAAATTAAAACCGAAAGATTCTTTAATTCCAATTGAACGTGACTTCTTTCAAATCCCAAAAATTAATTCCCAGCAAGAAAAAACGGTTTTACCAAATCGCAAAAATTAGTTCCCGCAAACAAAATTAAACTCGCGCAAAAAATTTAGTGCCACACGGTATCCCTGAAGAAAGTAGATTCATTTCGCAAGCTTTCCCATCCATAATGGCGAACATTCAGCTTGTGATAAAACTTGAAATTTGCGTAGTCACATAATGTAACGTATATCGTCAAAATCAAACAAAGTGCAAGCATGCGCACTATGGACCGCAGGTCCTCTTGAATTTTTAAAACGACTCACTTAATTTGCGGTAACTGACACAATATTAAGCGGCTTGTGACAATGAACTATCTTTTGGGGAACTTGTGTAAATATGTTTATTCAGGATATGCGGCAGGTTTATTAAACAAGGAACACAATTGCGGAAACTATATTCAATATTGTTTACAGTCGAACTACAAACCATTTTCGATAGTTCTTCATCTTAACAAAAACACAACTTGCCGTTGAACTGCAGAACTAACATTATTGCTGCCTCTCCTGACGGTTGACTTAAATCGAGTACTATCTTTCCAGTGGTGTTTTCAAAAGTAAAGCCTATGATACATCTTCACAAAGACAAACTGATTCCCCGCGTCAGTAAAATACTTCCGGCACTAAGAACAATTCTCTATGACTCAGGAACGGCTCTCTAACCTAGGGGAACACTCGCTGGCTTCGGGAAGTCCGGGATCTGTTACAGCAGATAATATCTCCGAGAGAAATAAAACAGACGGAATTTTGGTAGTAAAACACTCTTTACTACTCAGAACAATAACCAGAATGCACCCGGGGTGTAACCATGGCATTCGACCGCGGGGGCATAGCCCCACCGGGCGTATTCCGACTCACGTCCGCACCAAGCACTTGTATTTGAATTACATCATATAAACGACTTGCACAACTTGAACAACATCATAACAAAAAAGACTGAGCCTTGTTAGAAAACATAAACAAACATTTTAGAAGTCCTATTGGATGAGACTAAAACCAAGCTTTGCAACATGAATTACTTTTAAACTAACGCAGGTACTAACAATTTAACAAAAGGACTTTTGCAGGTTCTTACACTTTAAGCCCCTTTCCCACGTACACGAATTTTCGTACGGTCGATCACGATTTTGGAATTTTTTAAAATCGCAGCTTACCGTGGCAATTTGCGTGCGAAATTTCAAGGTCACTCGAGTGCCACGTCATGCGAAGAAGGTAATAAGACGCTAGCAAGACGACGTCATGATGTGGTACGGTAATTATACGGCATTATCACGGCAGCGCCACGGCATTGCCGCGAATGACTTGACAGTTACGATATCATTATGATTGGTCACGGCGTACAACGAATAAGGAGGGTACTATGACTACAATACGGCTTCACTACGATGTAACAAGACGCCAGTACGAAGTTTTTGTGATTTATGCGATGCGATGGATATCGATATCAGATGGGCAGTTGCATACTGTCGTTATAATTCTCCTCAAAAATCCGCTTTCTATTCGTTCTGAGCGTCGGTATCATGCGATTTGGTCGGTTTCACTTTTCCCATGATCCATGTAGTCACCTGGTACAAACAGGAAGTGAACAGGGTTTTTGAACAGAAAGTGAATTTGGTTATTGTTGACGTCTTGCCGGTATCTTGCTAGATCGAACTAGGTCGTAGAACCATCGTAGTGGCATCGTCCTGGCATCGTGGCGTAGTCTTGGCTTACCGTCGGTGAGGTGTCCAATGTGATCGCTCACGAATCACCAAGATGCTGTTGCGGTCGACCACGGCAACGTTACGGTGGTACTACGATGCTACTACGAAGGTGTTACGTTTGTCTAAGAATTCGTTTGTGCTACGATGCACCACTATTTGTTTTGACACGCCAGAATTCGAGCACGGTGCCCGTTCCCGAGTACGAGGTCGAGACCTTGGGTATCCATTGGGTATCCAGTATCCAGTATCTTGGGTATCCAGTGCCTGAACACAGCACCATTTTGTGCTGGTGCTCGGGCACCAAGTGTGAACATAGCCTAAGATAGGGCGAGAACAGTTTACGCTAACCTTAACAGCAGGTGTTATGGTTATCGTACTGGAAAACTAAGAGAAATCATTCTACGCTGGATCAGTATTTTTACACAGCAAAGCGAGTGAAACTATAAATAACAATAATTCCTGTCATCACACTCAGTGCGAGAGCTATCTACCTTTCAAATGGCGTTTTCTGAACCATAAATAATAAATTGTTGATAGTTCTTTCGTTCTGTGTCGTATCTTTATTATTTACCGAAGACACAAAATCTTGCGTGAACTAAGTTGTGCGCACATTGTTTCCGCCGCCTTCGACATTTCTTTGCTCTGCCACTGAAATCCGTCCTCTTTCCCTTCTTCCTCGAAATATTGCAACAAATTCTCGTCTGAACTCTTTATTTAGGATCCCGTAAATCATCGGGTTCATGCAGCTCGCAGTTCCAACCGTGACGGTGGCAAAAAAGTAAACTTGGCGAGGAAGCGAGAACTGCTCTCGGAAACTATCTGTCAAAATGATCACCAAAAAGGGCGTGAAGCAAATTGTAAACGAGATCACGATAGAAGCCAACAAACGGTTAAGTTTGATGTCTTCAGCGTTTGCATGAGAAGTAGACATCTGAACATTGTGACTTTTGATGAAGCGCCAAACCTTGAAATAACAAATAAAGATGACTTGATAAGGAAGGAAAGCTTCGAAAACGGCAATTAATGCGATGAGGACATAACTTGCTGTGCTAAAATCAAACAGGCATATTTGATGGCCGGGGTGAAACAGGTTTCTGACTCCAGTCATATAGAATGATAGCGGAATAGCTCCAGTAAGACACCAAGCGGCAAAAATGGAAATCGAGATTGTTTTTACTGACACCAGTTTACGATGCATGTTCGGATAAACTACATTTAGAAGTCTGTTCACAGCAATGAGCGCCATATTCATCAGAGATGTGGTTCCCAGCATAGTCGCGAGAAAAGCCTGAAGCCAACAGACACCTTTACCAAAACTCCAGTGTCCGGAAAATGATGAGACGCACGTAAAAGGCATCGCAACACCTGCTAAAATTATATCAGACATGGCCAGCGAGATAATATACAAGTTTGACGGTTTTCGCAGCCTTGTATTCCTGTATAAAGCAACGAGGACAAAAACGTTGCCTATAATTGAGGTCACCGTGATGATAACACAAATTGAGAACTCAGCAATAACGAGTGAAGATTCGCGCCTACGAAGCTCCAAAGCAAGACTTTCCAGTCTTGTATCTTTTTCAGGCATTTCTCCAAGTGAAAACGCAATACGTTTGCCTTTAGTCAATAACAATGAACAGCCGAAATCACGACCGTACACGGCAGGAACAGCTCAGAATCAGTTGAAATCAATTTCGATCAATTACAATCAAAAAGGCTCCTAAGGCCATAACTTTAATTTTATATTAAAATTTATATTAGACGACTTATCATTGGTCAAATACTGCAGTGTTGAAAATAAACAAAAAAGGACAAATTTCCTGCGAACAATATTTGGATATCGCTCATACAAATGGAAATCATGACTTCGGAAGCAACCTTTTTTATTTCAATCCCTTCAACTCAGTGTTGGTTCCGGTAAATCAGTTGCCAGATGATTGCTCCTGTGATCATGAATGTACTATGTAGAGACCTAGCTAAAATAGGAAATATAACTTGCGGAAACATAATTTCTCAGTTTTAATGTGGCTAAACAACTCTCATTTATTACGTATGTTTTGGAAACTAAATTTGAGTCCAGGAAACAATCATTTTTTGCCTTGATTCATAATTATTGCCTCCCGAAGGCCAGATTTGCTTCGGAAACATATGTTTCTCGCGTGACCGAAAAGCATTTTGCTTCCGCACAGACTCTGGTTCCGCAGAAACATTTCTAAAATTTCCCCGGCTTAAAGTCTGTCTGTGGAACATTAACTTTTGTCTGAAGGGTCGCTCTCTTGATTACAAAATATTCAATAAAACCTTTGTCTCTGCATTTCGGTTTTTAGATTGGGTATTGTTCAGTTCTCAGTATAAAACAATTTTGCTCACTACATGGCAAAATATAAATAACGTCCATGACTTTTAATAAACAAAAATAGACAAAACATATACGAAAATAATTCCTTTTTTGTGAAATTACATCTTTCTCATTTCATTACCGAGCTTAACATTTACTACTTTCTTTATTTATCAATTAAGTTTTTGTTTTCAGGGATTCAATGTCTTTAAATGTTTCACAAAATCTTACTGGCAGCTTCCCAAATCCATTTAAACGCTTCCAAGAAATGTAACTAGGAACGTTAATTTCGAATTTAGTATAACAGGCCCGGCCTCTCTCATTATTACTCCACATAATTATGAATAAATTGTCACATAGACTTGATCATATATCATGAACAATATTTGCTTCAAAAGTTTGCATTACTCTGATATCGTCAAACATGTCTGAAGTGTAAGCAAAGCGCTGGAACTAACAGTGGCGTCACCTATATTAATGCGCGTCAGCTTATGTCAACATTCGGGAATTAAAAGGAATAAAATTTGGCGCTTCTCAATTTTGTTTTATCTAGATTTTATTTTTGGTGGATAAATCAGCAAATACTATGTAACATATATTGCTCTAATCATCGTGAAAACCATTTTTATTATAAATGACTTTAAAAACATTCATCCAGAAGTTATAAAATGAAAGGAAAGTGTGTCAGCTAGTCTGATTAGTTCTCCAAGAATAGACACTACGTGAGTTTAATACATTTTTTTTATGTAAAATTCTGAAATCTTTGACACCGATTAATCATTTATATCTTTTGTATATTCGTCGTGAATCAATCATGTTTTATTGCTTCTCGGTGAGTGTGGCTTGTACACAAATTGAATCCTGTGCTTTGATTGGCTACTGTCGAATGAAGAGCGAGACAATGCAACTTCCAGAAGGAAAAAATTGAGTTATATAATGTGGCCTTCTGTAACCTGCTAAAAGAAGCTATTTCAGTTTTCGCTCTATGTACCAATGTATGAAAAATACTATAACTTATTTTTCACACGCCGGTACATAGGGCAAAAATATTATAACCTCCGCTGGCAGGGTAGTAACTTCTGTAAACTGATAAATTCCGAAAGTGTGACTATTCAGATGTTGAACAGTAATTTCATGTGGTGCTTTGTACTTATTGACTAAGTGGGAGTGCCGGATGGGAAAATATTTGGCTCGTGGTCATGGCGTACGGACCGAGCGCAGCGAGGTCCGTGCGCCATGACCGAGAGCCAAATATTTACCCATCCGGCCCGACCTAACTTAGTCAATAAGTATTTTATCATATGACCAATTTGGATACAAAATTACTTGAAATTTTAACGCGCGAGGCCGTCCGCTTTTGTAGTACGGCCGTACGCCTTTTCCCGACCCCGCTCGTGCAAATGCGTACGGCCTTCAAACGGGACTTTCATCAATGGTTTTGCAAAGAAAAGGTTCGCAGGGCCGTACGGGTCATAGCCCGAAACTTGGAATTTCTTCAGTGGACGAACTGGAGCTTCCGATGGTGTCGAAACTCGCCAAAACATTACCAAAACATTGCGAAAAATCTCCCGCGTCATCGCACAGTATTCTGGCTTGGGGTCACTGTTTCCATTTCTTTCTTTGACAGTTAACAACCAGGGTCGCTATAGACCTTTTTCATAATGGCGGGCGAGTTATTTATTCTTTTATATCTATGTCAATTAGCCCTAGTGGCCTCGTTAGCGTGTGCAAAATTCAATAGAATTTTTACTCTAAAATGAGGCCAATAGGGCTAATTAACATACATATAAAAGAATAAATAAATTGGCTGCCATTATGAAAAAGGTCTATGAAGATCATCTTTAGAAATATGTTTACATCCCTCATAATGACGATGATAGTTAACATAAACAGTCAGCTATAGGCCATCTTTCATAAACAGTCGGTATGACATTCCCTAAGCAGGTGAAACCTTTGTTCAACCATTTGGTAGCTTACTGGTCGACAATGCTCATGAATATTAACTAGTGCTTTTTTTATTCGAGATACGAAACGTTAGTTTCAGCTGGTTTTGGCGAGCAACAATTGCGAAACAAACAAAACCAAGTTAGCGGTTTTGTGGCAAGACTGATCTCAGAATCTGTATTTAACATTCGACAAGAAGTCTTAATGAGATACTGGGATATATAACTGAGAAAATCAATCGAAAGTTACAACTCAAGTCACAACGATTGAGTAAAAACTTTTGTCAACTAAATTTGACGCTGTCAAAAGTCAAGAAAAGCTGAGTACAAGGATAGAAAAAAGTCGGATTTACACTCGTTCTGGTTCAGAACCAGCTCTTTTTCAGCTCAAACTTGTCGAGTGAGAACAGTAAAAGTGCGAATATGTGCGTTCAAGAAGACGGCTCAAGCAATCTATTTTCGGCGCTACGCAATAGATGCATAGAAACCGTGGTCACCGAGAGCATAATTAGCGGCTGTTCGACCATAGCAGGAATTGTGGCAAGTTTAATGGTATGTCTGGCTATATATAAGAACATAAGGCTTCGCCGCACAATTCATATGTACATTCTCTCGTATGCGGTCATTGATTTGATCAAGTCTTCGCTTGTGATGCCGTTTACACTCGGTGTTCTCGTGAAGGGCGAGTGGGTTTCTTCACCTTCAGCGTGTCAGTTCCAAGGCTATGTTATCTCCGTACTCGATATTATAACAGTTCTCACTATGACCATGACCGCTATCGACAGATACATGGCCAATATCCATCTAGCACAGTATTTGGCATTCTTCAAGAAAAAATACATTTGTGGCGCACTTGCCGTTTCCTGGCTAGTGTCTTTCGCGGTCCCGCTCTCTTTCGCAATCTCTGGTAACGACTTTATTTTTCACCCTGGTTACGGCATCTGTAGGGAAGAGGTAAAAAACGACAGCTATCTCCAAGCGTCAATTCTAAAAATCCTGTTCGCAGTTCTTCCCTTTGTCGCTATCTCGGCATGCTACTGCAGAGCGTTTGTCAATATGAAGAAAATTTACAAGACCGCCAAGCTTCGCGCTCAGTCAGGAAGACTGGTGAATACAAATGCGTGGAGAGAAGAAGAGGATACTACAAGATTCTTTGCGGCACTTATACTAGGAACAGTCATTTTCTGGGTACCAACTTATGTCTGCGGCATCGTTGATGCATTCACACACCAATATTGTCTTCCGCGCTCCGTTTACTTGCTCTGCACGTTTTTTGTGAACGCATCCTGCTGCGTGAAGCCTTTGATTATCACGTATATGGATGAGGACTTCAAGGTGGAATTTAAAAGAACCCTTAAGTGGCGGAAAACTCGAAGAGTCATCGGTATTAATGTAGAAGAAAACAACGAAGTAGCGGATCTTAAACGGTTTGCATGTGAGGTTTTGCCAGACAACAGAAAATACAGAATGTATAACTGCCAAGTAGAAGAAAAAGACAACTTCAAAAATGACGAATCTACTGTTTAAAGGCGTATGAAGGTTACTTAGTTGTGAATCATTTCGGGAGAACTCTATTACATCTTTGTACTTATTTTATTCACTCTCTGTGGCAACAACTTGTGAAATGAACAAATTTCGCGTTTTACGGATAATATGAACAACGGTATTGCAATCAGATAAACGTTTTCTCTTTGCATGATGATGTAGGTCCGTCACTGACTATGACGACTTTGGCTTTAGTCTAAGTCACTGTGTATTTGGAGATGACGCGATGTTGCAGCTCTCGTAAGGTCTCACACCATTGATTTGCAACCCTTCGAGAGAACAATAGGACAAACAACACAACAATGGACCCTAACCCTAAAAACAATAGCAGCTGTGTTTTACAAGGCCAATGAAAATAGAGGTTTCTAAGAGCTGCAACCCTACTGGAGATGACTAGTGAGTCCAGTCCGTACACGAAAGTGTCTCCTTCATATAGAGCACAGGAGGGAGAGTCCAAGGAAATGGTGAACCCAAGGGGGGATGTCGTGGGGAGGAACCTACTTCCGTCCTAACAATGTCGCAGGTCTTAGAAGGTCTCACACCATTGGCTTGCCACCCTTAGAGATAACAATAGGACAAACAACACAACAATGTACCCTAATCAAAAAACAATAGCAGCTGTGTTTTACAAGGCCAATGAAAATAGAGGCTTCTAAGAGCTGCGACCCTACCACCTAACACTGTGACAGAGAGCGAGACAAATTGTATGTAGTTGTACAAAATCGCTGTGAATATAACAGAGCAATAACATAATTTTGAGATAGTGACTTCGTTGAAGTCAATAATAATTCGACGATTATAGAGCGTATTTTTTTGAGTGTCGTAAAACCAAAACCAAATTCGATTACTCTGACCAATCAAAACAGACGAAGGCAATTCAATGAACCAATCAGAGCTTAAAGCAAATACATGTACACGGCGCCAAGCGCGGGAAAACGAGTGTGAACAACTCATTATTGGTTTAAATTAACTTCTTATTGGTCGAGACAGTGGCGCGAGACTTTTTAGCAAATCACAAAGCGTAGCGAGGCAAAACCAAAGCAATCACTACCTATATTTTATATTACTTATATAGTCCTATATATTCCTTTTGATACTCAGTTGTATACCACTCCATTTTTAATTGTTACGCCATGATTGTTATCGAAGATCGTTAACATTAGATCGAGTTTTTTGTAATCATTTTGTTACTTTTGCATGTACTGTATATATTATGCCACATCTTGCTGGAATTGTGAATAAACATTAATTATTTCTTTGATTTCCTTTTTGCCTTTTAGCCTTCTTTATGCTGATTTTGTCCCTCCAATGTGATATTAACCTCTCCACAGACTTAAAAGTTAGAATCGCATTGCACGACTCAGGATTTTAGGCTGGACCGAAAAGACAAAACTAAAGATTCTTTTTTACAGTAAAGTGAGAATGTCATAGTGGTTTATGTGGGGGTGATCCTAACAGACCTAGGAGTATATCTAGGGACCCGAGTTCCTTTCCGGCAGGACAAGACTTTTAACTGGAGTGCAACATGTCAGCCAACAAAAATCAGTTTTAGGGGGTTGGGGACAGGGGGATCAAAACCTCCCGCTTCCCGTACCCCATTTTCCCGCCTCCCGTACCTTAGTGTCCCTTTGTGTCCCGACTCCCGCTTTGTTCGTTCTTGCAGCGAATTTCGACAGCTTGCGAGAGTGCGAATTTACGTTTTCTCGCTTATAAAATTTTGTTTTAAGCCTCGGAGGACGTTAAATGGAAGTCAAAAAAACATTGTTGGGTTCGTAATTTTGACTGGATGATAAGCAGTAATAAATAACAAACGCTTGTCTTTTTTAATTTCTCTCCCGCTTCCCGCCCTCGTAGAGATCCCGCTTCCCGCCCTTTCCTCTCTCGTCTCCCGTACCTCTCCCGCCCCCCTGCCCCTCCCCGTACCCCCGTCCCCCGTACTTTTTGAAACTGTTTTATGACAATCAGTAAATTTCAATCGAATCTCTAATAGACCTTTGACAAGTTCACGTTGTTTTTGAGTGGGTATTCTTTTCAACTTTGCTCAGTCCTTTGAGAATATATTGATGCCTGTCACAGGTTTACACCTCGAAATCGAGGCTTGGGGTTGAAATTAGCTAGTCTAACGTAAAGGATGCATAACGGCTATTGACGAAAGCTTTTCACTTTTGTTCTTATATCTATATGATTTGACTATTTATTATGTTTTTACTTAAGCCGATCCGATCAGCTTATTCTTCACTTTCAAACTGTGTTTTGTTTTAAGTCAACCGCTTGACTGTTACAATTGGTAGTGAAAAATACCGTGATAGATATAAATACACAAGGCAGCGGATTGTGAGTGTCAGAATGATAGCCGAGAATTCAACCAACATTTTAGGTGATAAGCTAAGAAATTCCTTCAGTGATAGCTGAGAAATGGCCGAAACAGGACATATCTTGTTTCTGTCATATTGAAAATTAATTGCGGCGATAATCACAGTTATATCAATATAATGGGCAACGTTTACGACTTGTTCCCTATACATTTATTTATTTTAATTATGCTCTGTCTATTTATTCACGTATTTACTCAGGACCTCTCTAATAACCACTAGTAGAGTATGCTGACTAAACGGTTAGCTGGTTGAGAAAGCGAAAAATATGATAAGGCCTAGGCGTGAGAGTCCCTCTTTTCTTTCAGGAATAGTCGAGCGGGGGCAATCACGCGAGCGAGCGCGAAGACACACGACGCGGATGTCCTCGCGCGCCGGATTTTCGAGTAAAATATTTATAATTTCCGTTATTTTAATTTTTTGCAACGTGTTAAAGTGTTATGTTCCTATTGCTTGCAAATTTAGTACAGAGGGTTAAAGTTCATGGACCAAAACGTTTTCAGTATAAGTTAAACTACTGGGTCCATTATTAAAAACAATAAGGACAGAAAACATAATCCCACGTGGTATAAATGTCTCGCTTCGGTAGATAATTTGAATTGAGCGCCGATAAAAACAAACTGGAATAATTGATTTTAATCAAGAATGTCTTCAACGATATGCACAAGGCTCAAAATAACAACACAGTAGAAGACAAAACTCCTAGTGCGAAATAGGGAAGATATCAATGACGTCACCAATTGTTATTGATGTGCCAACCAGAGCCTTATTGGCTGCCGAAACAAAGGGTTCTTTTGTTCCAGTGGTTGGTACATTTGAATAACAAAAAGAATGTTTGTAAACAGATATCATCCCTATAACGTCAAAAGCATTCAAATTGGAGTGCGCGACAATTCATACGGTTGGATGTGTTTTACATTTTCTGCTGAAATAAAAAAAAATCCATCTAATAATTACTAGTTAATTCTATCAGATGCCTCAGAGTTTAAAACCATTTTAGCCCATTTGATTTCAAATGATTTTTGGCATGTGTGGAACTAAATTTAAAGGTGGTTTTAAAAATTTCCAAATCTAATGAAAACAGTTTCAGAAATTTCTGAAACTATATTAAATCAGCTGTGACCGTCAGAAACATCCCAGACAAGCGTCACTGTTGTTAAGTTCGATTCATGTCTGAAAGTTACATCATCAAAATTGGCTCTACTGAATTTGCTGCTGAGAAGCGAATTGTTTAATTTATTAAAAAGCTGATACCTTTATAAATGAAACCTTTTCGCTCCTACGAAACAATCTGCTGAAATAAAGTTGATCAAACAACAGTTAAATGCTCATTTCAGTCGATGTAACTTGCCTGAGTATTTTTATTTATCGATCAAAATGGGTTCCTGATTGACAAACATAACGGGATGACCTATCAGACCAGTAACGACTGTGATGGACGGTTCTATAGGCCACTACTTCACGTGGGTGAACGAATCGAAAATTTCAAATGTTGCGAGATTACAACGTACGGTACTGTGTTGCATTGCTTGATCGAGCAACATGACAGGCTGGTGATATCTTTTTTCAGCAAATTCTAAAATGGTTCTCTTTTCCTACCTATCCCTTTCCCCCGTAAAAAATTCACTTACACAAAGAACACAGAACAACAAAAGATTGGAACTGCCGTGTCACTGAATATATTTGTGTTCCGGAATTGTTCGACACTTTTCGTAATCGTTCGAAAGTGTTCGGATTTGTTCGGACGTGCTCGGTCATAATGATACAGTCCGGATTTACGCACACAATTAAAAAACAAAACAACGAACAGGAAAATAATAACTATGTCGCAGTAATTGTCATTCAAATCGTTGCTGTACTGACGTTGGTAAAACCTTTCCACAGATTATTAGTCATGCGGAACTGATTGTTCGGAACGGCTCGACTAAAGTTGTTTTATTAGGCAAAAAGAAAAAAGGAAACACCGCATCACACTATAAATAAAGATTCAGTTCTGATTAAAGTTTCACAATTATGGTTGATAATCTTGAAAGAGATTCGTCGACGTAAGGACTCTGAAATCTCAAGTACTCCTTCATTGTCGATGAGTGCGTGAGACCGCTTCACAGATCTGAATAGTTCATGCATGCAAGTGTTTGGAACCATCGGAGTCGTTTGGATTTGTTCAGAAGTGCTGGGTATTTGTAATGATACAGTCTGGATTTGCGCACATAAAAAAATAGATCAAAATAAAATAGGAAAATATTATAACTTCGTCATGCACATAAATTGTCATTTAAATTATTCTCAAGTACTTCAGTTATTGTCGATATAGTACGTAAAACCGCTTCATAGATTATTCAATAGTCATGCGAGTGTTCAGAATGGTTCGCCCACATGGTGAAAAAAAAAAGAAGAAAAAACAACGCGTCACAGTCTATCAGCAAAGACTCAGTACTGATTCAAATTTCGTCCCTGACATTAGGTTAAAAAGTTATTTATTGTACGGGAAACAAGCTTTGATTTTATCGTTACGATTACGGCCGGGGTTACAAAAGCACAACTTTCATATAGTTGTACAGTCTATAGTGACGTTCATGTACTTGACTCTTTACTTTATTTCTTGGAACACTCCAATTAGCACATTAGCACTTCC
This sequence comes from Dendrophyllia cribrosa, assembly GCA_024195265.1. Taxonomy (NCBI): domain Eukaryota; kingdom Metazoa; phylum Cnidaria; class Anthozoa; order Scleractinia; family Dendrophylliidae; genus Dendrophyllia; species Dendrophyllia cribrosa. Next base: position 14,529,298 of record JAJLRJ010000005.1, read on the forward strand.
AGCGAGCAATATACGCCCCCTCGGCCCTATTTGATTAACCACCCCCATAAGCAGTTAAAAAATTAATAATCGCCCCCGGCTATTATTCCAGGAAAATTCAGTAATTGTCATTTCAAATTGTCGGTAGTCTGTAAGGAAATCGCTCACGCGTGTTCGGAAATGTTCGGAACAAGTACCGGGTATCAGTCGCATACGAGGCGAAATTAGGAAGCTAAAGCAGTTAGGGCAGCGAGAACGGCACAAAACGAAAAGCCTAACAATGCCTCTGCACGTGCGTTTTACATTTTGGTACATTTCCTTACCATTCCCTGCAAAACAACAACGTCAAATGATCAAATTAGAGTTTTTTTTGGAGAACATGAACACATGGCAGTTCATTTTTCTTTCTCTACCTGAAGTAAAATCCGTCCCTACAAATTAAGCTCCTGGACAATCCAGTGGCGTTAGACAAACTAAACAAATTGTTACAATTGCAAAATAGGTTTAAAATAGCACGAATCCTTTTTTAAAAGTGCAAAAAACCGTGAACGCGCCACAGTCCAGTTTTCTGTGAATTTTTTAATCCGGCTCAGTCTAAATTGTTCGGAATAATTCGAACTTGTCTGGAACTTGTTTTCATCGTTTTCGGAATTGAAAAATATGCTTTATTTGAACTTTTACAAATGACGACTCCCGGTACGCCATCCACTAAGTATACTAATTAATAAAGCCCCATTTACACTGCCGAAAAATTTTGGCACGGCTCGGATGAAAAAAGTACGCGTACCAAAAAAATTGGTTCGGCACGGATAGATTTTGTCGTGTAAACTACTTTGCCCCATCCGTGCCGGACCAAACTTTCACCCGTGCTCGGACCATGTCGAGAGGTAGTCCGAGCACGGATAAAATTGGTACGCGATCCTGAAAATCTAGCCCAGCTCGGATAAGGTGTGCAGTGTAAACGATTAGCCGTGCCGAACCAACTTTTCTCTGATGAGCCTTCGCGCCTTTGGTCAGCACCGATTTGTTAGCAGCATGCGCACTAAGCAAGAATCGAGTACGCTGGCCGAGATGTTGAGCCTTTTACCCGTACCAAAACATAATTTTACATCGTTTAGCACGGTAGAAGAAAGGACGTGTAAATGACTAATCAGTACTATTTTTTTGGGTACGCGTACTACTTTTATCCGAGCCGTGCCTAAAATTTTCTGCAGTGTAAATGGGGCTTCAGAGAGTTCCATATTCACGAGTTGGCTCATAGGAGCCTTTGATTTTCTACATGAACAAATCGTCGAATATTTTAACTAAATACTTTATCGTCGTTTTAATAACAGAAATGTGTTCACTTTCCACCCGTGGTTTTAATAGGAGGTTCTAATTAAAATCATTTTTTTCCTCTTTGCTGCATGCGCGCTTCTAACAAGACTGACAGAAGATCTAATTACGGATCATTTCCATGATCAGTTGTATAAATGGTCGTCGCTTAAGTACAAGCCTCGTCGCTCCATTCCAGAACTCCAGTTCTCAGACTAACATCCTGACTTGGTCTTGTTCAGTGTTGTTTCTCGCCCTAGTGAAACTATAAAGCATTAACTAGCATATACACGCGCAGGTTTTCCCTGACAAGTTTTCATTTGTCAAGTTTTATTCAAGTTTATCATGTATACGACAGCATTTGCCAAGTTTTTCATTGTCTTCTTCGTTTAAAAACTAGAATTTTATTTTTTGGACAACTTGACGAAACTTGGAAAGAAAGAAACGTCTTTACGCTTGCTCGTGTGTACGAGTAACAAGTCAGTCTTCTTTCTTAAGTATGTATCACTTTGAAAAGTTTTATTTTCTTGTTCAAGCTACTGAAGGAGACCAGACACGTATTTGTTACTTTGAGGGTCTCGCACATAATTATTATTGCTCAATATTATCGTATAATATTTCACGTACATTAAGACATCTTTCACCAAGGTCACTGTTTTCTTAATATGTGAAGTTGGGCAGTGATAACATCCTGTTTATCGTCAAATGTAGATCAGTGTTATTGAAGCAAACTGCATGCAAGGTAGAAAACAAAACCGGCAAAACTGATCAGACGAAAGAAAACAAGATTATATATGTTTCGTGTTAGCTACAAATCCGCCAGCAAAGAAACAAATGCAGTTTGTGGTGGGGTACTCAGGTAAACTAGCGGTCGTCTTTCGTCTCTGCCGTTTGTCTCATTCTCCCAAAGATAGCTTATCAGTGAACTTCCTAGGTCACACCCTTCGAACATCGGCGAAATTTCTGTCATATTTGACATGTCTCTCTATTTGCTCATGCGGCGACAACATTTGCCAGGTTTTTCCCTGTCTTCTTCCTTTAAAAACTAGAATTTTACTTTTGGACAATTCGAGGAAACTTGATAAGGAAAAACGTCTTTAGTTATCTAAGTAACGAGAAAATTAGGCTTGCTCGTGTGTACGAGAACACTATTAAAATTATCATTTCGAGCAACAAGTGTTCTTTTTCAAGTTCCTATTTGAAAAGTTTTATTTGCTCGGCAAGCTGGCTTCTTGTTTAAGCTTAGGAGACTTGTATTTGTTTCGTTGTCTCTTAATTATTGCTGAATATAATTATCGTACTGATGGAATATTTCACGTACATTGAGACATCTTTCACCAAGGTCAGAAATGTTTTCTAAATCTGTGGGTTGGAGTCATAACATCCTGTTTTTAGCGAATACAAATGTTTTTGTAGCCGAAGCAAAACTGATGAGACCGATTATGTTTCGTGCTTAACTTTCAAAAGCCTGCGAGAAAATTCCTTCACGATCGCTACCATCGGCTTTTGGTATTAATTAAAACTTAACTTAACTTGTACTTGTTAATGTTGGTCACAACCACAAAACTTGTTTCTGGTACCTTTCAGGGGTTCTTTTCAAAATTTCTGACGATCACCCCCGTAAATTATATACGGGGAGTCCCCCCCCCCCTACACACACACACCAAGCACTCTGACCCGAATTTCACTATCTCAAGTCGAAATGGCACGAAAATCTATATTGGTTCAAACTTCAACATACACCCATTTCAAACCAAAACGGCTCGAAAAAACCCGGGCTCAAAAACCATATCGACATAGATAAAATTACAAAGACTTTGTTGAATCAGTATACAACGTAATCGAAAAATGCCAGTTACATGCCTCCCCCTCGGATATAAGCACCCCCGTTTACTTGTTTACTTGATAGACACTTCAGATGTAAGTTAAGCTAAGTTCTTTAAGTTAAGATGACCTTTACGATCTCTTACAGCTAGCTCTTACGCGTCCCTCAGTGACGATCGACAAGTTTTCATGAATTTCAACACTTTTAATAGAAACACAATTAAATGATACATTTTGAAAACAAAATTTTTAGTACATATATAATTAATTCAGTGACCTTGTCTTTTACATTCTTATTGCACTTCAGTTAAATTATCAATTTTATTTTGTATTTTTCATTAAATTAGGTAATTTATGTATGTGTATGTGTGTGTAATACACAGCTGTACTGATGTTGTACTACAAGGTTCACGCTCTGATTTCGCGTTGTGGACGTTGCGTATAGTTGGAAAAACCACATTGAGACACACGTTTCAGAGACAGTTCAGAGCGAACCTCTAATGTAAATGATAAACAATGAAAACTTTGATTTCTTAACCACCTTTCACGAAATCAAAATTGATGAAACGTAAATCCACTTCCATCCTTGTAATCCTGCACTTTTTCTCCACACTTCTGCTTCTGTTTTTCTCTATAGAATCTTTTTATCCAATGTAGTTGTATATTTGGTGGCATTTGGCGATGTAACATGAAACTTTAGTAAACATTCATGGAAAAATAACTACAACAGCAAACACTCGGAAAGCTAAAAATTCTTTGTTTCGGACTTGAGTCACATTTCATAAGACTTCATATTCGTACATATATTTTGTAAGGGTTTTTCTCGCAGGTTAATCAATCTCCACTCTTAGCTCGCTTCTAGAATGACAAGCAGCATATTTGGAATAGGCGAAGTCTCATCGTGTGAACTACGCCGTGCTGACAAGTTCCCAACAAGAATGAAACAGCTGTTCACGGCTGATTTCTAGTTTTGAGCGCTAATCATTTCAGGTCTAGCCGAAAAACCGTAGTGCTGTGTTGATAAGAGATTGCAATACCCTTTTGGACAATTTATGAATTGAATTTAAAACGACAAAAAAAGAAACAAGATGGCTTCGGAAGATATAAATAGTAACTGAGTCGTCCAAAAATATTTTTCCGCATGCCGGCTCTACATATCATGCATAATTCAAGGTAACTTATAGCTTAAGGATCATTAAATATTCGGGGGTAAATATCCATCTTTATTTTACACCCAGTCTGCGATATGCATCTGTCTGTCTGTATTGATACACAACCCTCACCGAACAATGCATGTATACTGATCCTATCCATAAAAATAGTAACTAGTAACTGAGCCGTTCCAAAAATATTTTTCCGCATGCCGGCTCTACAAATCATGCATAATTCAAGGTAACTTATAGCTTAAGGATCATTAAATATCCATCTTCATTTTTCACTCAGTCTGCGATATGCATCTGTCTGTCTGTCTGTATTGATACGCATGACCACCGAACAATGCATGTACCGTATTTTCTCGATTAAACGCCGGGCCCCGAATAAACGCCGGGTATAATAGAGGAAGTTGTAAGTAAGCCCCTCAAACGTTTATTTGTGGTATAATAAACTTAAGATTTAAGGGCAAGGTACACGGCTGCCAAGAAAAACGAATAATAACCCTTTTTAAAAAAATGGCGGGCGAGAAAAAACTGCCGATTCAAAGAAACGCCGGGTCCACAAGGCCAAGTTTGAAATAAACGCCGGGGGCGTTTAATTGAGAAAATACGGTATACTGATCCTATCGATGATTATACTTTGTGAGTAAACTGGTAAACCATTTATTTTATAGAAGCACACTACTGTAATTGCCAATCTTCGAGATTTTTTAATCAACCGATTGTCAAAATATTGCTGTGTTATGTCATTTGCTTTTACAGCTTTGTAAGCGTTTTTTGACACACGGTCAGTTTTCTTGCAACGTTGCGCGCAACCCCCCCCCCCCCCCCCCCCCCCCCCCACCCCGTACTCCCTTATATACGCTATATAGATATGTGCCGCTCGATTGGGTAGGGTTTTTTAGGTGCTCAGTCCTTTAATAGGGTATCCTTTTTGGTATTTTTGGTATTGTGGTCCTTAGATATTCCTTAGATAGGGTCACTAATTATAAATTGCAGTGCCCACCCCAACGCGCAAAACGAAAAAGATATGATCTGTTAAAACTGGGCCTTATGAGATTTGATACCCTTTTTAAAGCCCCGGCTACACGTTCTAACATTGTTATATAACATTGCTTGGTTCAACAATGTTAGAACGTGTAGTGAAACAAAAGAAACGGCAAACTGATCCTTACGGCAAAAAAAAAAAAACAGAAGCAGAAGCAGAAGAAAATAAAATAAAACAAAAGTGGAATATAATAGTGCCCACTTCAAGTATTAATACTGATCTAGGTCTGGGAACCCAGATCCGGCCACTCTCAACGTGTAGCCGGCATGTTAGATGATCTTTGTCTAACATTTTTTGTTAGAAGAATGTTTTATTTTTTTATCAAACATTTCTTTCAACAAGAAATGTTAGACAAACGTCATCTAACATACTGGCTACACGTTCTAACATTGTTGAACCAAAAATAAGGTTACTAACAATGTTAGAACGTGTAGCCGGGGCTTCGAGATTTGATACCCTATCTCGATTTTCTACCTTTAAATAGGGTCAGGATTTGAGAACCTTGGCGGCACACACCTATCCTACATTGTCGGGAGCACTCCTCCCCCCCCCCCCCCCCCCCCCCACCGGACGCGCAACAGTTGCAAAAGTAGAATCGAGTTCTACTTTTTTGACGTTGCGCGCAACAAATTGCATCGTGTGACACCCCTCGAAACGGTGCAAGAAAAGTTGCACCGTGTGTCCGGGCCTTTATTTTAATATGAGTACCTGGGCGATGATTGATAATTACCAACAGATAACAAGCAGTGATTAGCACCCTCACATAGGGTCAATCCCAAATCATACCGTCCAGAAGGACGTCGGACACCTTATTGAGACTTATATAACGGAGCAACTGGTTAGCTTTCAGTTGAGGTTAGGGGTAGCAGTTTATATAGTTAAATTTGGGACTAAGCAACCCGAGAAGCTAGGTGGTACAGTGGTACGGTAGGCTATGTAATCCTAAGTCTAGCTGAGCACAGGTTCAATCCTGAGTGAGGATTTTAGATTTTCTTTTTTACACTTAAAAATGTATTGAAAATAAAATTGTAAGTGTCGACATTACGTTATATAAGTCTTAATAAGGTGTCCGACGTCCTTCTTGACGGTATAATTTAGGCACAACCCCCACATAGCCGGTTGCTAGTGATTTCATTCCAACCCATACCACTCTTAGCCTTTTACTTTGTTGATCTCTCGCCCCAGGTTTCTGTGGTCGTTCTGCCTGTCTATTATACTGTGTTGCTTCAGAGTGGAACCCTGCCTTACACTGATACGGCTACCTCGTTAATACGTCTACCTCGTTTATACGACCACGTACCTCGTTACTTCGTTGTTAAATTAACTCCCCCGTACGGCCACCAATGACCACTGACAAAAATAAATGCAAATATTTGTGAGAGAAAAGCTACATATTTATATGAAACATATGTTGCGGTTTTCCGGTTCCATTCATCGTCATTATATTTATACCATGAGTTGTCCCTTTTTTGTGTTCTGGTTTGTGTCATTTCTTCTTCAGAAGATGCCATTGCCGTCCCTTTCTTTTAAGATGAACAAGTTGTTTGGTACATCAAAATGTGTACTCAACATGTCTATCAGTTCTATTTAATCCTCTCAACTTGCATTGTGCACGCGCAAAAACCTCCATTCCATCATGATATTCTCCGCCATAGCCGGTTAACTGTTTCAGTCCAGTTTCAATACCCTTTTGGACAATTTATGAATTGAAATAAAAACGCCAAAAAAGAAACAAGATGGCTTCGGAAGATATAAATAGTAACTGAGCCGTTCCAAAAATCATGTTTCTGCATGCCGGCTCTATATACATATCATGCATAATTCAAGGTAACTAAATATCCGTCTTCATTTTACACCCAGTCTGCGATATGCAGCTGTTTGTCTGTATTGATACATATGACCCTCGATCACCGTACAATGCATGTTTTGCAGCTATATACTGATCCGATCGATGATTATACTTTGTGAGTATTAAAACCATTTGAAAGCTACGTGAACGTAGATTTATTTAATAGAAGCACACTAATTGCCAATCTTCGAGATATTTTAATCAACCGATTGTCAAAATATATTTCTCGGACACACGGTGCATTTTTCTTGCAACGTTGCGCGCAACAGTTGCAGAAGTAGAATCGAGTTCTGCTTTTGTGACGTTGCGTGCAACAAATTGCATCATGTGACCCTCAAAAATTCTTTTGTTGCGCGCAACTGGTTGCAAGAAAAGTTGCACCGTGTGTCTGGGCCTTTAGTTTAATAGAGCAGTTTTCAATTGAGTGTGGTAAAACCAAAACCAAAGTAATTACTCTGACCAATCACAGCAGTCGTAAACAATCCAATGAACCAATCAGAGCTCGAATCAATTACATGTCGGCGGCGCTAAGCGCGGGAAAACGCGTGCGAGCAAGTCACGATTGGTTTTGGTTTTACTTCTGATTGGTCGAGAAAGTGGTAGATTTTTTAGCCAATCACAAAGCGAAGCAATGCAAAACCAAAGCAATTGTGTAATTAGGGCCTGGTCGCACTACAGTCAAAAACAAAAATCGAGGAAAACAAAAGAAACCGCTCCGGTGGGACACGATTTTTGTGAAATGTTTTTGTTTTTATGTCATTTTGCACGGGCTAATTTTTGTTTTTGACTGTAGTGCGACCAGGCCCTTACTTTCGACACTCAAATGAAAACTGCTCTATGAGTACCTGGGCGATGATTTGTAATTACCAATTGATACGACGCAGTGATTAGCACCCTCACATAGGCGGTTTCTAGTGATTTCTTTTCCACCGGTTCCACTCTTAACCTTTTACTTTATTGATCTCTCGCCAGAAACTATTAAAAATACCATAATACTCTTTAAAGTGCAGGTTTGGGTGGTGCTTGATGAAAGCCTCATTTTCCCGATTTCTTTTGTTTTAATTCAGCACGAACTGCACGTGCTATGCTTCAACTTCGTGGGAATTTGCATACGGTGCACATTTGTATGCCGGAACTCACAATGCTACGTCCTAGCGTTCCTACATGTACTCTGAATCCCATTGTGCCATACACCTTATTCCAAAATGGCGGTCAATTCATTATTCTTTTATATGCATGTTAATTAGCCTTTTGGCCTCATTTTCGCTTAAAAATTCCTTTGTATCAGTTGCACATGCTGACGAGGCCATAAGGGCTAATTAAAATGCATATAAAAGAATAATAAATTGGCCGCCATTTTGGAATAAGGTGTATTCTAACAAAGGAGACTTGAATAATTACACCTCAGTGACCAATTATGACTGTGGCCAATTATACTGTGTGTTGCTCCCGAGTGGAACCCTGCCTTACACTAATACGGCTACCTAGTTTAATACGTCTACCTCGTTACTTCGTTATTAAATTAACCCCGCCATACCAACCTCGTCCCCAGGGCCTTCTCTGCTTTTTCAAATTCAAAATGGCGGGTCGAGCGGACCCGCCATTTTGAATTTGAAAAAGCGGAGACGGCCCTGGGGACGAGGTTGCCGCCATACAGCCACTAGGGAGTTTAAGCAACGACGACGGCAACGCCAAGGAAAACGTCACTTGAAAAAGAGATTCGCGCTATTTTAAACTACTTTGCAGTTGCTCCAATTTGTTTAGTTTGTCTAATGTGACTGGATTGTCCAGGAGCTGAATTTGAAGGGATGGCTTTCCGGTTCAAATGGAGAAAGGAAAATTAACCGTCGTGTGTTCACGTTCTCCAAAAAACCTATAATTTGATCATTTGACGTTGTTGTTTTGCAGGGAACGGCAAAGAAATGTACCAAAATGTAAAACGCACGTGCAGAGGCATTGTTTTCGCTCATTAAGCCTATTGTTTTGTGCCGTTCTCGCTGCCGTCGGCGTCGTGGTTGCTTAAGCTCCCCACTAATGACCACTGAAAAAAACAAATGCAAATATTTGTCTGCTACATGTAAAATAATGTTGCGGTTTTCCGGTTCCATTCATCGTCATTTATACCATGAGTTGTCCCTTCTTTGTGTTCTGGTTTCATGTCACGTTCTTCTTCAGAAGATGCCATTGCCGTCCTTTTCTTTTCTGATAAACAAGTTGTTTGTAACATCAACACTTAACATGTCGATCAGTTTTCCCCTCAACTTGTATTGTGCACGCGCGGAACCTCCATGCCCTATTCTTCGCCATGGTTAACTGTTTCAGTCCAGTTTCAATTCAGAATCACTGAAAAATACCTGTAAATGATAACTGGTCGTGTGATCCGAGATGAAGTTAGATGAGATGGGAAGGAAAAGAAGGACGAGTGTAAAGAACCGAGTCGTGTATAGACGTTTTTCATAATGGCGACCGATTTGTTTATTCTTTTATATATATGTTAATTAGCCTCGTGGCCTCAGTTGAACAACGAGGCCACTAAGGCTGATTAACATGCATATAAAAGAACAAATAAATCGAAAAAGGTCTATGATGGGATGTTTCTCAACTACAAAAAGATAAATATCTTTTACTAGGAGAACATCGTCAATATGGCCACCTCGTTTATACGGCCAGAGTCTCGCAGCACAGATAAACGGGGTTCTACTGCAATTCACGACCAGACCATATATGGCTTTGAAAGTTAAACTGGAAATGAATATAATTAGACCTTATTCGTATTCTACCGATTGGACTGGAACTGTCTTGAAAATAAAAAAACGATATCTCAGGGACATGCTTGAAATTATTTCCCCGCAAGTACGGCCGCCCCCACTCCTCTTGTCGCCGGAAGTTCCCAAAGACTGGTCCTTCGGAGCCTCTTTGAGCTACAGGATCGGACTGAAAATTTTAGCCGAGAAGGGGTTAGACTCCCTCGTGTTACTCCAAAACTCTAAGCAACCAAAATGCACATTGCTTAGCATGCTAAACGTTCTACTTTCTGGGCTTTAAAGGGGAAGAACTTAAACTATATGGTGGCTGCGATGAAAGAGTTCCAATTCAAATGTCATATATTCCTTGGCTATGATGTTTGGTCACGTTCGTTCTGTTAGTGGCATCACATATAAATGATTCACAACCATATTTGTTACGTTACGTGACCAGATATGGCCCTAAAGCTCAAACATCTTACATTTCCCCCAAATAAAACCAATGTCAACGGTTAAGAACATCTTAATAAAGAATCTGTAGCATGGATTTGTTAAAATTCACGTTATTGAAAAAGCTATGCCGTCATTAAGATGTATTTTTATCTCTTTTCCTTTGAATTTTTTTTGCGGTTTCTTATTTTTACTGGAACCGGGGACTCGCATTAGTTGCGCACGCATATATTGCAATGTCCATTTGAGTGATGTCTTGTGTTCAGTTTCATAATTCCCACCATATTAGCCGTTTATGACACATGATAAATACTAACCACGAAATAATGTCCCTAGCTAGCAACGACTCTAAAACTGTAGTTAAAGTTCACCCCCATTAAAGCTAAATTTTCGGGGATCTAGGCCAGGGCTCTCCTATCACTCCCATGCATCCTGTTTGGTACGCCAGCCCTGTCGAGAGGTCATCGTATGGCATTGGTTTGCGTGTTTTGTGGATTCTTTTTTCAGATCCGTAATTCGAATTTGAACCTTAAAAAGGAAGGTTTTATTCCATAAACAACAAAACGGCATCTGATAGATCATACTGGCTTCGGAGTCGGCTCTCTAAATATCCATAGAGTGAAATATAAACCAAAGTCGCCGGTTTATACTAAAAGCTGTATAAGACGGTTTATAAGAAGCCTTCTCCTCGTTGTCGCGGCCTCGCCGCTTGCACGCTGGTTTTCAGTGTAGATAGATCAGTCTGCTTCACTGTATCTGATGCCCGGTATAAGTGTAACGGTTGACTTATTCTGTAAATCGCCCCTACAGGGAATACACTTCCGGTCACGATCTTTTGAAAACCATAGCATATTGTTGATCTATTCCAAACGGCTTTTATCGCTTAATCTTAGCTTGCAGTGGGTGGTTTATGATTTTAGCATTAAGAAAAACAACAGAAACACAGAAAAACAACTTTTAACTTGGAACGTCGAACGCTCCTGCTAGGTTCCGAGCCCTTCAGAGTATCAATAAAACGAACAAGGATTTCGGTACTGGAATCGTTTCTTTGTTTTCACTCATTTCAACGCTTTAAAACAACAACTCCCCTTATTTTTAATTCTACCATACAAAGAAAGTTTCAATTTGTTCAAGGTTTTGAAATGAACGCAGATGTCTCGTATTTCCTTTGAAGGAAGGAAAAAACGAGACGTCTGCGCGCAGGCTAGACGACACATGCTTTCAATATATGCTTTTGTGTAAAAATGAACTGAACGCATGTGACCGTGCCCAGTTTGACTTAACAAAGATTATGATATGAGCACATGGTTGTTGAGACATTTAATTCATCATTTTCTTCAAAGCAAAATTTGGTTGATTTAATTTAAACTTCCACAAATAACTATTGTAGTCTGTTAATCAATGTCAATTATCTACTGAATGTAGCTACAATGTGTTAAAAATAACAGTAAAGTTCAAGTTCAAGTACCGAGCATGTACACAATCTCGCTTGCCACTTAACGGTTCATCAACTTGGTGACATATAGCGGAAACGCTATTAAAACACATCCATCATCAATCCGTTCGAAATCACGCGATAAAAAATAGAATTAACATCCGTTGGAATATCGATTATTCTCGAAGCAGAAGCCGGACAAAAGACGCCTGTCTTCGGGCTAATACTCGGGTTGAGTTGACGTCATTCGTGTTCGCGAACGATCTTCGGTACCAGATCAGACGAATTTGATATTTACAAGTCAAATAAATACTAGGGACAGTTGCGATTTATCAGTTACATTCAATGGTTACCCGGAATGATTAGGAGCTCAGCTAGGAACACGAAAATTTACCTGAAAAGAGGAGTTAGGTGATTATGAACTTCCTTATACTTTATATTCGTTTAACTATGTTTTAGCTGAAGCGGAATACCTCGCCTGATTTGCATCTCGTTAAATAACCAAAGTGCCTGTTGTGTTTTGCCTTGTTCTACAAAGCATTTCGATACATGTAACTGATGAAGTGGTCATGAGTGGCGGGGTTTTCTGCAGCAACTGCTACATTTTTGTTTCAAATTACCAGTCTAGAATTGATGCATAAAACATTAAATTTACTGCTTAAATGTCGCACAAAAACTGCCGATTTCCAAGGATGCACACTACAGTGAAAATAAGAATGACTCTTTGCTATAGGCTTCCAAAAGACTGAATGGATTTTGTTGGAGTGCACGTGTTTTCAGAAATTTGCAAATATATCAACACTTCTACGATAAAGTTGTCTCATCTCGCCACAGCTGTTATTTGGGTCATCACGCAATAACTGGTTGCGTACCCGGGGGAGAGACTCCCTTATAAAAATGATGGGGGTGCTCGTCGGAAAATTTCGAAAAACACCCTAAAAGGAACCAGAATCTCGTTTGATAGGCGTGGCTTAAACATACTTTTACTCCAAAGAGATACCAGTTTTATACAACAAAAGACATATTCTGTCATATAAGTTTTTCAGCACAATACCCTAAAAGGTACCGCGATGATTCTAACCATGGTCATTTTAGATTTCAGCACCCTAAGCGGTGTTAATCTACAAATTTTGACCCCTAAAAGGTACGACGACCACCCCCATCATTTTCATATCGGAGTCCCCCCCTCCGGGCTGCGTAGGCCAGACTAATATTTTGTCGATGTAGCCGGACGAAGGAAGCGGTTGTAGCCATGCGCAGCCAGCCACGCTAACGCGCGTGTAGTGAAATCAGGCCGTAACACTCCATCGCTTTACAGGTGTGACTGCTACAAAAGTAAACTCTGTCATCTCTGCTTTTTTGTGCGGTTTGACGGTGCAAGCGTAAAAAAGTGTTCGGCCCCATGGACAAGACAGATTTGTATTGTTTTCATCTCGAGAATGTAGCAAAGCACATGTAGCTAGCGATATTACAACGGAGTAAATGGAGTATATCCACAACATGTTTATGAACAACACCTTCAGGCAAATTGTATATTTTTGTTACACTCCATTGCTCCTACAAAACTGAACTCTCCATGACGTCTGGCTTTTTTGCGGTTTGATCTTCTGTGAATCTACATGACAGTGCAAAAAGGAAAATAAAGTTTGGTTAGCACACTTGTGCCCCATCGGATATTAAACATATTAGATATTTAGTTTCCTCTTTGTATGGTTTTATTCTGTTTTATTTTTTTAGTACTGTCAATCTATCGTCAGTTCGCGAACTAATTTTCAGCATAAACACGTATGCCAATGCAAATTTTCCTCATTGCACCTGGAGAAGAAGGCTGGTTTGGCCAGCGAAAAATATAGTACTCAAAAAACTAAAAAATCTACGTTGTATCGGTTTCTGCTTCTACAGTATCCCGGAGGCACTCCCATATATGAGCTATATAGGTATGTGCCGCTGTGAAGGGTATGGTTTTCAGGGTTTTCAGGCAGTTTAGTCTGGGATAGGGTATAGTAATCAGAGATTTTTGGTCTAGAATAGGGTATCATTTTCCGCGAAACTGATCAGTTGCGTGAAGAATTTAGTCTAGACAAGGTTTATTGGCAAATGGCATTTAAAAATCGGCACGGCGTGCAGTACCGCATTTTTACTGACCCCTGGTAACTGATAACAAAAATATAATCCAGGCCTTATCAAATGTCAACAGTTCAGGTTTGAGACGGAGTTAATTCCAGCAGTGCCCACCACCCCCCCCCCCCCCCCCCCCCCCCCCCCCCCCGGCCAACTCCCGCGCATTTGCATTTTTAAGAAAAAATGGTAAATTCTCCACGGTGGGGACGAGTAAGCCGTTCAAATTCCCTGAAAAGAACGGTAAATGCCCCACCATCCAGCTCAAGTTTTTTTAAAAACTTGATTAAAATAAATAATATTTGTCTTGTAGCTAGAGCCAGTTGAACAAACTAGAGTACTGTAAGTTGAGAAAAAAATGAGGTTTATTAAATATATTCATCCGTTTTCATCTATTAAATCATGCAGTACAAGTTTTAATGTTGTTCATAAAACTAATTAAAGTATTCGTATCCAAGGAAAACGGCTTTTGGTTCGAGTTATCCGGAAGTTCCAGAAACCGAGGGTTCAAGACTGAAATCGAAGTTCCACTCCGCTGTAGTTCGAACGGCTTTCAATTCAAGAAGCGGCTACAGACGTATGCATCTTCTTAAATTCTTTTGCCTTTGAAATGAAAACATTTACTATATATTAAAAAGAAACAAAACGGTCAAACAATTACATACATGTACCTTTAAAAATGTATACACGCTTTTCTAGCCCTTGCTGGACCAGCCATTCTCCGACAAACTCCTCGTTCTTGCCAATAAAAGTCCTTGAAGGATGCCATGTTTGAAGAGTTGTCAAACTGCGAGGCCGAAGACATGTGGCTGTCAAATTCCCCGGGGTAAATGACGGGTGTGCTAATACCCGCCCCCGGGCCAAGATAAAAAAATGCCCCACCCCCGGGATAGCAACATGTGTAAATGGCCCGGGGGGGGGGGGGGGGGGGGGGCACTGCTGGAATGGAATTGACTAAGGAGGATTTAGGTTATTACCATATACCCAGCGTGCTTTGGGTAAAATTCGGGTGAATAACTTCCAGTGGAACCGAAGAACGCAGTACGTCATAGTCAAAGTCGTACATGGATTTCCTCGCTTTAATGTAAAGGCTTGGAAATAAAACAATACGTACCTTATTCCTCTATTAATAATGTGCCAGGAAATGTTTTTCTTAAAGTGGAGTGGACCCGTTGAAAAAAATTATTGTGGTGTAGTTTGACTGTTGTCGTCCTTGTCTGTTTGTAGTCATCGGTAATACATACTTTAAATTGGTTGGATCGATTCAAAAAAGGCGAGTCAAAAACCAAATAATACCCAATTCCAGTCATTTAAGGAATAAACTTTCTCAAAAACCTAATTGACTCCAATCGACTCCACGATTTCATCCTAAATTTTGAAGTTGAAAGTGATCTATTTCTGCTCCAAGTGGCGCGTCGTCTGTGAGAAGATCTATTAGCATTTGTGGACCGATTCGAGTTTTATGTTGGTCACAGCAAAATATGAAATAAAATGAAGCTGAATAATTAGTGCTCGTACCATAGAAAAGTCAGAAAAAAGCGAGAAAAGCGAAGATCGATTTTGAATTAAAAATAACATAACCGTAAACAAACACAGCAGGACAGTCGCGTGCTGAGTGAGAAGCTGTTGTTTTATATTTTCAGTTAGCAGTGGTTTAATAGCGGGAATTATTTTACCGGCTCTGTTCACCAGTGCTAGGTTTAATAAGTCAAAGCAAGCAAATATACGGATTTTTCTTCTAATATAAGCTGGTATTGTTTTGAAATGGAGAGACGGTTTATTGATTCCATGAATATGTGAAGAGATTTCAAGCGTCTACAACGCGACGCTTATACGCCGATCAATTCGAAACATCAACACCCCCCCCCCCCCCCCCCCCCCCCCCCCCCCCCCCCCCTCCCGGGCAATGCCCCGGGCATTTGAACTTTTGAAGATCGACTTGTTCATAACGCACCTGTCATGCAGGCTATCAAATTCCCGTCCCCTTGGGCCAAAATTGCATTCAAATACCAGCTTAGATCTCATGTATGTACCCACCACAGTTTTACATTGTATTCTCTTTGTTTGTGATCTATTATTTCCGTGTAGTCTATTGTTTAGTCTTTGTAGTGGGTATATACATGATATCTCTGCCCAAATACCCCACCCTAGAACTGGATTTGACTGTCAAATGCCCCTTCTAATGATAAAATATTTTTAGTGAGAATAACTTGAAAATGCACTTTGCATTCAGTTTTTCTGATTTATTCTATCTAGTGTTTTCTTCGAGAATATACTCAACTGAATCGCGTATACTTTGCAACTGATTCACGGCACTTCTGTGGACACAACGTCGAAATGAAGTTTGTTATTGTTTGGGGATTTACTTTTCGATATTTTTTTTAATTGAGTAATTCCTTGAGTGATCAACAAATGTTGCAAAAAAATATTTAGCAAAGCGGTTGATTCATTTTTGGTGAAGCTATTATTCGACGAGGTGAAAATTTATTATTCTAAACGCGTTTTATAGCAACTGACAAATGTTTCCTTAATAAATTTTTTGTTTGAGAGAGGTTGTTGTTCATTTTACAGTGTTTTTCCTTTCAATCAATGGCCGTTACGATCTGTGGACATTTAATAGATTGGCAATACAGTTAGCCACCTTGACATCGAAAACTAGTACTCGTTGAACGGCAGTTGAAGCTATATTTTAAAAATCTACGATTTATAAATATTTAACATATTTAACTATTCATACAAACCTTCAAAAACACTGCAAAGCTTTGTCAGCCCCTTTTTCACTAGCCATTCACTAACAAAAACGATATTTTTCCCTTCCGGTTCAAATTCCCCACCCAGCCTTTCATGCCCGGGGGGGGGGGGGGGGGGGGGGGGGATGTTGATGTTTCGAATTGATCGGCGCATTATCGCGGGATTCGGCCCGTCTGGGAAGTTAAGCGGCCTTAAAGCAAACTGTAAACATAACCCGAAATGGAAAATATTCTGTAAAGGTGAATAGAATAAATAGGTTAACGTAGATTTCTTTTGAAAGGTTTCCACTACGACCAATTGACCTCCAACCTCAATGGTGTCTGTGTAAAATGAGCGCCGCCGTTTGATAATATAGTTTGCTTGCAGTGCATGCCGGGAAGATGGTAATACCGTATTTTCTCAATTAAATGCCCCCGGCGTTTGTTTTAAACTTGGCTAAGTGGACCCGGCGTTTCTTTGAATCAGCAGTTTTTTCTCGCCCGCAATTTTTTAAGAAAGGGTTATTATTCGTTTTTCTTGGCAGCCGTGTACCTTGCCTTTAAATCTTCAGTTCATTATACCACAAATAAACGTTTGAGGGGCTTTCTTACAACTTCCTCTATTATACCCGGCGTTTATTCAGGACCCGGCGTTTAATTGAGAAAATACGGTATCCTCCTTTTTTAAATAAACTGAGATCATTTATTTTGGTGTGCATCTTGAAAATAGCGAGTCTTGAATAGGTCTACTGGGATTGCAAAACGAAGAACTTAATTGAATAAACTGGTTTCTGCCACCAATTTGTAAAAAGAAAAATCAAGCACGCATTTATTTGTTGGCAGGAATGCATAAATTGATACCTTTATTTAAGTTATTTAGCTGTACTGCTAATTCGGAGACACTAAGTAGAACTGAACATTCAAATTAATTTGGTACAGTTCTTTTTTTAACATTTTTTATTGGTAATACAAGAATAAAATACATAAAATATACAAGGAGAAAAAAATAAATATTAAATATAATTAACCACAATATAACTAAACCAAATTACTTTACATTACAACAGGGAGGCCTTAACACTAGCTGAACAGAAAAAAAAAATATATATATAATAAAAGATTGTGATTAATCGTCTTTCAAAATAGGGAGAAGATTCGTCCATTAATTAATAAAGTGACCAAGAGAGGATAAAGGGTAAGAGAGGCCATCACCCATACATGCCCTATTCCATAGGTAATCTGTCTCAAGTTATTTTTAGAAGTGTGAGTTATCCACGCGGAAACATTCGCGCAATGTGATTGGCTGTTATCTAATCCCTTGGGATCTCTACAGTCTTGGCGTCGGTCTAAAAATAACTTGAGACATGCCTCTCTTACCCTTTATCCTCTCTTGAAGTGACACATTAGTTTGTCTCTTTTTTGGGCAATTTTTTATTTTTTATTTTTTCATAAAATCTGAGTTGGTTGATGAAAAGTCGAAGGCTAGGCCTAGGGATTTGGCCACCGGATCTAGACTTATATATCAAAAGTTTATACATTGTGAGAATAAGGTTTATTACTGGACTGTGTTTTCCAATATCGACACCTAATATAATGTTTGAGATATTCAATTCTGGCAGAACAATCCCGGCAGATTTGATCCAGATACTTTTATCCCTATACAAGAATAAATCCTATAGAATACCTAACGAGAAGAAAACTTACCTTCAGTACAGCTTCCTATCTAGAACTATAAAACAATGGAACAATTTGCCTGCCATGTTGGCTACAGCTCCTAATATTCACTCTTTTAAGAGTGGGGTTTGTCAGCTGACGCATTAAGAACTTTAAGAACTTGATCATTTTGGTAAATGTAAATGTAAGCCTCTACTTTAAAAGCCCTCTATGGTATGGCACCAAGTTACATAATTGATTTAATTAATATTAAGACGAATACGCGCAATTCGCTGCGCTCTAATGAAGGTGTTTGTCTAAAGCATCCGTCAGGAAGAATGAAAAAGTCATTTGGTGACAAACGTTCAGTGTGGCTGCGCCCACTCTATGGAACGCTCTTCCTGCTAGCCTCCGCAGCATCAAATGCATTTCAACGTTTAAGTCAAATCTTAAAACTCATCTTTTTACATTAGCTTTTAATATTTCTTAGATATATATGATGTAATGTATTTATTATTTTGAATTTTATTGTATTTATTTAATATTTAAATAGATCAGTTTATTTATCGTTGTAATGCGCTTTTGATCATTACATGTTAAAAAGCGCACTATAAATTAATAAATTATTATTATTATTATTATTATTATTATTATTATAGTGGATAAATGCATGATCAATTGTTTCCAAGTACATAAAGCAGAAAGAGCATGTAGGAGACTCAACGATCTTGAAACGGAATAGGTCTCTATTTAGATAAAGGCAATTGTTCAGAATTCTATATTGCAAAAATCTTGTGTAAGGATCGATTGACATATTATAAATTCTGCGATAGACAGAGTTCCAGTCAATTTGGCTGTCGATCCGTTTAAGAAGATGAGCTTGAGCAGTGGGCTTTTTTAACCTCGATCATTGTAACTTCCCTTGAAAGATTCGGGACTAGTTTGTTAAATCTACTCACTGCACGTCTGTTTATTTTGTCTACATAGACATAAAAGCCCATGGATACCTCAAACTATAAGGTTGATCTCGCTGCACATGGAGAGAATTGCCTAGATTTGAATTGTGTCCTGCCAGTGTGCGTAAATTGGAAAATGGCTAACAGTCAGCAGAAACCAAAACCGAAAAACAAGCGAAACTGGAATACCAGCGAAGGTGACCGTGACAGAAATGATGGAAAGCTCCAAAGAAGTGAAACTTCCAGAAAACTGAGACCTCAAACCCAATCACATTCCAGTGGAAATCATGACTACGAAACGTTGAAAAAATTGCTGGACGATCTGGAAGATCTGGACGATTTGATCCAAAGTGGTCAAGGCGAATTTCATCCTTTAGAGCCTGCCACACGGAAAACTAATCAACTTCTCAATCATTCAATGCAGAACAATCTTCACTATTTTCCCCCTGATGCTGCGTCATGGAACCAGCCAGCAAACCAACAGCCCGCATCTGATGCCTTTAGTGAGGGGAAGGATCGTCCGACTACACACAACAGATATGAGAACAGCTCTGCATTTCCATTTCTCTCTGACGACTCCGCCGCGCGCTATAATGAGCAAGACTTTCTTCAACTTGACCCGGAGCAGTTTACTCCCATGGCTCCATACCTAGAGAATACCACATCTAATGGTGCAAGGTTCGTTGGTCAAAACAGTAATGGAAGAATTCCATCGCCTGCCACTGCTATCAAAAATATTGTATTCAGTTTACAAGAATCTGGTGCGCAACTTCGTGGAAAGAAGAGCTGTAAAAAAGAACAACCTACGGAGCCCAGCAAATCCAACAGATTGTTTGGAATTCTATCAGAGATACTGCAAATATTTGAAGACCCCATGTCCTTAGATCTTGAGGCATTTTACGTGCAAGTACTTCAAAAGGCGCTAACAGACATCAAGGAGGTAACTTGCTGCCTTTATCCGAAAACATCGCACTAAAGAGGGTTTAATACTGGATGGGGGAACTAGTGGAGTGAAACTACGCTTCGGAACACTCCGAAAACTCCGAGTGATTGATTGATTGGTTGATTGATTGATTGATTTGTTTCAGTTTTACTTCTATCAATACTAGCAAGGCAGACCTTAATATCCACATCGAATGCTTCTTCTAAAGAGATGTCACAAAAGACGCTATATCTCCTTTGAACTGAGTATTTACGATCTTTTAGAAAAGTCTGCTGATAGAAAGCTTAAAACTAAGATCAGCAAGGACAAATACCATCCATTATATTCCATGTTATCCACTGTAAATAATTCATCTCGTGAGCTTCGTAGGAAAACCTTTCATCTTCCGTTAGTTAAAACTGAGCAAATTGCTTTGTAAATAGGCTGTGTTTTAATTATAACTTAGCTGTATGATTCAATTTAAATTGTAATATAAATATAATATTTTTATTTTTTACCATCTTAATTGTGTGTATCCCCCAGATCTGAATTTGCTAATTGGTGATGTTTGTAACTTTTGATATGTCTTTTATCGAATGAATAAAGATTATTATTATTATACCTCATGTGTTCCCTTGTTACAACAAATTGACGTTGAATTGTCGGAAGCGAAGTCGAAGTCCGCAGGAACCTTACGTTTTAGTGGAAATCAAAAAATCTGTGGGAGTCGCAATCGCAATCGGAAGCTCGAAGGAATCGAAATCGGAAGGATCAGAAGTTTTCCTTTTTCTTCCGATTCCGCTTCTGCTTCCGTCACTTACTATCTGCTTCCACTAGATCGTAAAGTTCTTGCGATTTCGATTCCGCTTACGACTCCGATTACATCGCTAGTGGGAGCCAAGCTTAAATAAGACGGGCCTGCTGTCAGGCCAAGGTTTCCTTACTAAATTACTGTTTTACTAAGCATCTTGAATGCTTTTAACCTTTTTTTCAGTTAAAATAATCGTTATTTAAATCAAATAACTATAAATGGTTGTTTCAAACTTAAAGCTGAATTACAGTCTGTACTGCGCAATCTCGGGGTTTGATTTCATTTTTTGTTTTGAATTTGTTGATATGTTACACTTCAGTAATGAAGTAAATGGGAGTAAACCGTCCGTCCGCCATTACGGCCGTTGTGTTTACGACTGCTCGATCAGCTGAAACGTCGGTTTGGGAAAACTTTGGGGTTCTTTTACTTATTATTATTGTTTGGCTACATGTAGGATATCTGACCATGGTGAATAGGTTGATGTTAACTATTTCAAATGTCCTTTTAAATAAGGTTTTATAGAGCAGTTTTCAATTGAGTGTGATAAAACCAAAACCAATTAATTACTGACCAATCACAGCAGTCGTAAACAATCCAATGAACCAATCAGAGCTCAAACCAATTACATGTCGGCAGCGCCAAGCGCGGGAAAACGCGTGCGAGCAAGTCACGATTGGTTTTGGTTTTACTTCTGATTGGTCGAGAAAGTGGCGCGAGATTTTTTAGCCACTCACAAAGCGTAGCAATGAAACACCAAAGCAATTGGGTAATTACTTTTCACACTCAATCGAAAACTGCTCTAACCCACTGGATAAATGATTGTGGTAACCTCTGTTTTGGCAGAAAACAGACTACAATAACTACGAAAAGAAGGTTGTTGTAAACGCTTTTAATGGTTATTCTATTTTTTAAGCCATGACCTAAATATAATAGATGGTATCAAGAGAAAATAATTATAATCTCTTGATGGTATATAATAATTGCGCAACAAGGTTCAGTTAACGTTTTAACTAGCTAGATAGAGCAGTTTTCAATTGAGTGTCGAAAGTAATTACACAATTGCTTGGGTTTTGCATTGCTACGCTTTGTGATTGGCTAAAAAATCTCGCGCCACTTTCTCGACCAATCAGAAGTAAAACCAAAACCAATCGTGACTTGCTCGCACGCGTTTTCCCGCGCTTGGCGCCGCCGACATGTAATTGCTTCGAGCTCTGATTGGTTCATTGGATTGTTTACGACTGCTGTGATTGGTCAGAGTAATTACTTTGGTTTTGGTTTTACGACACTCAATTGAAAACTGCTCTATAATAATTGCGCAACAAGGTTCAGTTAACGTTTTAACTAGCTAGATATACATGAAGTGCTGTTTTAGAGCCTTAATTTACGCAGTCATTTTTAAAATTTTATCCCAGCTGGCCAATTTTTATGAAATAAGTACCTACCAATTTCATAAAAAATAATCGCTAGAATAAAATAACTGCGCAAATAAGGCTCGAAAACAGCATTACATGCATTTCGATCAAAACTCTCAGCACTAAGTATCAACTTGCTTTTTTGAAAAGAAAACTAAAGCAGAATTTCGTTATTGATTAGAATAGAATATTTTTGCCAAGCACAACATTAAATTTGCGAAAAATCGCTATCTCAAGACAGTTCTTTCAGCTCTCACTATCAACGATTATCTCTTTTAAGAAATAATGTTTGCTAGACTGACTATATGTTGAAAGATCTTGTCTTAAAAGTCTTTATTTTTGATAAACAGAAATGTTACTAGATTTTACAAAGTTATATTGTGTCGCTGTTTTGGGGGCTTAAAGTTCATCCTGATATTTCATAACTGTAAATTAGGGTAGCAATGCAATTTTTAGGTTTATTGCACAGAGCTATCTTTGCTCTTATCAAAAAAGACTTAATTGGCCCTCTATATAGTAAAGTAAATTTGGCACTGTTGCCACAAGATAAGTGATTGCGCAATCAGGGACCTGTGTTTATAGGAGCAGTATTCTTTCTGGATTAAACAATTGCCTTCTTTTTAATTTCTAGTGTGATAGACTACTTTTTGCAGTTTAATTTGATATATAGATCATTGGTATTTCTTTCAAAGCTTGCGAGATCACTTTGTTCATAAAATGTATACAAATGAAGGTAGGCTGGCCCCTTAAATGACTAAAGAAATATTTTCAAAATTAACTAGGCATTCGTATTCTTAGGGTGAAACCATTATCTTCAATGAATCGAAATAAAACGCGTTATACAGTGGCAGCGTATTTGCATAAATAAAAATTAAACAAATTACATGGTTACCATGGTTACTTAGTTCCTTTAGTTCCAATAGGGCCAGAAAAAAATTACATGCACTATTCTAGAAAATTCTCTTGCTGTAAGACTACGTAAAAATCAGATCTCCTCATTCAAAACAACATTTGAAGACAAACTTAAAATGGGTTTGCCTTGCTTTTGTGAAGGACTGATGATTAAATCTTGTGAGACTCCATCATATCTGCATATCTAGCAACTGTTGCTGATTCATTCTTCAGAGATTCTTACTAGTCTTGGTTAGACTTCTGAAAATAAACGAAATTGTATTGAGTTGTTTATTTTATTACATTATATTTAAATATAAGTTCCTTAAAAGGAACTTTATTGGACATAAAGAAATAAGTAAATCAGCTTATAACAGAAAAGGTGTTAAGTAGTATTGCTTTAAAATAACAAGTCTGGATTCAAACAACAATTCAGCAAATCATACAACTGCAGCTACCAAAGGCAACATCACGCTCTGGCTACACTTTTTATCATTGTTTTATAACATTTGTTGGTTCATCAATGTTAGAACGTGTAGCCGGCATGTTAGATGATGTTTGACTAACACTTTTTGTTGGAAGAAGTGTTTGATCGAAATCAAGACATTCTTCCGACAAAAAATGTTAGTTCAAACATCATCTAACATGCCGGCTACACGTTCTAACATTGTTGAACCAACAAATGTTATATAACAATGTTAGAACACACAGGGTATTAATTAAAGGGACAGTGTCCCGCAGTAATATATCGGCTGAAATAACGATATATCGATATATCAGCCGATATATCGTCCTGGCTGAAATATCGTGTTTTCATTCATGATAATGACCACTAGCTTGCTTTAAGCTTGCTTTATTATCAAAGCAAAAAAAAAAAAATTAATGAGAAAAAAAAAAGTCTAAAAGAGGGAAAATTCCATAAGAATGGAACGAATTTAAATCTGATGAACCGTAATCCACTTCCATCTTTGCACTTTATCTTCAAACTGCTGCTTTTGTTTTGCTCTACAGAATCTCTTTATCCAATTTAGTTGTATACTTGGTCGCATTATAGGCGATATAACATGGAATTAGCTCACAGGGAGCATAGGAGCCAAATTTGACCTTTACGCGTTCGATCTTTA
Organism: Dendrophyllia cribrosa; assembly: GCA_024195265.1. Lineage (NCBI taxonomy): Eukaryota > Metazoa > Cnidaria > Anthozoa > Scleractinia > Dendrophylliidae > Dendrophyllia > Dendrophyllia cribrosa. The sequence continues at coordinate 14,553,711 of JAJLRJ010000005.1, forward strand.
TGCTTAATACGCTCGCTGTGTCTGGCGTTATTCGATCTGTTGTTTTCGAGTTTTTGCCCCAGCGGGACCCCAAGCGTAATCGGCGCTTTCCGGTCGAACGACCGGAAAACGTAACCGAGCGAGGCACGAAGTGCCGAGAAGAAAAAGAGACATTGTCTCTCTTCTTGCTGCGTAACGATTTTGTGGTGCCCACCGTCAGCAGTCTGCGGTTACCCCGACGGAAAGCTCCGATTACGCTTGGGGTCCCGCTGGGGTGAAAAACAGGCTCCTCTGCTCCTTGTGATTAGCTAGGAGGAATTTTGTTATTTCGGCGGGGCAGTGTCCCAGGGGCGTATCTAGGGGAGGGGGTCCTGAGGTGCTGGTGATCCCCCTTTATAAGATAATTTTAGTAAAGCACAGTGTGAATGTCGACATAACAATCTGGTAAGTACCCTGGGTGTGACACAGTGTGACCCCCCCCCCCCCCCCCCCCCCCCTCCCTTTGAAAAATTCTAGCTACGCCCATGTGTCTCTTTCAAGAACATCTAGATCCAAACGCAGAACTGCGCTGCCTAAAAGGAATCGATAACGGTCGCTGCCTTTGCAAACAAGTAAGCAAACACGGCTGCGAGCGATTAATTTTTTTCCCGCAGGCATAGAGATGCGAGAAGAGAACCAGTACTGACGCACGATGAAAATAGACTCAAATATAGGCGCGAGGCAGATATTTTTCGCGCAAGCTCGCGTGTTGCCTTCTCGCTTCAGTATTGATTTGTGGAATGAAATCCAGTCCTGTGTTCTTTTGTATCATTCGTTTCTCGTTATAATCTACCAACCAAATCAAGCGCGGGAAAACGCGTGCGACCAAGTCATGATTGGTTTTGGTTTTACCTTCGATTGGTCGTGCAAGAGGTTTTAGCCAATCACAAACTTAAGAGTATTAGTCATACAAAATTAAAGTAATCGCGGAGAGTACTTTCGACACTCAATTGTCTCAATTGAAAACCGCTCTTAACATGAGCATGAGTACATGAGCATGGACACACTTTCAAAGGAATGTCATGTAAATAAAAATTTCATTCATAAACTTATATTAACCTTATTACAAGCACTTAAATGTCTCAAGCGTCAAGCTTAAAAGGTTTTGTGAATTGAAATTTAAAGGAGCTGCCGGTCATGGGAATGTTGACATTCTTGTATCAAAACTGCTTAATACCTCTGTTAGACAAAAAAATTATAGGACACTGAAAAGAACATATCAAGTGAATTTTCGAAGAGAGAATCAAGCATAATCAGAGTTTTGGCGAGTTTTCCAAGACACAAGCGATAAACCAGGAGCCCACTACCAGGAGTGTGCAACTCCCGTACTAAGCCTATGTCACGGCGTTTTCACAGACGAATTTATTTTTAGACTATATTTTCCCGCGAAAAAGGGCAGTTCCGGTCCACATCAGTAATATGATCCATGAAATAAGAAAATAATGGCGGCCTTAAGCGGGTATATGTCGACAGAATAAAAATACACTAATCCCATCTCTATTCCGCTGTATTTCAGCATTCAGATTGGTCATCGAGGCTCTGCGAGTCTGCGGGAGTCTGATTATTCGCGGTAAATTCAAATCTAAAAATAAATTCGTCTGAGTAAACACCATGACGGGAATATAGGGCAGTTGCACGCTCCTAGTAATGGGTTCCTGAATAAACTTGAAAAAACTAGCCGAATTTTTTAAAGTTGCAAAACATTTCCATTTTGGCCATCTGCAATGCAAAACCAAAGCAATTGTGTAATTACTTGCGATACTCAATTAAAAACTGCTCTAAACAAAACTGGACCATTATTTCTAAAACTGAGTTCCCACTGATAATTATAAAGATGTATTTTTTTATTGGCTTTTTAAAGGAGCTATGTCATGGTGATTTTGAGGTTTTCGGGTCAAAACCCTCGCGAATTAAAACTAAGTACCTTTGTCGTACACGAAATGCTTAAAGAACACCAACAGGAAGATATCAAGTGAATTTTAGCAGAGAAAATAAACCATAATCGCCGGGAGTTTTAGCGAATTTTCTAAGACACAAGCGATAAACTTGAAAAAAATGTCCCAATTTTTTCAAGATGCAATCCATTTCCATCCTGGTCATCTGCAGCCCAAGACACTTATTTTTACTTTTAGAGCACTAGAAGAATAATTTTAAACAAAACTGGATTCTTATTTTTGGAATGTCACTGATATAAAGATGTATTTTGGCTTTTTAAAGTAACGCTAAAAATGGTGACAGAGCCCCTTTAAAGTAACACTAAAAATGGTGACATAGCCCGTTAAAGCCCCCCCCGGGGGGGGGGGGGAGTACTCTGCAAATGTTTGGGTGGGGTGTGTCGCTGGGACTCTGAGACCCTTAGCCTATACTAGACCATTTTAGCCGCTTTTTGCAACCCTATTCTAGACTAAACACCAAAAAACCTTACCCTATCCTAGACCTATTCCAGACTCGCTATTTTCCAGAAACTCGTTCACTATCACAGTTATTAGTTAACAGGGGTCAGTGAAAATGCCGTACTGCCCGCCGTACCGATTTTTAAATGCCATTTGCCAGTAAACCTTGTCTAGACTTAATTTCTTCGCGCAACTGATCCGTTTCGTGGAAAATGATACCCTATTCTAGACCAAAAATCTCTGATGACTATACCCTATCCCAGACTAAACTGCCTGAAAAGCATACCCTTCACAGCGGCACATACCTATATAGCTCATATATGGGAGTACCCCCCCCCCCCCCCCCCCCCCCCGGGGGGCTTAAAGCATTTGCCATCAAAATGTACATTTTAAACCACAGTTATTTTGTTGTCAACATACCTACATTCTTTTAAGATTTGACTTTCACATACGCTACTGGTAATGTACGTTCCTTCCGCGCCCATGTACAAATAGACTCTCTTGTTGTTTGGGTGCAGCTGTCAAGGATCAAAGAATTGTGAGAATACAACACTTGTCGACAGTCAAAAGGACATCCGGGGCATTGAGCTTTGGGCAGAAACCTGGGAATTCTGTTATCGTCTTCGTCTATAGACCAAAACCACGGGCAATATGAAGAACCCTTTTTGACACCGGGATCAATTCCGCCGTTGTTGGAAGGATGCAAGCCGTTTTCCACAATCAGGTATTGATTTTGTAACCGATGTAAGCATTGATTATCAGTGAGGTTACGTGGTTGATTTCGGCGCTGTCTTATACGGCCGCAAGAAACTGGAACTGACATTATACCACTCACGATGACTATCACAATAACCAAGGTTTCAAACTGAAGAAACAAGACAAGTCGACAATTAATTGCAGTTATTGCAAAAACTGTACTGTAAAACTAGTATTGATCACAGATTGAAAGTGTGCGTTCGATGCCAAAGGGGTCGAGGAGAGCTAAAACTAAAACTGATTACATGCAACAGTGGTTATACATTATGAGTTTGTTGGAGTGATCGTGCATTCTTTGTTTAGCCTTTCGATGTCTTACTGTATACTGTAGTTTATTATTTTCAAACGTGTCACAGTTTTCCTTGTTGTAAGTCAATGGTTACTTTTTATGTATAGCGCCGAATAATAATTCTTGTCATTCGCCATAATCTAACTTGATGTTCGACGAGACTAAAAGCAACCAATTTTACTAAAACGTTATACTTTGTCGCCAGTTCACAAATTTAACTCGGCCCGCGGAGAAGCTCAATTCGTATTTAACTGGAATTTTTCGACCATTGAAAGTTTCAAACACAGAAACTTCAAACACAGAAAACAAGGATATTGTTAGCTTTTAATTATTAAAAGACTTGCCGATTTTTAAACTAAAATGAACGGAACTTGCAACTGATTTACCTTCTGTTTCCCCAACAGAATACCGTTCTCTTAGAACCTTATTTCTCCTATATCAAGCCACGTATTATTCATTACTAATTCTATATTGAATATTCGGTACCGGTTTGTACGTGAGCGATCTTGGCCTCGGCCGTATAAATGAAAGGTTTTGACAATTTACGACTTGAAACTTGAACAACGTGTTGAGTTTTCACAAAATAATGTTCATTTACAAAGCAAACAAAACTAAGAACGGTTCAGTTATCCTTACCTTTGATATAGTTTGAACTTGACGAACCATTTCCAACGAAGAGTGTTTTGTTTTTCAGTTGTTGTACAGTTTTCTCTATAAAGTTCTCTTTCAATTCTATGTTTTCGTTCTTCTTTTTCTTGTTCGTTCTCTCCTTGTCGCTAGAACCTGGACCTCTTTGGTAATAGTTGCAAACTTCTGCTTTGAAAGTCGCTGGTGCGTCCGACTTAAATACATTTTGTGTCAGCTAAATTCGCACTGAATTAATTCCACCTACATATTTCATGTATCCCGCTTTCTAAGAACAATTCCGAAATATAACACATCGATGCAGTAAAACGTGAAATGAGTTCCATTCTTATGACAAAATAGTCTATTTTCTGTAAATTAAAAACGGAGATTAATTCTCCACGCTCTAACGGATACCCCGCCTCACGGCACCGTCGACCAACGCGGCCAATTCACGCGTGCTTATTCTGTGTATATTTCCGGTTTCTATCAAAGGCACTTGGAATCTTTTATTCAGGGTTTTAGATTTCTAAGAAGGTGCAAAGTGAATTGCACTAAATTCTCTTAAGTGTATGATAACAAAATATTTATTTTTCTTTGAGAGAAGAAGAGAAGTCAACGGCATTTAATAAGTTTGTTTTCCGCAAGTAACTCGTTTCCTCTTCTTGTAAATTCGTACAATATCAGAATTTCACTTGTTTTTTTTTTTTGTGTGTGTGTGTTTGTTTGTAACTTGTCAACATCCCGTGTGCTAAAAAAATGCGGAACTTTGGGGCACGCTGTCTTCATCTGTTCATTCTTCTGTAAATCCGATCTGATTTCTGGCTCTGTTACGTTATGCCTACTTTTTGTTGATGCAAAGAGGACACTTGACGAACAATCGCGACTTAAATTTAGACCAAAAGAGAAATTCAAAACAATATTCAGGGGCACCCAACGAATCTGTTCCTCACTTTATCTGTTCCCCAGAGGAATTTTTGTTGGCTGGCAAAATATTCTGTACATGGTTTTTTAATTACCATTTCTGCGCTGGTTGACTTGAGAAAGGAGTCGCAAGAACAAACTGTGCTGGCTAACTTGAGCATATCGAAAAGAAGACTAGATCGAAGAAAATCAGAGGACAATTTGGGGCTAAAAAGGGTTCAGCTTCGTAGTAACAAAGTTAAGCAGTAGTTAGAAATACCCGAACAGGTTAGGTTCGAGACTGCAGTAAATGTACAAAACAATAAACAAAAAGCTTTAAATAGTTTCCCATTAATGTTTCATTCAAGTTCCTTTTTGGTAACTTATTATTTGTTTTTTTTTCTTTTTTTTTTAAATTTCTGGCTGGGAAACAGACATTTTTTTTTATCCAGCTGGCTGGGAATTTCCCTATGTGTTATGCTGGGAAAAAGGAACAGATATATTTTTCCCAGCAACGTAGAAGAACACCTGGAAATACTTTTATGTCATTTATTTTAATTTATTTGAGTAAAATAATACATTTTACCAAAGATTGTTCGTTGGGTGCCCCTGAATATTTACGCACATGTAGTAAACGAGAAGATAAGAGTGAAGAAATTAAGTGTAGTAAAGACGATAAATAGTCAGCGGTTGACTCCCATGTGTTATCTATTTTTGTCTCCTTCTCATGTTAATGGTATTTTTCGAAGTGTCCATTATTTGCTTTTTTTTTTTTTCTAGTAAGGGTACTCGGTTGGTTGACGTGTGGCTAATTGAGTCGAATGAAACAGTTGTACATACAAATTCCTCTTTCACAAATTAAACTTCCTAAGGAAGTTATTATTTCTCGTATGTTCAAATTAAAAGTTGGGAAAAACCCACGTGATCATCTTTGAAAATGATTAACCCGGAACTCATTTAGCATTAATCATTGAAATACCTTCAATAATTTACGCTATGATGGCCAACTCATTTCCACATTTTAGTTGACTCAGTGGTGCGGGGAAAAGTGAGCGAATAGCAAACTCTGCATACGCAGAGGTTAATTAATGTAACATTTCGTTATTGTTAGGTTATTTTGTTAGTTTTTTAAGGCACGGTTACGACATTCTGCCTTGTTCATATTTCTTCGTCTTCGTTTACCGTAAAATGCCGCTTGTAAGACCCCCGCCCACATAAATAAGGGCACCTGCCTTTTATGAGGCCCACCAGTTTGGTAAGAAACATAATTTCGGTTATATTCCCTCCTGTATATATCTCTGAGCACACCACAGCTCCTTTAACGGCCCAAATAAACTAAAACAATTAGTCCTTTATCACAATACTTTTTGCTTGCCAGCCAAAAAAAACCTCGCTTACGAAGCTGTATAAGTGTAGGCCTTGTATATAAGCGGCATTTAACGGTATTAGTTAACTAACTCAATTGCAACACGAGTACAGCTGATAAATTATGAAAAATTCTGTCGGATTGCTCGTTAACTAAGTCCAGAATACTTCAGTGTGAGTAGTTAATTAAAATGCTTATAAACATTAACGGTTTCCGATTGATTTTCTGTAAAAGATCAGCTTTTTGCAGTTCAACTGGCAGATAAGAAATTTATACTTTTGTTAATTACTTTGGCGTTGCCGGTTTAGCTGACTGACTTGACTATCCGAATTCACTTGAAAAACGGCAGCAAATTTTTATTAATTTCACTTACTGATTCTTATGAAGAAATTTTTTAAATGGGAAATATTTCAAAAATCATTTGTCTATTTAAGGATACATTGTGAGTGTCTGAAAACTTATTATGTCACATACATGTATATATGTGTCGATGATCTGGCTCTTTTTAGTGGATCATACGAGTTTACATCAGTGCATGTATTTGCATATTATTCGGCGATATTGTATCTACCCTTCGTTGACAATATTTACCCTTGAACCATAACTGACAACCTTTGTCAATAGCTGACTGATCACGCATTTATTAAACAAAATTTTAAATTTGAATACATTTTCATCTTCCATGTTAAATTGTTTCCTACACCATATAACGCAGTCTATTCCTATTTAATGTGTCACATTAATTCGAATTTTCCCATTGCATCATCATCTAACAAGAATTGTCCGCGTCGCGGCGCACAACGGGGCTCACAATGATATGGGAAAACAAAAAACAAACTAAAACATAATGTTTATACAAACGTATGTAGTATTTTTTGCCTGCGGCTTTAAGCTAAAAATAATCGGCTAATGACTGCCGTGTTGCGGTGTGTTTGTTTATGTTTTGCATGTTTTTATGGTTTCGCTTCAGGAAGACCCATTGAATCGTTTCGACGGAAAGCTGTTGGGTGAAGAACTTAGTCGCTTTAAAATTCGTAATAAATTAAACTAACACTACATACATACATATTAAATACATACATGAACTTTATTTCCACACGAATTGTAGGGTAGCCAGGGGCCGTATTCACGAAATCCTGGGCTAAGATATATCTTAAGATATAACTTAAGAGAAAATTTAGGAGCTTCCTAAGACATGTCTTAAGTGCTATTCACGAACGATATCTTATGACCATCCTAAGGTAAGCGAAACTTAGCAGTCTCCTAAGTTTAATGGTCGCGGGCAGTTATCGATTAGTAAAAGTAAACCAATCAGAGATAGAGTATATGGCGCGATCTTATGAATAATAAGTTATGAAAATTTTAGGAATGAATATTTTGTATTGTGTAAATTGTTGTTACAATGACAATACAATAACTTTTATTTTATCTCGAAGGATAGCAAAACTGATAATATCTTCGTTCATGGTCGGTAGCGAAAGCAACAAACAAATCTAGTAATTTTAATAGGGTCTACTTCGATATTTCTTAAGTTGTACAAGGGCTTATTTTCACCATGCGAAATACGGAAATATAACTCTGCAATGAACGAAAAAGAAATATCGAACCCATTAATGACACGAAGGCGTATACAGCTATTTCAATTTAGGTTGTCGGATGAGAGCTTCAAGCGTACGCAATGAGACCGCAAGGTACTTTGGGATTTTTATGCATACGATAAATTGACCAAAGCAAATTAAAATACCTCGTCCATACAGCGAAAGCAAACATTTATGGTGCTAACATCCACCTCACTCATCGCACCAACAAACGCAAAAACCGTGAACTGAGCTAAGACAACTACAGTGGAACCCCGCCTTACGGTCACCTCGTTATTACGGTCACTTTTTTTTGTCCCGGCGAAACGCGCGCCCATACATTTTCTTATAATGAAACCCCGTTAATGCGGCCACCCCGTTAATACGGCCAAATTTTCATGGCCCGTTGGTGACCGTATTAACGGGGTTCTACTGTACCAATAGTAACTTGCGGTCTCGTTGCGTACGCTTGAAGCTCTCATCCGACAACCTAAATTGAAATAGCTGTATGTAACTGTGTTGTTTGACATTACTTGAAAAAAAATATATATTTTTTAGGAAAGCAATATAATGCTTTAAAATGTTTATCTAATCGGTAATACACAATAATCACGCTGAAAATCGACGTAAAACGCGTCAACAATTGAATTTAGCCCCCGTCAAGACATGCATGTTTTAATAACGAGAATTTAGTTTTATCGACTGAGTTGATAAGGTAAATTGACCACCGTAAAAAGATTCAAATAGCTGACGTTTCGAGCGCTAGCCCTTCGTCGGAGCGATTCGCTCAGACGAAGGGCTATTTGAATCTTTTTTACGTTGGTCAATTTACCTTATCGAATCAGTCGATAAAACTAAATTCTCGTGTTTCATCCCCCCACCAACGCAGCACCACAGTTTCTCTAGAAACTGACCCCATTCACATGTTTTAATAAGTTAGGAGGTCAATTTTGACCTCCTAAGTTTAGGAGAAAAATTAAGACATATCTTAAGTTAGGAGGTCTTCGTGAATACCAGTTATCTCCTAAGTGATATCTTAGGAGGCTCTTTGGACTTAGGACGCTTTCGTGAATACCGCCCCAGAAGGCTAATATCTCCATGCAACATAAAATAAACTATTTACATTACAAATATATCTAATACGATACTTAAAAAGAGACTGTCTTCAACAGACGTTTAAAACTAGTTAAAGAACATTCGCTCCTAATGTTATCCGGTAATGCGTTCCATAATTTCACCGCACAGTATATGAAAGAGTGCAGCCATACGTGGTAGTTGCTGGTTTTGGTAATGATAAAATATCAGTACCTCTAAAATTATAAATACTCATTAGACGGTAGTAAAATCTCGCCTCAAACATTCGTGACATAAAAAAAATGCCTTTTGTTTTCCTAGGGATAAAAATGTCGCTATGGGTAAGAAAGAAGGTCAGCTAGGATTTTCGCAAAGATCGAAGAAAGCTTGTAGTAAATTCGTGGGTTAGGCGGCCTTTCCCTAAAATTTCCTGCGGCTGAAATATTCAGCTAAAAGAACCGAAAAGCCACAGGGAACCCAAACGCTTTATAAGCTATAACATAATCATTTAATAAAATATTGTTATTTACCTGTTTTCCTGTGTCTTTTTGAGTCGTTTAATTTTGGAAGCGATTTGAATCAGAACGAAGACGGTTGACCTTTTTTCGCTCTGATTCAAATCGCTTCCAAAACGACTCAAAAAGACATGGGAAAACAGGTAAATAACAATATTTTATTAAATGATTATGTTTATATAACTAATAAAGCATTTGGGTCCCCTGTGGAAAAGCTCATTGTATCAGCTTTCTCTTTAGGCGTTTTCTTAATAAACATCCCACGCGCGCGACAGGAACCAAGGCCAGAGAAAAATATAAATCGAGGGGAAGTAAGGCCAAGTGAGCACTTGTATTTAGGTTTTTAGAGAAACCGGCAAGCAAATTTTTAAGCGGCGATGTGTGTGACGAAGTTGCCATCGAGAAAACAAATAAATAACTGACAACAATCAAATCAGTTTCCTCCGAGTCTGACCAGGTCTCTTGTGATACCATCTCTCGTAACGTAATTAACGTGAGCGAAAATCACTATTTTAAGCGTACCAGTATCAAATCTTAAACGACCAGTTGCAAAACCGACATGTATGGCCCACTTTATCTCACGCAGCTAAGAACTTCAAGCGCAGCCAGCCTAGTTAAGCTCCAAAGAAATTAGTTCTGAGAGTTTTAAATTGCCTATAACTCTTAAATATATACAAACTGCATGCGGATAGAGAACTAATTTAAAAAAATATTACTTGGAAGTAAAACAGGTAGTTGTATAGTAAGAATAAATACCGGGACGACGTCTGATTTAAGGTTACAGTGTACCTTCGGGGGTGTCTCCAGTATAACAGCTCTAGCGTCTTAAGATTACACTTAATATACCTAAACCTTGATATCAAATTAAGGCTTATAGAGCTGGCTATCTAAATATGGAAACCATTTGGTAATAAAATGAATTGTCGAATTTTTTACGACGTCTAAATTCGAACGTCCGAATCAGCTTTAAAACGCTATAACTCAAAGCGATTATTGTATTTTGCTAATTTGATTTGTTCTCGGGTTTCCGGACACGAAGCGCTAAAACAACTTGTCGGCGATTTCCCATATTCAATGGCAGTGAAAAGTTACAGAATATTTTCGAAAAAGGGAGAAAAAAAGTTGGAGTGATCGCACGGAAATGGCTCTTGACGAAAAAGTTTTCGAAAATAAGAAATTCGCCGATATTTTTTGTTGATTATATGTTAGCCTAGCTTGTGTTCAAATTTAAGGAAAATCGAACAAATTCCCTTTGAGTTGTAGCTCTTTAAAGTGTCCCCTACAAGCGAAAAATTAACTTTGAGAAAACAGCGCTTAGAAAAACATATCGCTTCATAAACAAACTCCGCCCACAAAAGTTATACCGTCATTTCTCCGTCAATTTTCACTATTTTTCGATAATTTTTTTTGGATGAAAGTTCATTCTGTAAACTTTATTTTGACGCCAAAACAAAATTTCAATAAATTTTCGATCTGAAGGTACACTGTAACCTTAATTAGCATTTTGTAAATTCGAATCTCTACAACTCACCACTAACGCGACGTTCAAAACAAGAAATATTTCGGTATTCAACTATTCAATGCATGTAGAATTGATTATGAAAATATTTACTTAAGGGTTTAAGGTACTTTAAGTTAGCAACAAGGACAGACTTTATATAATCAGGTTGCTATGGTCACACTTCAGTAAACTGAGCTCATCCACAGAACCACCGCCGTACTGATCCGCTCCAAGTCCATATCATATCAGTGTAGACCTTTATAAAAAGAACATATACTCAGTTGAGAAAAATTGTCTTCGGACCCAGTGACACACAAACAAAATAAAATAAGATCTAAATTGGATCCAAATTATCAGTGAGACGCAGCCTGAGCAGCTACTTGATGTTAACTCATGTAGTATACGTTCATTCACAATGACCGTTTAACATAAGATAACTTAAATTAAGAGAAAACTATCACAACACTCTCTCATAATTTCCGACGCCATTTGTTTTGGGCATCATCCCTGACATGTTCAATTGATAAACCTAAAAAAATAACATTTATAAAAGGTCACCGGATTTCAACTTGGTACTTTCATGACAAACGTCACACTCTTTTTACGCCTGATTTCCCAGCCCTTATTTGCTGACATGCAAAAAAAATAAACGTTTTAGTATACTCGATTATTTAAATAATATAACGTTAAGTAATCATACAGCAATGCCATTATGCTTTGATTTTTGAAAGTAGGAACTGAACTAAGAGCCTGGGTGTTCAAGGAAGTAAAATGTAAAATGGTTAATTGATGGTGTGATGGCCTGAGATGAGGTGATCAAAAACAGAATAATGTTATTATTACGTTCTACTACTGAGGAACAATTTGAGCGAGTTGCATAAAACTCCTTGAATAGCCAACTGGTCAGATTTGCACTTTCAACGATTGTTCAGAGTTTTGTTATCACTGGTCAGATTTGCATATCTAGCAAAACTTTAAACGATGGTTCATTGATCACGCGAGTTTCAGTGTTATCACTTGGTACAATACAATAGTCAGCACTAGTACGTACATTTAAAGGGAAACAAGGAGCAAAGGACCGCGAACGAAAATGCTGCTGGAGTACGTAGGATCTATAGAAGATCTGATCAGCCAAAAATAGCAATACAAACATAGTGAGCAAAGCTGATACTACGTAGAACAATTAACGCGACAACGCCGGACATGATAGAGCCCAAACTGAAAGCCAAAATGCAACCGTGGACAGCTGTTTCAACCTGGTTGGGTCTCGTCAGCACGGTGTAGAGGGACGCTGTCGCGGAGCTTGATCAGCTTGCTCTTGAACCAGGAGATTGCTTTAATGTTAAACTCATTGTCGTTTCCGAGCATTATGGTGACTCATTTGGCTAAAAAGCATTAACATCACCGCTTTCTTCGTCCTTTTCTAAATTCTTTCTCACAACTAAAATAGATAGTAAACAAGACTAAGAAACAGTCGGTTGTTTTTTCGCTGCTCGCCCGCGCAGGCGCGAAGCACCGAAAGCGTCGAAAGCTTCGGATACCCGCGCGCATCACGTTTGTCTCCCCAGTCCCATGACTCTCCGATCCTTATTCACACTTGCTCCAGACCTTTCGTTTAAAGACCGCGCGCGTTCGTATGACCAATGCAAAAAAATATGACTGTTTTGCAGTCTAAAAGTAAACTGATTAATGGCGGGTGAATATTTTTTTAAATAGTTTTATTTGCTTTTAGAAAATTATATAAATACAATTTCATCTCACATAATATTCATTTAAACATTGAAACTACATGGCGGGTAAAGATGCAAAGCCCGTTGTCGTATTAGATAAAATATTATAAGCCAAATGTACAATCGAAACAATTTGGATATTTCGAGGTCGCATGATGACATGCATTAAAATCGCGGCATATAACGGAGTAACTCAAATCTTTGGCGCCCTCACTTAAAGTATACTTAGATAAGCGACTGCGACCACTTTCAACGCCGGTGATTTGACTTTTTCTATTGTTTTAATTTCTGGTAAGCGACCACTCGCGATCGCCCATATTTCGATGCCACTACAGAGGCAAAATGAATAATGTGTGACAGTACAACCCCGAAATATAGTTTTCAGTGTCTCTTGCATCAAAACGTCTTTGTGATGAAATTATTTTCGTGGGTAGGTGCTTTGTACATTGAAATTATAAAATTATAAATTTATAAAATTATAAATTTAGAATGCACCAAGCGCGCTTTTTAGTACAAAGGAGCAACTATTTTTAACAATTCATTGAAGTTGTGACTTTACTTCTTTTTAAATGGTTTCGCTTTTTCTATTATGTATTTTTATTTCTTTCAACATGACCTGTATTGATAGCAGTTTTTTCTTTCTTACAACCGCAGCAGTTCTACACACAAGTTTCTCTTTCGGGGATAACTAGAGCATTTTTTTCTCTGACGTCGGAAGAATGTTGGTGTCTTTTTAATTGATTTTGATTAAATGAGAGCATAATTCTATAATGGTTTGTTGATTTTATATGTGTGTTCATACAAACACTATAAAAGTGAAATATCATGAAAGTTCCTGTCGGGCATGTGAGTTCATTCATCGACGGGGCAATCGACCGTATCCCGATTTAGTTAGATCTGGTTCCTGAGTGAGAAGGACCTTGGACAGGGAGAGGCTGTACCTTTCCAAACAAGCTCAGTGATTGGTTAACGAAACAATAGGTTAATCAACAGAAACAATAGCCCTAGACCTAAACACAATAGAAGCTACAGTACTACGGGGCCAATAAAAATAGAGGTCTGGAAGAGCTACAGTACTACTCCTGGCTTGGACAGCGCCCATTCTTTAATTAATAATAAAAAGAACTCATACAAGTCATCGTCACATTTAGTCTAAATTCCTTGAAATTTATTATGAAATCCATTAATATCAAAGGAAATCACACTAAAACAAGCTGTGATGGAATTTACTTGGTACGAACTCAATATTATTTTTTAATGGGAATGAAAATAAGATACATGTAAATTAGCGGAGAAACCTGCCGACCTGCGCCCACATGCAACTGGACAAACGGCGTTGTTTTCTCAGTCAATACCTGATTTTTATTATATGAACAACTAACCTTGAAAACATTACCTGCACGTCACGTAAACCGGCGTAAATCAGAGCAAAAAGGAAAACGATGCCATCAAAATAATTAAAAAATTTATAGCAGTCTGGAATTCAAAAAAATTGAAAATAATTATAGTGACGGCAATAAGTTACGCTATAATGGTCAAATTCTTTTTATTTTTTATTTTAGGTCTCTTGCAGATCCTTAACGTATAACGTTAGCAGCATTATCGTGTGCGGTCTTTTGCAAATTTTACTTTCATTTCTGTATATTCAGAGGCGGCAGAGCGTTTTTAAACGTTTTTTAACCTGACGTACTGGGGGAGCGATATTTTAGGCACCAAAACGTGTGTGTGTGTGTGTGTGTGTGTGTGTGTGTGTGTGTGTGTGTGTGTGTGGGGGGGGGGGGGGGGGGGGGGGTTGGGATTTCAGTTGGGGGGGCGGGGGGGCTACAGTCTCCCCAGCCCCCCCTGCTCCGCCGCCTATGATATTTTGGGGCCGTAGGTCTTTACAGATCCGATATGCTGTGTTTTCTTTCAGCATGGTTTTTTCCATGCGTTTAAATGTTCAGATGAATTGGCTTTTCCATCTACATTTTTCTTTGCGAGACACCTTTGTGACATTTTGGGATCCTTGTTTCCCGAAACACGTGATGTGGCACACGTGATTGGGGTGACTAGTGAGTAGAAAGTACGGAACCTGATATGGTGAATGGTCATTGTGTAATCTGTTTGCGCTGGCATTCTTGCAGGCGTCATTAATACAAAACTGAATGCAAGGCTGGCACTACGGCAAAGGGCAGATTTATCAGTTTTGTATTTTCACATTCAAGTGACGCTTGGCACGAGATCTTTCACAAGGAAGATCCGGCAACTACCAGCAAGTTTAATTTCTGCGTCGTGTGGACCTCTGCATTCAAAGGTTTTTCGTCATTTAATAGTTTGCTGCACCGTGCTGACGAGTTCCAATAGGAACGAAACAGATGTCCACGGTTGCAACCCTACTTTATCCGTTTCTGTCGTGTTGGTGTCTCGCAAAGTCAACTTTTTTACGTAGTCATATCAGCCCTTGCAGTTTATTGTATGTAAATTCTTTTTCCTCACTCAGCTAACGCTAAGCGGGGAATCCGGGTGGGCTTATAAGCGGGGGCTTATAACCGACATCAGATTTTACGGTTTTAAAACTAAAAAGTGGGGGCAACATCCACGTGCTCGTCTTTGGGAATGATAACCCGGAACTTAAGCGTTAATTGAAATACAAATACTCTTCAATAATTTACGCTATGATGGTAAATTCGTTTTCCTCCATGATTTTAGCGGACCAAAAACTCCTCACTGATGCGTGACGAAGTGGGCTGATGGCGGACATGCCTACATGCAGAAATAATTAATGTGATATTTCATTTTTATTTTGTTAAATAATTATTGAAAAACAACTGTTACAGCGGTTTCTTTTGAGTATCGTTAGGATGTTTTGCCTTGTTCATACTTCTCCAACTTGATATATTAGTTCAGTTAAACATAGCTTTTATTTACTTACAGTTATTATTTGCGGCAACACCGGGAACTGACAAATTATGAAAAAAACCTGTCTGATTGCTCCTATTACTCGGCAAATTAATGAAAGGGGAGTCTAAAATACTTGAGAGTTGTTAAAACGCTTATAAACATTAACGGTTTCGGTTGATGTTCTGTACTTGTACCGGACTGATCACGACTAAGCCTAATTCAGCTGGCTGATAAGAAATTTATTGTACTTCAGTGCTGTTCTCCCGGCCTGAAATTCGAATTAAAACGACAGCGCAGTTATGATAAAAGATTCGCTGATTAAATCACATTTTACTTCATTTACTTATCCTTATGAAAATTTTTTTTAAAAAGAAGGTATTTCACAAATCTTTTGAATTTGCTATTTAAAGGTATATTGTGTAAGTGTCTGCAAACGTATTATGTGACAACCTAATGGTTGACCGATGATGCATTTAAAAAACACATTTTTAAATTTGAATAAATATTTATTCTCCATGTTAAACTGTTTGCTATATACCATATATAACGTAGTATTTTTCACGTAATTTCCAATTTCTTACAAGTTAAAAATAGATTTGCTGACTGGACTAAAACAAACCTAAACATATAATTATTTTTATACAAATTTATGAATTATTTTTTCCTGCGGTTTAAAGCTAAAAATAGTCTGCGGATGACTGCGGTGCTATTTTGTGTGTGTTTGTTTTTGTGTTGTATGTTTGTGTGGTTTCGCTTGGGTAATTGACTTTGAGCGACTTGTTTCATGTAGTCGTGTAAAATTATTTTAATCATTTTTTATCTCTTATTTTATTAGGTGGAATACCTGTAAACTAGCTCTCAAGCTAAGTGTATATCGACGTTAAATAAAGTATGTTATGTTATGTTATGATATGTTATCTCTTATAAGCAGTTATGCATGTACGTATACCTTTATTATAATGTCTGCAGGGCCACTTTGGATGTCAGCCTCGTAGCTGAATGAGTTACCCAGTTGAAATAAAGGATATCGATCTATCTATCTAGGTTATCTACACGTCGTATTGAATAGATTTTTTTCTCGTCAAATAACATTCCAGTCCCACTAAACGTGACGTTTTCCCTCCTAGGAATCATAAATTTTAATTGATAACATTGTAACTTAAGCGCCATTGAACTGAAGTTGAGCCTGCGAGCAGTCTTTACTATTTTTAGCGACGAAGCGAATTCAGCGTTTGTTTGTACAATCGATAGTTTTAGTACTCTGCACTACGATTCAAACATTGTTAACTTTAAAATTCGCTAAACATGTTTTCCAAACAATATTTAACAACAAAAATTGCAACGATGTGTGTGGCCATTTATATCTAGGACCGTCGCCCGATTACACCCCTTTGAAAAGAGCACTAACTTTTCGTTGGTTTTGTAAATGGGGTAAAAGAATCACAGTGACTTGGTGTCATTTCAAAAACCAAAAACTGCTTTCTTATTAACAGAAACCGAAAAATAATGGTCCAGTGTGTGATAAATTACCACAAAATATACCACAACTGTCCATAAGTGTTTTTAGTCATAAACGGACTTAGTCTGGATAAATGATTGCAAACAAGTTAACCTAAATTCGCACATTTTCATCTCCAAAATGGGCCAGAACAGACCATAATTTGTTCCTGTTACAAGAATTGGTTAACGTTAATTTCGTTGTCTTGATGTTTTAGTATTACTTTGTAAATAAGTAAAGACCGTATCCTAGTGTAGCATGGTTTGACCAAAAAAGGTCAAAATCACCGTGATACTTCTCCTTTAATCATCAGATAGCGAAAAAATTAATTTTAAAGACATCGCTAAAAATATGTTGGTTATCTCTGTTTTACTAAGTATCTTGAATGGGAAATAAAAATCTATACCTTTCACGTAGCCGGTTTATGAAGCTTTATTTTCTTGAAAACTTTATATCACTGATACATATTTATTTATCTCTAATCATTTGAAATCAAAAAATTACAGTGTAGAGCAAAGAAGGTTGTATTTGACTCCTTCAAATTTAAGAAGAAATATTAGAGTGGCTTGTTATTTTGCCACTGAACGCCATAAAGAAACATCTATAATAATTTTCTACTGTCCGATATTGAACATTAAGTAAATTGTATTGGACTAACCTAAAATATTTTGCACTTAGTACTTCCCTTATTAGGAAATACCACTAGATAATAAAATATAATTATTAATAAGTAATGTCAAAAATATTAAAGAAACTGTTTCAGCTCTCGAAAGCTACGCCGCTGTGCATGTGTACTGGCATGTCGTCCTTGAAAAATATATTTCCCTTTAATGGCTATTTGTTTTGAATTCGCTGGGTTTTTTTTTCAGTATTTTACCTAATGAACAAAGTTTGTTTGTTTGTTGTTTTTAAACGTAAACGCGGCTAATTACGTAAATTTCAACTACAAACAGCCACTGAAATAAAATTACTGTTAGTCAAGCTCCAAAGGAATGTTAAATTTCCATTAATCGCCTTATAAGTAAGCGATGTAGCTTAAAATCATCGACCTTATATACATGTAAGTTTTTTCAATTACATTTCTCAAGTGTCAAGCTAAAAAGGTTTTGTGGACTAGCAAAATTGAAACATTAGCCATCAAAATGTTTATTTTAACGTCATTCTTTTTCAGACACATATGCTACTGGTAAGGTACGTTCCATCCTCTTCCATAAACAAATTCTTCCCACGGTTTTTCTTTTGCGGCATCGTTGGACCAAAGTTGTGTGGGTGTAGAACACAGCTCGGCATATATAACTACAGCTGGGGCATTCAGCTTTTGCCAGGAACCTAGGAATTCTGTCATCGTCTCGGTCTACAGCCCAACTCCACGGACATGATGCGGAACTGTTGGTAGTTTGTCCGTTGATTGTGTTGTTTGAAGGACGCAAAACGTTTACCACGAACAGGTATTTAGGGCGTAACTGTTCGAGGCACTGAGTATCAGTGAGGCTCTGCCGCTTATTTCTTCCCTGGCCGCAAGAGCCTGGAAGTGACATCATCCCACTCAGAAAGACTATGACAATCACCAAGGTTTGAAACTGAAGTGGGGAACAAGACAAGTAAAGTCGACCATTAATTACAGTTATTATTATCAGCATTCTTTGCCATTGTAGGAATTTCTGATGTGCTAAATTAAGAGCTGTGCAATAACTACTGAACCATTTCTTTGCAAAGTGGACCGACTTCATTTCAGTATCCGGACTGATTTAAACTGTCCTATCAGGTATACTGTACTAGTCATAATTACTCAAAAAAGACTGATGTTTTTTCGACGAAACTAAAAGCAACCAATGTTGCTAAAACATCTGATATTTAACTCGAGCAGCGAAGTTCAATTCGTCAGTATTTTATGGCTGTATAGTGAAATTTTTATTTCATACTTAGAAACTCAGAAAAGAAGGATATTCTTAGCGTTTTTAAAGCCTTGATTTTTAAATAAAATTGAACGAAACTTGCCGAATTTACGTTCGGTTGGCCCAACAATCGTTTTCTTATAGGGTCTTATTCAGCTTCTATTATATCGAAGCATGTATCATTTATTACTAATTCTGTATTTTATTACCTGTTAGCACCCTCGGCTTATCAATTAAAGGTTTCCCACAATTTACGACTTGAAACTTGTACAATGTGATGGTTTTCACAAATGTTCCGTTTACAACGCAAACAAAAATAGGAAAATAACTGGCCATCCTCACCTTTGATATCGTTTGAACTTGACGACGGGCCATTTCCAATGAAGTGCTTTGTTGTTCAGTTTTCCCAATAAAGTTCAGTTTTTATTCTATGCTTTCGTTCTTCTGTTTCTTTGTTCTCCTTTCTGTCAGGTTTTCTCTCTATCTTTTCGCTTCTTGTTTTTTTGTTCGTTCCTTGTCGCTAGCTCCTCTTTGGCTTGCAAACTTCTGCTCCGAAAGTCGCTAGTGCGTCGACTTAAATACATTTTGTGCCCACATAATTTTCAATCGTCAGCTAATTTCGCAATTAAATAATCCGCCTTCATATCGGTATACTTTCTAAGAAAAAAATAAATCATCAATTTCATGCAATATAAGAAATCGATACAGTTTCATTCCATTCGCATCATGACCAGTCTATTTTTGTGAATTAAAACGGATTTCAATTTTCCTCGCTCTAGTGCGGATACCCTGCCTTACACGATCGACATCCCTCCCCACTACGCGTGCTTGTGGGTTTTATTTTCCGCTTTCTCGGAAATGACACTTGAACTGTTAAGTTCACGGTTGCAGATTTTAGTTAAACAGTCAATCAATTATTTTAGTTTTAAAGAGAAGTCAGCAGCCCGGCTTCAGTAAGTTTGTTTTGCAAGTAGCTCGTTTCCTCTTCCGAGTAATCTTCAATTTTTCCTACTTGGGTAAATTCTAAATATCATTAGTAGCGGCACGCTTGATTTGAAGTAAGCGAACCTATCATTATTTCGAATTTATCTAGGTAAAAGTTGAAACGTGTAACGGCGGCTAGTGAACTGGTTTGGCATTCGTGCCAATATAATGTATAAACTTGTTTGTTTTTTTGTGCGTGTGAACTTTATAACTTCCAACATCTCGTGTGTTCAAAAGAATGCGGTACTTCGATCCGATCCCACTTTGGGCCTCTTTTACCACTTTAACAAACTGTTGTATGTAATTCTTGTCGATGTAAAGAGAACACTTAAAAATTTGGATCAAAACAACCTTCACGCACGAGAAGATATTGACTATAAAAAAAAACGATAGAAATAGTCAGCGGTTGACTCATGTAATGGTCAATTTAATGTGCCATCTATTTTTGTCTTCTTCTCATGTTAATGTTATTTTTAGAAGGGTCCATTGAAAGTTTTTTTTTCTAGTCTGGGTACTCGGTTAGTTGACGTGTGGCTAACTGAGTAGTCAACAGTTGTACATACAAATTCCTCTTTCGGGGGGAACACATGCATTGTGTGACACCCCCACAAATTAAACATCCTGAGGAAGTTATTATTTCTTGTCTATTAAAACTAAAAAGTGGGGCAAACCCACGTGCTCGTTTTTGGGAATGATAAACCCGGAACTATTTGAAATACTCGTCAGTAAAGCCTGCCGCACACTTGAGGAAAGTGCTGAGCAAAATTCCTCGCGAGGCAGTTAGCTCAGCTGTTTCCGCAAGTGTGCGCTGGATTTTTGGTGAGTTTTTCGCCTCGCGAGGTCGTGAGGCAAATATCTGTCGTGTTTAATATTTTTTGCCTCACGAGACAAATTCCTCATCGTGTGCGGGCGCCGTGAGAATCTGGCTGAGCCAAATTAATCGATTAGCCAATAAAATTGCATGGCGAGCTCACGTGATTTCAAGCTCGACATTCAAGATGGCGGACAGGAGTGTGGTTTACGAAGTTATCCTAGAGGATAAACTTGTCGAGTTCTATACAGCGTTGTATGTTGCATGTTTACTGTATTAAAATCTAATAAAATGCTAAATTTAAATTACACCTAATTACAATAACGTTGTCATAGAAAAATGAAAAATGGAAAAAAGGCCAATAGGAATAGGCCATTTCCAAGTTGTCTTTAGCCTCTCTATCAAAGCGACTAGGTGCGAAACCTTTCATATGAAAATGAGTTTTCATTCACATGCAAATAAAACTTATTTGCATGTGAATGAAAACTCATTTTCGCACCTAGCCTCGCTTTGATAGAGAGGCTAAAGGCAACTCGGAAATGGCCTATTAATTAGACACACAAATAACAATAGCCGCTGCACGCTTAATTTAAATTAACAATAGCCGCTGCACGCTTAATCGTGCCGCGTGTCGCTGTGAATGATGATTAAGCTAATTAATTCCTGTTTGGCTTTTTTCAGTTTTCATTTTCCTATGACAACATTACTGCAATTAGGTGTATATCCTAAGAATATTCTAAAAAAGTGGATATTAAAACTTTGTTTCAATATCAATTACAGCAATTGCAGTTATACAAATGTAATATTACATTTTGTATACTCTGAGTGGACCACAAACAAACGGATAAGAAGAGCTACGAGACGTTTTAACATCTCGTCGTCCGCCATCTTGAATGTCGAGCTTGAAATCACGTGAGCTTGCCATGCAATTTTATTGGCTAATCGATTAATTTGGCTCAGCCAGATTCTCGCGGCGCCCGCACACGATGAGGAATTTGTCTCGTGAGGAAAAAAATATCAAACACGTCAGATATTTGCCTCACGACCTCGTGAGGCGAAAAACTCACCAAAAATCCAGCGCACACTTGCGGAAACAGCTGAGCTAACTGCCTCGCGAGGAATTTTGCTCAGCACTTTCCTCAAGTGTGCGGCAGGCTTAAGGGCCTGGTCGCACTACAGTCAAAAACAAAAATTAGCCCGTGCAAAATGACATAAAAACAAAAACATTCCACAAAAAGCGTGTCCCACCGGAGCGGTTTCTTTTGTTTTCCTCGATTTTTGCACGGGCGGATTTTTGTTTTTGACTGTAGTGCGACCAGACCCTAATTTATGTTATATAAAGCGTCAAATTCATTTTTTTTTCTTGTTTCAGTTGACTGTTGATTTCTTCACGGCTGTGCATTTATGTTGACTAGAGATAATTAAATGTGACATTTTATTGTTACTGATTTCGTGAGCTGATTCTCGAAAAACAACTGTTACTTTTTTTTTAGTATGGTTAGGATATTTTGCCTTGTTTATACTTCTTCGACTTGGTATATAAGACAATTGCAACACGGGCAACTGATAAATTATAAAAAACCGAACCTGTCCGATGGCCCCTATTAACAAGTTAATCGAAATCTGTAGAATATTGACGAGTAGTTAAACCAAATTTAAATCGTCTTAAATATTAAACAAGTAACTGTATTTGCAACGGACCACCGTAACGAAATAGAAGCACCGAATCCTGTAGTAAGGGATCTAATCAGCTATAAAATAATAAAACGATTTGATAAAAAGCAAAGCTGATAAACGGTAAGGAAACGACTATATTTGTTAACGTTTTTTGCCTTACGAGTCATTATCTGTAAGACCCTGAAGAAGAAAGGCTGTGCCTTTCGAAATATTGGATATTTTGCAAATATAGTCGTTTCCGTACCGTTTATCAGCCCTGCTTTTTATCAAATCGTTTTAAAGATTAACAGTTTCCGGTTGATAACTAACTATTGATTCGAAAAGTTAATTTGTCACAATCAATTCGAATTCCCCATTGCATCATCTCGTCTCCGGCAGTTTTTACACGTTAAGTAAAGAATTGGATCCAAATTATCTGTGACTGACACTACTTAAAAAGCCGTCTGACCAGCTACTTGATGATTACTCATGCACTTCATTCAAGATTGATAACATAATTCAAGATTGATAACATAATTATAACATTATTATTATAAGATATAAACTTTAGAGAAAACTATCATAAGACTCTTTCGGAATTTCCGACGCCATATTTTTGGGCATGATCTGGCCTAACATGTCCAATTGATAAACCTAAAAGCATAATTTAATAAAACGTCATAACTTGATATGCGTCCTTTGATGATCAGAAACGATGAAAAACTGAAGAATCCGAAAAAAATAATATCATATTGTATGGGAATTAAACTAAACAGATTTCACGCTGGGTGCGCAAGAACATCTCCTGACAAAAAAAGTATTTTTAATGATGGCGTGAAGAGCGTGGGTGTTCGCTGATGGTGTGATGGCCTGAGATGAGGTGAGAAAAAGCAAAATTATGCTGATATTGCGTTTCACTACTGAAGCACTTTGAGCTAGTCAGATTTGCATATCTAGGAAATCTTTTTCTAATGATTATTTTTCCGGCTGATATATCATATTGTGTTTTCATGATGAGTATGACCAGAAGCTTCCTTTAAATCATTAGAAAGAAAAAAAAAATACGCCGAAAGTGAAGTATGAATGCTAACATTTCTTGTCGATTTCTTTGTGCATCTCACTCAGTTGTTGTTCTGAAATTACTTTATATTTCTTTTGTTTTATAACTCTGACTCTCTTTTCTTTAATTTTTGACTATATTTGTTTGTTTGTTAGCTCAAGACATTCGATATCAGTACCGTAAAATTTCCGCCGGAAGTTGTGCAGTTGATTATGTAGTCTCCCACGCAGCCGTTTTTTGTCTCGTCACGCAAGGAGCGTTGCGTGACGAGACAAATAATGCTCGGCTGCGTGGGGGACTATTGATTATCTAAGTCGAGGTCAACATTTCTATTGGTTAATCAGTGATCAATAGCTGGCGAAACTGAACAACTTATTTGTATGAAACACAAATTGTAACAAACAACAGTGACATTGTAACAAACTACAGTGAAAACGTCCCTTGGATGTTTGCGTCGATCGTCTAGCTCGAGGTCAAAGTTTAGACGTAAAAAAAAAGAAAAAAATTGCTGATGAAACTAAACAAGTGATATTGCATGAAACTACAAATTGTAGCAACAGAGATATTTGTTATATTTATGCAAACTCAACTGCATACACGTATTTGTTGGTAACTTATATTATCGTATTCTTGTATAAAATGGGACAATTGTTTTCAGACAATTTTTTTACGTCAACAATTTTTTGACAGGATCTAGCAAAAATTCTAAAAAATTGAAAATCGTAAGAATTTCATGTCATATGGCATGAGGCATGGAATAACTAGAGCATCTTTTTTCTCTCACTCCGGAAGAATGTAAAAGGCAGGTTGGTCAGAACGGATATGTTGTTGGCTGAAGGAGAGCATAAATGCTATAAGAGTTGAGAGCATATACAATTTCGGGGAAAATTGCTGCGGTTTAATTTGTTGATTTCGTATGTGTGTTTAGACAAACAATATAATATATAAAAGTGAAATATCGTGTTTGTTCCTGTCGACGTCGGGTACGTGAGTTCATTCACAGACGGGGCAATCGACCATATCCCGATTAAGTAAAGACTCAGGACCTTGGGCAGTGCCCATTCTTTAATTAACAATATCTTACAAGTCATCGTCGAATTTAGTCTAAATTCCTTGAAATTTGTATCATACTGATAACAGTATGATACAAAAGCAAGGCTGATTAAACGGTACGGAAATTGTATTTGAATCCAATATTTCAAAAGGCACAGCCTTTCTTCTTCAGGGTCTTACAGGTTTTGACTGTATATATATATATATATATATATATATATATATATATATATATATATATATATAAATCATTACAATTTAAACGTGGTGTAGCAATAGGATACTATAATAATAATAATGCTTCTATTTTGTTACGGTGGTCCCTGCAAACACAGTCACACTGATAACCACTCCCAGAGTCCGATTAAGTGAAAACATGTAATAGTTCTAACTTTTCAGTCTGTGGACGAAATTCTATGGTGTGACCGTTCAGACGAAACCTGTACGGCGGTACTTTTGTATAGTACCATTTGTTTGTCAATATTTTACAATTAAATAAAATTTGGGATTTTTCAAGAATTTTTGCCGATATGTTGGGAAAATCGCCGATCATCGCAGAAATCTGGGACGCGTCGGGAAAATAGAAACGCTCCCGATTTTCCCGATTTGTCCCCGACCATGCACTCAGATGATCAGGGATGTTTACGATTGAGTGTTTTCATAAGTTGGCAAAATCTGGGACGGTCGGGATCGATCGGGAAATAACAAAAACCCCGATCGTCTGGGATTTTACCGACATATGAAAACTAGGCTTAAAAGGGTGAAGGCCAAGTGAATGACACGAGTATGAATATTTTTGTGCAACCTATCAAGCAACAGAGTTCGATCTGTTGCAAGATTGTTGTTGAGATTGTTTGTTGCAGCTACGCGCGCAACAAATTTTCTTGTTGCAGAAAATAGACGTCGCTTCTACTTTCTGCAACATAGGTGTACTGTGCGCGCAATAAAATATCTCAACTTGCAAAACAACATTGCTGCGCGGCAAGTTGCACGCGGAAAATGTTGCTCATATTACTTAGCCTAAGAGAAAAAAACGTTGCTCTTCAGAGATTATATAAAGCACGATAGGATTATAGCTGCCGGCTTAAACAGGCCTCGGGCAAATCCCGGGCGTGGTTAACTATAGTTAGGATCCTCTTATCATATGATACAGCAATCATGAACTACATTAAAGAGACATTCCTTGGATACGCTCCACAGATAAAATACTAATCCTATAATATTTATCCTTTTTGGCGGAAGTAGCCTGATTCCGGAACTAACCGTTGTGGCAAGCTGGGAGCATGTACTGATCTATTTTGAAACATCATCAGTCAAAAACATTCCTTATTTGGTTAAAATAAAGTACTGATTAAAAGTTAAGCAGCTTATAATTTAAGTCTAGTTTTCACTAGTGACATAAGTATAAGCGGAAACCACAAGCCGATATACCTCGGAAACACAACAGCGTTATGTCTCGGGGGAGGGGGGGGGGGGGGGGGGGGGGGGTACTCCCTATAACGGGCTATGCGGAGATGCTGCGCCCGAAAGGGGTACTTTTTTTAGGCTGGAGGTATATGAAAGAGTAGCCGGATTTCACGAGTTGAAGTATATGAAAAGGTAGGGAAAACCATGACGAGTTGAAGTATAGGAAAGGGTAGAGAAAACACGAGTTGAAGTATAACTGAAGAGTAAGGAAAACTGCCATTTAAGTATTATAAAAAGGGCCTTTTAAAATATATAAAAAAAAAACACACGCAAAAGCTATTTAACTTTAATGTTTATACTGAAGTGAAAAGTGAGTATATGAAAGGGGTACCATTTTCAATGAAATGTATATGAAAGGTGTACCATTTTGATTCAATGAAAGGTATATATGATAGGGGTACCATTTTCATTGAAATGTGTGTGAAAGGGGTACCATTTCCAATAAAAGCAAAATGAAAGGGGCACCTTTCTGTCAAAAACGGTAGATAACAAGTATATGATTGGCTAATATAAGATTGCATGAAAAATATCTAACTAAGTTGTAACAGGATATAATGACATGTATAATGTAGATACAAAAAAATGGCTAGTAAATCTAATAACTTCTAAAATAAAGCATATAATAGTTATCGTAAATATTATCTACTTCAATGTTCATCACGTCTGTTTAGGCCATTAGGTGTTAGTGTTTTGCCTTTTTGAATGAGATAGGCTTCTCTTTCTTTGCGGCGGGAGGTGTTTGCATTCAATCATATAAATCAAGTCTTTAGAGTTTCAGGTTATATGCTGTTTTATTTGCTTGGTTTCATTTGTAGAGGTGTAAGAGTATGATGAGTTTACCATTTTCAATCTGTGGACAGGTCAGACAGCCATGTACAGAATTTTGTTGAGTACCCCCTCCCTGGGCGCTATGTCCACGTGTTAACGGACTTGACATAAGCTTAAGGATAAAAATGATTTTCCTTTTTGTAAAAAAAATGTAAATGTTGTTTTTTAGTGGACAAGCACTTATCTAGTAGCTAATTCACAGGCA
The DNA here is from genome assembly GCA_024195265.1 of Dendrophyllia cribrosa. Classification (NCBI taxonomy): domain Eukaryota; kingdom Metazoa; phylum Cnidaria; class Anthozoa; order Scleractinia; family Dendrophylliidae; genus Dendrophyllia; species Dendrophyllia cribrosa. The sequence continues at coordinate 14,580,794 of JAJLRJ010000005.1, forward strand.
CGCCACTCAAATATTGAAACAAATATTGTAAATTGAACATAATATGTTAAAAATCCCAACTAGCAGAAGGCAGACCAGTCGGCTAATTTACAAGCGTGGCCGAGGAGTTGAACTCGGGTCTACTGTGAAACATCTCCAGCTAGTGGTCAGAGCGGGACTTGAACTCGGGACCTCCGGATTTCAAGTCCACGCCCTAACCACTCCTCTTATGCTTGCGTTTTCGCTTAGTGAAAACGAACCATCGCATAAGCATACATACATACATACATACATACATACATACATACTACATTGCAACTCCCTTCAAGTTCAAGGGTTTTTCAGTTACAAGACTACCTAAATGAATCAAATAATGAATAAAATACAGAAATAAACTATTTACAACTTCATAATCATCGGGAGCTATTATGCTCCTGTAATCAGAAATTAATCAGAAAAAGTTGGTTTACAAGCATAGAACGTTCTGGTATTAATAAATTCGGCCAGTAGCTCAATAACACTCGTTCTAGGTCCTTCGCGCACGTTTTTTACCACAGTTGTCGCTAAACTCGCAATCTGATTGGTCGATGTGAGTGGTAAACGAGAGTCCAGACAACGGTGCTGACGCTAACATCGCGCGCTTGAAAAAAACCAATCAGATTGCGAGAAAGTTATAGACAACGCTTGCTCTTTCTTTGCTGTCACGTTTTGTAACAAGACTTCGATTTTTCCTTGTATTTTTTTCTAAATATTGTTGTAAAAAACAAATTTACACCGGCTTTCCGTGGTGTGGACTCTTATTTACCACGATTTACGTCATCACATGATCAAAATTTGTTGCTGACTCACTCGGCTGCGCCTCGTGAGTCCACAACATTTTGACCATGTGATGACGTAAATCGTGGTAAATAAGAGTCCACACCACGGAAAACCGGTGGAAATTTGTTAAATCTAACAATTATAAAAATAAACGAAAAAAAAAAAAACATGTCAAACGAAAATATTAAATTACCCCCCGTGAGTATCGATTATAATTTTAAATGCCGTTCAAATATCGTGGTATCGATTACCGTCAATTGGTATCGATGTCGACCCACTCTCAATAGAACGAAAGTCTATACAAATCACTAAAGTTCACTTATTAGAAATGTTCAACTCTGCCATAACAAACTTAGGCCGCGAAAAAATTATGCAAATTAGGCTAAGGGTAGATTGAATCTACCCATGGCTTATTGTTAACTGTAACAAAAGACCGCAGTTCACAAGTTCAATATGATCGAGGTGTTGCTAATAATCTTTGCGGTAAATTTAATCATTTTCTTTTTGGCGTCTCTTGAAGTATAGAAAATGCTTTCCAGACGCTGTAACTCGTGTTGATGTCGGGGTAATAAAACTAGTGTATCCAAAAGATAGTAATTGCTGCGGTAAATTTGTTGTAATAATGCTATTTTATCGTCTCGCTGGTATTACAGAATTTTCTCTTTCGTTTTTTGAGGGAAAGCAAAGCAAATGTAACCGGGATGAATCGACGAAAACTCCAGCTGATAAGACTAATTTTGTTTTGTAATTCACGCATCAAGTTCTTGCAATGTCTGTAGAATATTGTTGAGCAAAGGACGCGTTCACCACGAGGAAGGTGTGATTTAGGTTTAACTTAATTATTGATAATGAATATGTTGCGTTTATACTAGCTAGCCGTATCGTATTCGCGTCTCCACGCGCTCAGCTCAGGTTTCGCGTCCCCACGCGCTCAGCTCAGTCTCATCGACCGCTGTCGGAGTGATTTCAAAATAAATTTGTCTTTTATTCCGTACAATCTTCGAAAATCTTTGCTATCCAACGGTCCTATCACCATGCCTCACAGTCCTCGCTCAACTCGCGGTAGTCTTGGACACTTCAGTTCCGATTACGACTGGCACATGTTAGACCAAAATATTACAAATCTCGCAGCCAACAGCTTGAAGCAGCAAGCGAGGCTATTGTTCGTGGCGCAGTGAATTCTGGCCCAAAATGTGTGCGTGGCGCAGTGAATTCTGGCCCAAAATGTGTGCGTGGTGCAGTGAATTCTGGTAAAAAGCGATCAAATCGAGATTTTTCGTAGCTTATATTTTTTTCTCATATATTTCTCTTAAATCCTGATTATGTTGCTGCTCACTCGCTACGCTCGTTCCGCAGCAACTACATTACTGTTAGTTTTTCTTGAAGTATTAGGAAGGAGTCATGCCGAAATAAAAATAAACTAGTGTATCCAAAAGATAGTGATTGCTGCGGTAAATTTGTTGTAATAATGCTCTTTTATCGCCTCGCTGGTATTACAGAATTTTCTCTTTCGTTTTTTGAGGGAAAGCAAAGCAAATGTAACCGGGATGAATCGACGAAAACTCCAGCTGATAAGACTAATTTTGTTTTGTAATTCACGCATCAAGTTCTTGCAATGTCTGTAGAATATTGTTGAGCAAAGGACGCGTTCACCACGAGGAAGGTGTGAAAATTTAGGTTTCACTTAATTATTGATAATGAATATGTTGCGTTACTAGCTAGCCGTATCGTATTCGCGTCTCCACGCGCTCAGCTCAGGTTTCGCGTCCCCACGCGCTCAGCTCAGTCTCATCGACCGCTGTCGGAGTGATTTCAAAATAAATTTGTCTTTTATTCCGTACAATCTTCGAAAATCTTTGCTATCCAACAGTCCTATCACCATGCCTCACAGTCCTCGCTCAACTCGCGGTAGTCTTCGACACTTCAGTCCCGATTACGACTGGCACATGTTGGACCAAAATATTACAAATCTCGCAGCCAACAGCTTGAAGCAGCAAGCGAGGCTATTGTTCGTGGCGCAGTGAATTCTGGCCCAAAATGTGTGCGTGGCGCAGTGAATTCTGGCCCAAAATGTGTGCGTGGCGCAGTGAATTCTGGTAAAAAGCGATCAAATCGAGATTTTTCGTAGCTTATATTTTTTTCTCATATATTTTTCTTAAATCCTGATTATGTTGCTGCTCACTCGCTACGCTCGTTCCGCAGCAATCAGTATGATACTAGTGTATCCAAAAGATAGTAATTGCTGCGGTAAATTTGTTGTAATAATGCTCTTTTATCGCCTCGCTGGTATTACAGAATTTTCTCTTTCGTTTTTTGAGGGAAAGCAAAGCAAATGTAACCGGGATGAATCGACGAAAACTCCAGCTGATAAGACTAATTTTGTTTTGTAATTCACGCATCAAGTTCTTGCAATGTCTGTAGAATATTGTTGAGCAAAGGACGCGTTCACCACGAGGAAGGTGTGAAAATTTTGGTTTAACTCAATTATTGATAATGAATATGTTGCGTTACTAGCTAGCCGTATCGTATTCGCGTCTCCACGCGCTCAGCTCAGGTTTCGCATCCCCACGCGCTCAGCTCAGTCTCATCGACCGCTGTCGGAGTGATTTCAAAATAAATTTGTCTTTTATTCCGTACAATCTTCGAAAATCTTTGCTATCCTACAGTCCTATCACCATGCCTCACAGTCCTCGCTGAACTCGCGGTAGTCTTAGACACTTCAGTTCCGATTACGACTGGCACATGTTGGACCAAAATATTACAAATCTCGCAGCCAACAGCTTGAAGCAGCAAGCGAGGCTATTGTTCGTGGCGCAGTGAATTCTGGCCCAAAATGTGTGCGTGGCGCAGTGAATTCTGCCCCAAAATGTGTGCGTGGCGCAGTGAATTCTGGTAAAAAGCGATCAAATCGAGATTTTTCGTAGCTTATATTTTTTTCTCATATATTTCTCTTAAATCCTGATTATGTTGCTGCTCACTCGCTACGCTCGTTCCGCAGCAATAAAAAACCGGGTAAAAGAAAAACAGAATTAGCTTGCGGGTGAGGTAAATAGTCCGCAGGTTGAGTTGACTTCTAAAAAACAAAAGAAAAAAATGTATAACTAGTGTATCCAAAAGATAGTAATAGCTGCGGTAAATTTGTTGTAATAATGCTGTTTTATCGTCTCGCTGGTATTACAGAATTTTCTCTTTCGTTTTTTGAGGGGAAGCAAATCAAATGTAACCGGGATGAATCGACGAAAACTCCAGCTGATAAGACTAATTTTGTTTTGTAATTCACGCATCAAGTTCTTGCAATGTCTGTAGAATATGGTTGAGCAAAGGACGCGTTCACCACGAGGAAAGTGTGAAGATTTAGGCTATGCGATACTGTCTAGCCGTATCGTGTTCGCGTCTCCACGCGTTCAGCTCAGGTTTCGCATCCCCACGCGCTCAGCTCAGTTCAGTCTCATCGACCGCTGTCGGAGTGATTTCAAAATAAATTTGTTTTTTATTCCGTACGATCTTCGAAAATCTTTGCTATCCTGCGACACTTGCTATCTCTGCGACACTTCAGTTCCGATTTAAAATATTACAAATCTCGCAGCAAACAGCTTGAAGCAGCAAGCGAGGCTATTGTTCGTGGCGCAGTGCATTCTGGCCCAAAATGTGTTCGTGGCGCAGTGAATTCTGGTAAAAAGCGATCAATTCGAGGTTTTTCGTAGCTTATATTTTTTTCTCATATATTTCTCTTAAATCCTGATTATGTTGCTGCTCACTCGCTGCGCTCGTTCCGCAGCAATTAGCACGATGTTTATATTTTTGTTACAAATAATAACATCTCAAAAAGTACTGACAACACTAAGGCCCCGTTTACACGGGTCCGGACAAATTTTTGCACGGACAAAAACTTGCACGGTTCCCGGCACCTTGCGTTTACACGGGACCGGCGGAACTGGACGAATTTTTGAACGGCTAAGTGTGCAAGTTTCCGTGTAAACACCACTGCAATCTGTAACAGAATTTGCACGGATCCATGTAAACACGTGGTCTAGGAACAAAATTCGTCCGTGCAAAAATTTGTCCGGACCCGTGTAAACGGGGCCTAAGAATCACAAACTAGCCACAGATGAGCGTAACATTATTTAATATTCTGCTCGACAGCGATAACAACAGCTCAGCAACCCAAGTAAAGCAGAATATAGTTAGCGCGTGCTGAGGTTAATATTCTGCTCGACAGATAACAACAGCTCAGGCAAAGAACTGACTACCCAAGTAAAGCAGAATTAGTTAGCGCGTGCTGAGGTTAAAATTCTGCTCGACAGATAACAACAGCTCGGCAAAGAACTGACTACCCAAGTAAAGCAGAATTAGTTAGCGCGTGCTGAGGTTAAAATTCTGCTCGACAGATAACAACAGCTCGGCAAAGAACTGACTACCCAAGTAAAGCAGGATTAGTTAGCGCGTGCTGAGGTTAATATTCTGCTCGACAGATAACAACAGCTCGGCAAAGAACTGACTACCCAAGTAAAACAGAATTAGTTAGCGAGTGGTAAAGTTAATATTCTCCTCGACAGATAACAACAGCTCGGCAAAGAACTGACTACTCAAGTAAATCAGAATAAGTTAGCGAGTGGTAAGGTTAATATTCTGCTCGACAGATAACAACAGCTCGGCAAAGAACTGACTACCCAAGTAAAGCAGAATAATTTAGCGAGAGGTGAGATTAATATTCTCCTCGACAGATAACAACAGCTCAGCAAAGGACTGACTACCCAAGTAAAGCAGAATATAGTTAGCGCGTGCTGAGGTTAATATTCTCATTCTGCTCGACAGATAACAACAGCTCAGCAAAGGACTGACTACCCAAGTAAAGCAGAATATAGTTAGCGCGTGCTGAGGTTAATATTCTCATTCTGCTCGACAGATAACAACAGCTCAGCAAAGGACTGACAATAATAATAATAATAATAAAAACTTTATTTCTGTGTCAAGATAAAATATAGCAGTTACCCACTAAGTAGGGACACCTATCTAAACTATCTAAATATTTAAACAAGCTAATTTACATTAATAAATTATAAATAACTAGGATTTTATATAAAACTCTATAACATAAAATCTTATAAAATATCAATTCAAATGTAAAAACAAACTAAGAGTATACAAACTAAGAATTAAGAATTACACAGGACACAACTTTTACAATCATTCGTAATAAGGCTAGTTAGATCTTGTTTTCTGATTAGATTCTTAAAAGCTTCTAGAGTATGTAGTTCCCTTGCCTTTGCATCTAACTTGGACCAGAGTACTGGTCCCAAATATCTTACAGAGTGTTTACCAAAACACGTGGTATTAACCCTAGGAATCACAAATTCTTTAGTTCTTAAATTGTACTTAGAAGTGTTATAAGAAAATAATCTACTTATGTAACCTGGGCACAAGTCCCTTTTAACCTTAAACAGTAAAGCAGAATTAGTTAGCGCGTGCTGAGGTTAATATTCTGCTCGACAGATAACAACAGCTCGGCAAAGAACTGACTACCCAAGTAAAGCAGAATTAGTTAGCGCGTGCTGAGGTTAATATTCTGCTCGACAGATAACAACAGCTCGGCAAAGAACTGACTGCCCAAGTAAAGCAGAATATAGTTAGCGAGTGGTGAGGTTAATATTCTGCTCGACACTCGCGTGTATTAAGGCATGGCTCCTCGTGTAATATTGGGTTTTCATCATTTTTTCTAGCTTTATTCAGCGTCCCCTAATATTTTATCTTATAACCATGCACTAAGAAACAAAACCATTTTTGGATGGTACCCTGTGTCTGTTGGGGTCACATGACCAGCCACGCCCTAAATTATGCAATATTTGGAATTTTAAGATTACGGCATGAAAATTCAATTAAAAGCTTCCGTTTTTCCTTCCTTAGTCTTTAATTTACAGAGTAATACGTCAAATTAAACGGGGAATTTCGAAAACTGTTATTGCTGCATAATTATTCATTGTTTTCCCCTAGTCCCAGTCCCTCTCTAAATTTAAAACGTTATAGTTTACAAAAACAAAATAACTTTGGAAAACCCCGATTAGTTCCATAAACCTTGTGCTAATGGTCATGGATAGAAAACAAATTAAGTAGAAAAACGTTTTTCCAATATCTCGTAAATTTGGATCGAAAAAAATTGCTAAAAATTGGGCGTGGCAAGTCACGTGACGTAGCAAGTCCATTCATGTAAGCGAAAATTTTTCTTTTCAACATTTAAAAGCCTTTCAGAAAGTTTAAAGCCAATAGGTCAAATATGTTTTAAAACAAACCACCCCCTTTAAATCGAAAGAGACCTATTCCTTAATTCACCCGAGCAGATAACAACAGCTCAGCAAAGGACTGACTACCCAAGTAAAGCAGAATTAGTTAGCGCGTGCTGAGGTTAATATTCTGCTCGACAGATAACAACAGCTCGGCAAAGAACTGACTACCCAAGTAAAGCAGAATTAGTTAGCGCGTGCTGAGGTTAATATTCTGCTCGACAGATAACAACAGCTCGGCAAAGAACTGACTACCCAAGTAAAGCAGAATATAGTTAGCGCGTGCTGAGGTTAATATTCTGCTCGACAGATAACAACAGCTCGGCAAAGAACTGACTACCCAAGTAAAGCAGAATAAGGTAGCGAGTGGTGAGGTTAATATTCTCCTCGACAGACAACAACAGCTCGGCAAAGAACTGACTACCCAAGTAAAACAGAATAAGGTAGCGAGTGGTGAGGTTAATATTCTGCTCGACAGATAACAACAGCTCAATAAAGAACTGACTCCCCAAGAAAAGCAGAATAAGTTAGCTCAAGCTAAGGTTAAATTCTGCTCGACAGATAACAACAGCTCAGTAAAGAACTGACTACCCAAGTAAAGCAGAATAAGTTACAGCAGTTAGCGCGAGCTGAGATTGATCATATCCCGCAAATGTAATAGTTTCCTAATAACTGCAAAGTTACAATTCATTTATAAATTTTGTATGCAACTTACCGATGCTGCTCAGTTTTTGCCTGACTTTCATATCAACGAAGAGCGACCGATACTCCGGATGGCGATCATACTAGTAACCTTGTATTTCCCGCCAGAATTAATGCTTTCATGAATCGCTCGTGATCAAAACACGAAAATAGGGAGGTATAAGCCTTGCACATTCGCGTTAGCGGTTGGCAATCATTTATACTTGCGATATAGCAGGAGAATAGTAGAAAAAATGAAACGAAGACATACCGGAGATAGATAACAATGCAGCTGAATTATGTTATGATCGAATCGCGAACACGTGGAAGCGCTGCGTGGTTTCGTGTATTCCGTCTTTAATAATTTTCTCATGCGAAAAAAATAATATTGAACTAACAACCAAAATAAACTTACCAATAGCGATGTTGCTCCACTTAATTACATACAGATACAACTTACCAGAGCCGATTTCGCGTGGCTTTTCGAAAGGACATCGAGGAAGATTTTCCCACCTCGTTTACTGTATTATTCAGTCTATATTCTTCACCCCAGAGTTTTGATATAAAACGCCGGTAAAATGGAATGCCGATTCTAGACTTTTCAGGAAATTTTTATAATCTTATCACATCGATTTCAGGTTTCGCAAACGACTGTATTGAAGGTATACCAAGAGAGCTACGATTGAAATCTCACTGACGAACACATTTTCTTGCGACACATGGCAATTTTCTCGAGAAAATGAAACCGGAAACTGCGTGACATAAATCCTGTTCCATGTTAAGTTTCCTGGCATGTGGTGATAAGTAGTGTACAAGATTAAAAGACCACCTGGTCAGAATTTTTTTCCAAATATAAACTAGTTGCGATTTGGAGACGGCAATACATAGATGTTATTCAGCAAAAAGTTGTATAGCTTGGCTGGTTATTTTTGCTAGCCGTTTTCATTTTTTTAAGCCTTTACGCGAGAAAAAGTAAGAAATTTCCAAACACTCAACGTTCGCAAATCAAAATGGACTCCCCCAGAGGGCCAGTTTTCTTCTCTAGATTTTTTCGTCAAAAAATGTCGTCACGATGTCCAAAAACTTAAATTTAACCGCCACACCAAAATTTCCAACCTTTCAACAGGAGAATGGGCAGCGCTCAAAAGTCTTAGCAAACGACGCGACATTGTTATCAAAGCGGCCGACAAAGGCGGGGCGGTAGTTGTTTGGCGGACCGACCTTTACCGACAAGAGGCTTTTCGGCAACTTTCTGACACCGCTTTCTATGCCAAAGTTGATAAAGATCTCACTTCTACCAACCAAAAAATTGTCAAAGAAACTATCCAAGACCTCATTACTAAACAACAATTACCAGTTACCGCCAACAATCTCATCATCACTACTCCTAGAACCTCACGCGTTTATTTCAAACCTAAAATTCATAAACCAAACAATCCGGGCCGACCCATTGTTTTCGCTTGTAGCTGTCCTACCGAACTAATTTCTAGCTATTTAGACAAAATCATGGCCCCCATTGTCAAATCACTACCCTCGTACATTAAGGACACCAATCACGCACTCGAAATTTTCCGGGATTTCAGTTTTGCCAGCGAAAACAAATTAATTTTCACTATGGACATTACCTCTTTATATACCGTCATCCCCAATGACGAAGGACTTCAAGCACTAAAATATTTTTTCGACCAGCGCTCCATTCAAAACCCAAGCTCAGAAACACTGCTCCGCTTAGCCGAATTAGTTTTGACACTTAACTATTTTTCATTTTCCCAAAACTACTACAAACAAGTAAATGGAGTCGCCATGGGCACCAAAATGGGACCAAGCTACGCTAACCTTTTTGTAGGCCACATCGAAGACAAATTTTTTAATCAGTACCACGGAACCAAACCCGAACTCTACGGCCGCTACATCGATGATTGCATTGGCGCTACCTCTTCCAGTAAAGAGGAACTTAATCAATTCATAACTTCTGTCAATACTTTTCATCCAGCTCTAAAATATACCTGGGAAATTTCCGAAACCTCAGTCGCTTTTCTTGACATTAATATTCAATCAACGGTAACAGTTTATCCACAAGTGTGCACTACAAACCTACAGATTCCCACAGTTATCTGTTACATTCATCCTCACATCCATCGCACGTTAAAAACGCCATTCCGTATTCTCAATTTCTCAGACTTCGACGTCTATGTAGTGATGACTCTGATTTTTCAAACAAATCAGAAGAAATGTGCCAGTTTTTCAAGAAACGTGGGTACCCTGACTCTGTTGTTAATACGGGCCAACAACGTGCACAACAGATCGACAGACAGTCAGCACTACAAACGCCACAGAAGGAAGAGAACGAGAGAATTCCATTCACCCTCACTTTCCACCCACACAACAACACAGTCAAAAGCATCATTTTAAAAAATTTCAAATTACTCCAAAACGACCCCGAAACTGGCAGAATTTTTTCACAACCCCCACTAATTTCATTCAAACGTGACAAAAACATAGGCAACTTTCTAGTTACGAGCGCACTGAAATCTGACGATGTACCGGGAACTTTCAAATGCTCACGCACACGATGTAACACTTGTCCTTTCATTCACAACGCGGACAAAATAACAGGACCCAAACGATCTATTAAAATCACTGATCGTTTTACATGCACCTCCGTAAATGTTATCTACTGCATTACATGTACTTTTTGCAAAAAGATATACATTGGCGAAACAGGGAGGAGACTGGGCGACCGTTTTCGTGAACATCTCCGAGACGTTGAAAAAAATGACAAAGACGCATCCAAACCAGTCGCGCGCCATTTTAATCTTACTAACCATTCTAAACAACACATGACAATCTGCGGCCTTTCCCTACACCAGGGTAACACAGAAAGCCGTAAAAACCTAGAACAAAAAATCATCTTTCAAATCGGCACTCTCAAACCCCACGGAATCAACGAACGCTTTTCATTCAACTAATCTACATTTGTTTTTCACGTCACCAAATTTCCACCAATAGCGTAGCTCCACCGCTTACTATATAAAACCACACACTACCCACAATTCCTTGATTCGCTCCGACGAAGGGCTAGCGCTCGAAACGTCAGCTATTTGAATCTTTTTACGGTGGTCAATTTACCTTATCGACTCAGTCGATAAAACTAAATTCTCGTGTTTCATCCCCCACCGACGCAGCACCACAGTTTCTCTAGAAACTAACCCCATTCATAAGAAATTTCCAGCCGAGTTGCACAACCTTCCACTCAATAAATTGTTTCGGGACAGTCAGTGATCGCAAAAAAATTTAAATCTCAATGTAAACATAATACGCACACAGCTAAGTTTCCAGGCGTGAGTTTCTCGTAAGTCTCGAAAACTTTTTGGACCCGAAAAAATGTGTTACGTGCAGAATGTTTACCACTTACAATAAAGATTCGGTTTTTGTTGATTTTGAAAGCTAAGCAATAAAATCTTACGTTTAGTACACAACTTTAGCTGATTTGTGGCGGCTAAAATCTTCAACTCCTTTCGTTAGAAACTACATTTAAAAAATAGCTTTCGGGCTCGAAAACTCTTCGGGAGTTTCGAGAAAAACACGCCAGGCCCGGAAAGTCATCGGAATCGACCACGTTTTGAAAATAGGGAGCTTAAGCAACCACGACGCCGACGGCAGCGAGAACGGCACAAAACAATAGGCTTAATGAGCGAAAACAATGCCTCTGCACGTGCGTTTTACATTTTGGTACATTTCTTTGCCGTTCCCTGCAAAACAACAACGTCAAATGATCAAATTATAGGTTTTTTGGAGAACGTGAACACACGACGGTTAATTTTCCTTTCTCCATTTGAACTGGAAAGCCACCCCTTCAAATTCAGCTCCTGGACAATCCAGACACATTAGACGAACTAAACAAATTGGAGCAACTGCCAATTAGTTTAAAATAGCGCGAATCCTTTTTTCAAGAGACGTTTTCCTTGGCGTTGCCGTCGTCGTTGCTTAAGCTCCCTAATCACCAATGCAGTCCAACCTCATCCCCAGGGCATTCTCCGTTTTCAAAATGGCGGGCTTTGCGTAGAAACCGCTGGACAAGGCTGCCAAAACTGACTCCAAGAATCGTGGAGTGATTTGTCACGTGGCGCACGACGAAATGGCGTTTTTCCCGGTTTATTTTGGCGATTTGCAGCCGTGTTTGTTTTCTGGCAAGCTGAAATCGTTGTTCAAACGAAACGAAGACATCTTGTCTTGTTTTACGAGACAAAATGCTTCGGGATTTTTGGAGAATTTCATCCATAATTATCCATGATCCTGGGGTTTTTACGCCCGCCCGCCGCCCCGCCATTTTAAAGGCGGAGAAGGTCCTGGAAACGAGGTTGCAATGTAAATTAACACAGTAGACTCAGTCCATGGAAAATATAAAATAATCTGGATTTATTTTCTACAACATAGATGTTTTGTTTACAATTCTACGATTCCCTTGTTTGCAATAAATAAGAATTATTTTTCATTGTAAAAATTTCACTCGAATACAAACCACTCTTAAATACTTTTAATAAATAAATAATATGTTGACATTTTAAAATATAAAAAATACCATTATTTTTTTAAATATGTAACAGGAAAGGCGTTACAAACTCTAAATAAATGTTTAGAAAAATTAAGCCTGAAACCATAAATGTTATTTTCTCTTTTACAATAAATAAAAATTCCGCCGGCAAACTGGAAAACAACAAAGACGTAATAATTTAGCGACTTAGTGGTTGATCTAGAAACAAAGCCCTTAAAAAAACGAAAATAATCAGGAAAGTTTCCCGTAACAAGAAGCCTTTTGCTTACTACGAATGTCATCATTAAAGTATTTTTAGTTAATAATAATAATAATTAATATTTATAATGCGCAGGTTCCATATGTAAATGCTTATCTGCGCATAATAGTATTACAAATTAAATATTACAGTATACTAACAACAATGATTAACTTAAAATGTAAACTCTCAATGAAAACGTAATAATTAAAAAAGGTAATTAAGATACAATAATTAAACTAATAAAACCTTTTTTAATAAATTGTTTGACTTTGCGACTGGAATCATTGATAGCCCTTATTCAAGTTCAAATTAACTCCAAGTTTTTTTATTTTTTAGAAATTAACAAAATTAAAAAGAATTGCCAGTCAATTGGAATAGCTCTTATGTTTGTTTACGCCAGACTAGCTAATTTCACCCCCAAGCCTCGCTTTCGAAGTTTAAACCTGTGACAATCTCATCAATGCATTCTCAAAAGAGCAATATTGAAAAGAATATCCACTCAAAACCAACGTGAACTTGTCAAAGGTTTGCAAGGAATTTCGTGCAAACGAGGCTTGGTGGTGACTTTTGAGCTGATGACGTCATCATGCATAAGGCCTATTCATCTCCCGATTATTCCACTTGTATTCCGATCAGCCCTCATTGCAATCTCGTACTCAGATCTCACTCGTCCTTGTTTACCGTGGGCGATCTGTTACGAGATGGAATACTGAATTCACATACATTTCAATCAGTTGTAAGGGTCGTAAACAAAGGCTATCGCAAGAGTTCTTTCTTTCCACTTCCACACTTTCTCTCCCGTAGTTTTGTCGCATCTTGAGATTAGCACCCTGTGATGATAGTAAACAGGTCGACAAAAATGCCTACATCTGGGACATACAGCTTTCACGAGACTTCGCGGGACTCGCGCGGGATCTTCGTCTCGGTCCCAGACCCATGGACAATAATCAGTGCCCGGTGAAGAATCCGATCTTGTCTTCCTCGGTTGTGGAAGGCTCCCGTTAAAAGGGTTGACTAAAGTAGGCGTTGGTTTCTTTACAAATACGTATTTTTGACGAAGATGGCGTAATACTTGGGCTGCTTTTAAACCAGGCTTGCGGGGGCATGGAGCTGGAGCCGAGTTTACAAATGTTGCCATGGTGGAAAGGAATGACATTAGCAGCAGCATAAACTAAACGCAGGAATAAAAAAAATATGAGTCGCTGATTAATATACAAACCAAAACAAACAAGTTAGTGCTGCTTTCGTCTGAAGAAGAAAGCAACTATAGAGATTCTAGAACTCTTGCTTGACTTGGCCGCGACTAGTAAATTCAACCGCAATCAAATCAAGAGCATACGTGCTGCCTTTCAATACCGCGGGGTTGCTGTTCGAGTGTGTCACTTGCTTTTTTCGTGTTTTGCTTTTCAATCATTAAGGGGCAGTATCCCGGCTAAAACATCTTGTTTTTATGATTATGGCCAGGAACTTGCTTTAAGCTTGTTTTATTATCTTGGCATAGAAGGGAGTAAAGCCGACAAAATAACGGATTAAAAAAACCCTCAAAATGCCATCATAATATATTAATGGCAATTTTGATTTCTTAACCGCCTGTTACGAAATCAAAACAGATGAACTGTGATCCATTTCAATCCTTGTAATCCTGCAACTTTTTCTCCAAACTACTGCTTCTGTTTTGCTCGCACTGGACGAAAAAATGGATTTACATGGGTGACAAAACAGTAGTAAAACTGTAGTAAAGACCACATTTGCACAACTTTGCCCATATTTGTAGCAAATCAAACTTGATGTTTGCACTTTTTTTGCAAAGAAAGCAAAGATGGTAAATACCGCATTTAATTTAAATAGTTATTATAACTCATATATACTCTTCCTTTTCAATGTGATTAATTTAGCTAAAGCTTCATTACTATAGTTTCTAAAAGAACTGTATAACCTCCACCCACTTGTAACCCCCTCTATGGTTGTAGCCAACTCGAAAGCTTGGCTCCTTTCGCTGCTGCACACTTTTTTCTTTGTTATGTTTAATTCGATGTAGAGTTAGCTCTGCTCTTACTTTTTTTCCCTTATTGTTGGTGTATTATAATTGAATAAGTGTGAATAAATAAACTTGAACTTGAAACTTGGAATAAAGATGAGCAAAATTAATATGAGATTTGCTTGGGGTAGCAAATTAAGATAATAGTAAATTTTGCGCAGATGTATATTTGCACCACATTTGCACACAATTTGCACGTGAGCAAAGATGTATATTTGCATTCACTTCACACCCAGTGCAAATTTGGTTCAAATTTAGAGGCCTAAATTTGCTACAACATATTCGCTCAATGTGCAAACTTGAGTAAATTCATTTTTTCGTCCAGTGTCGATAGAATCCTTTTATCCTGAGTTTAGTTGTATATTTGGTGGCATTTGGCAAAATTTCGTTATTTCGGCGGGACACTGTCCTTTAACCCTTTAAGCCCTAAGAGTGATCATCATCAAATTTTTCCTTGTAATATCAATGCCTTATCAATCAAAAAGGTCATGCGAATTAAGGACATGATCACAGAAGATGAATTCCGCTTGATATCTAAAAAACAAAATTTCCCACTACTTCTCTAGGAAATGTATAGGGACAAGAAATGAGAATTTAGATTTTGATATTAGAGCTTAAAGGGTTAAAGAGACAAAATCAAGGCAAAACCAAGACCAGTCGTCCCCAGGACCTACTTCGCCTGGACAACTCCAAGAATCGTGGGGTAGTTTGTCACGTGACAAAAGATGAAATGGAGTTTTCGGATGTTATTTTCAGGGATTTGCAGCCGTGTTTGTTTACTGACAATCTGAAATCGTTTGTTCAAAGCGAAGAAACTAAGATATTTCATCATGTTTTACCACTGAGGGGCCTATTATGGGCTTCTGCTTTTACGCGACACAATACTCCATGATTTCTTGACTGATTTTGGCAACCTTGTTTCGCCCGCCATTTTGAACGCGGAAAGACCCTGGGGACGAGGTTGGGCTTAACGCGTTTTCTTGCGCTTGGCATGTTTTTTTTTTTCAAGTTCCATACATTTGGTTTATTCCTTTCAGTTTGGACAAACTGAGGATGCCCAGGTTTCGCGTCTGTCACCCTCAGTCAGTTAGCTGACTCGCAATTCTTGGCTTGCGTATAACGTCCAGCATAAAAATTCAAAAATCTGGACTTTACACCCTACAAAGCTTTTTCTACCATGGTATGTAGATAGCAGTGTTACAATCCTTCACAAAAAGTTTCAGGTTTTAACGATGTTTTGCTTCTGATTTGTGAAGGTTTTAAATGTGCCTCGCAGTTCGTCACGCTATTTCAAATAGGCCGTGAAAATGAAGCAAAATTGAACCACTTGAAAGTTGTTTCCATTATAGATGCTTATAAGCCGATATAATGTTACTTATAGTGAATCCAATCTTTTTGTGATGAGATTTTTTGCGTAATTATGACTTTGAAGTGTTGGCCGCCATGTTGGTGTACCAAAGTGGTACACCAAGATGGCCACTCCATACATTTTTACTAAAACTGTCTAATATCCGTTCGCCTTAAAATAACTCTTGAACAAAATTCTCTGGCGCTTCAAAATTTGGCCCAGATGTGTAGTTTTAAACTCTCTACAATATTATTTCATAATCAATTTGGAATCTAAATCTGTTTTTAATGCTTCTGAACGCCTGGAAAAGGGTACTTTTCTTTTTTTTTTTTTGATAATCATCACAAAACTTCTCTTCATATTGAGATACTGTAGCAAGGTCTGATCTTGATTTTGCAAAAGATATTAGCATATTTTCCGGAACGAACAGTGAACGGTTCCAAAGAGTTCAATGTACTGTATTCGGCATGCATGTATAACCACAAAAAGTTCCTGAATATCAGTCCTATAAAGGTTTAAAAGTGTTGCGGTTAAAAGTTAAACTGAGAATATCAAGTGAAAACTGAGATGAAATTGAACCATGATCATAAATAAAACCTTGAAACGACTGAGATATTAAAATTGTTATAAAAAATTTTGCAATCTGTTCAAATTTTTAATAAGTAACAAAACGTTCATTCTAGCCGCAAAAATAAAATTTCCTTCACGCTGGGTACGATCGATTTCTTATAACCTTTAGAGCCATTGCTACCTTTTAATATTTTTTTCGCTTTCACTATTTCCGTTCTAAATTTTCTAATATTGTGTTTGTTTTACCAAACAAACCAACGATACTGTGGCAAAAGGACACCTTTAAATCAGCTAACCTAGCAAATTTGATCAGTAGGTCAGTGATTGTCGAGACGTTTGTATGGCGATAATTTGCGTTCTTTTCAGTACGACTCTGTACTTTTACGTACGTCTGTACTTTTACGTCTGTAAAAAAATGTAAAAATGCACTGACCTATATCTTCGCTTCTAATTAAAATATAACGATAATATTTTACCGTTAAGTGAGTTTGTTTTCTTCCATTTTAGGTCATAACACCGATTATTAGGTAAATAATAAGTTATATTCATTCTGTATTAGATTTTTATTAAGATATCCTGATCCACCTATTGTTAAGATTGTTCACTGTTCAATTCAAAACAACACCCTTCGTAAAGTAGACGCCTGTTGGATTCACTTGAGTGAAATAGGTGGCATAATTAATCGACAATGAATCGAACGAACTGAATGAAATTCCATGATACAAAAACTTTTCTGTGTGTTCATTGTTGATGACAATCTACTAACACTCGCATTTCATAAACGCACCTCAAAATGAGCACACACTGCTAGATGGAAGCCAAAGATCCTTGATGGCGAAGATCCATGTTCATTTGCATTAAATTTTAGCCTCAATAATTTGCGGTTCACTGCATAGAAGCCTATTGTAAAGCCCAAACACTCATGTCTGTTTGATTATTTCAAAACTCTTTTGTTCTTGAAAACTGAGTATACCTAGTTTGCCATTAAAACTTCCAAAACTGACGCGGATTTCTGCAATTGAGCGGCGTTTTTTACGAGTTTTGTTTCACAAATCGTGGCACAGAGAGTCCATCCAGCATTCGTTTTAGCCTGCTTCTCGAATTTTCTCCAAAGCTCAAGAAACAAACATCACTTTGCTCGGGTCAAAAAGGAGAGCTCTTTGTGTGGACTACAAATTAAATTGGTTGACAAATTTTATCAACGGTATGAGTTCAAACGGTAGCTGTTTCTCAAGAGCTTGGTTAATTTTGTTTTTCGATCTTATCATGCATTTCCATTTGTTTAGCTGAACTGGAACTGTAGTTTATGATTTCGGCAACTGACGAGGAACGAAATAATAATGCTCAAAACTACAGGTTTTACCTTAGTGTAAACTAAAAGTTGATAATAGATAAAACCCAGTGTTATAGATCAGGGAACACTTGGTGGAACTTGACGTAAGCGTTCGGCGTTTTCAGTATCAGTACAATTCACAATTTTTTGTTTCGAATTCTAACACCGTTAATTATAAAAATATCATGAAAATTAGTACCTGATAAACATTTTTCAGTAAATGAAACACAAACACACTAGTACACTGGTTTCTTTCCAATAAAATTAACACAAGCAGTAACATTGCCCGAATTTAAAAACCGCACAGCTGAACCAACGAACTTCTGAGGGCTAGATTAATTAAGCAACCCACAAAGTTTTGTTGCGGACAAAGTTTACGATAGAACTGGCAAGTACAGCCACTAAACGGCTTTGGACGTATAAACTGACTAGTTGCATTTTTCATGGTCTGCAGTAATTTACAGTACGCACTACAGTTATAAGTACAAAAGTATGCATGCACAAAGCCAGGTAAAACTGAATCTTGAAGGGCTTTACTCTAAACGTTATGGGACTGTATTTTAGCTAAGTGCGATTGACAATTTGATGTCTTCCCTTTCTTTTCTTAAAAATATGGTAAAATACATCAATAAATACTGAAATGTTATTAATAAAACTCAAAAAACCTAACCTTCATCTCTTGGATATTTTTTCTTTTTTGATAATTGACATCCACAAGGGTCGGCGTCTAAGTTGATTATTTTAAACATTTAGAACTACCGGCTATTTATACTGTAATTACAAGTAATCCACAAAACAATATAATTACTATATATATAAGGGCGTAGAAAAAAACTAAAATACTTGAGACATGATACATGTTGCTTATCGAGAGTTCTCGGAGGGCTGGGTTAAAAGAATAACAGCGGTGGAATAAATCAATTAAAGAGATGATCGCATGAGGTCATCGTATTATTATTATTGACGGACTACGTACAAACAGTTGAGGTAGGTGAATGTAGTCACACAAACGGCTTCACACAAGATTGACAACACTAACGTATTTTTAGTCTTTCAGTAAACCGACAGGGACGTTTCATAGCCGTAGATCTGCTTTGATTTTCCGTAAAAACTAAAATTTTCAAAATAGTTCGAATTTTCGTCTCACTAGGGAAGTAAGCCACAACAATGAATAAAGGGAATGAATAAAAAAGTATTTATTATGAACCAGGTCGTCCTTGCTAGTTCTAGTAGGAACCGGTAAATTATAAGTTGGCGGGGTGTAATTACAAAACGTAAACGTTTCTTAATGGCTCCACAATTAAAGTTGAAAATGAATTACTCCGTCAATGAAATATTCAGTTTTTAGTGTCTTTTTAAGTGGGGCCTTAGCAACGACGACGGCAACGCCAAGAAAAACGTAGCCCGAAAGATAATTATACTTTGCAATTGTTTCAAATTGTTAAATTTGTCTAATGCCGGACTGAATTGTCCAGGGGCTGAATTTGAAAGGACGGCTTTCAAGTTCAACTAGAGAAAGGGAAATTAACCGTCCTGTGTTCACGTTCTCCACAAAATCTTTAATTTGATCATTCGACGTTGTTGTTTTCCAAAATAACGTACCAAAATGTAAAACGCATATGCAGAGACATTGTTTTCGCTCATTAAACCTATTGTTTTGTGCTGTTTTGTGCTATACCTATTGTTTTTTCGCTGCCGTCGCCAATAAGCAATCAGAAACATCAGCATTCCCGGCCTGGATTACTTCAATAATTTGGTAAATATTCAGCATGAGAACACATTTATGGCATTCATTTGATCAACATTTCTGTTTTGTTAGGTTCACAAAAAGGTAATCCGACAATAAAATATCTTGTTTTGCCATAGTTTTCAATCTGTTCCAATTTTGTTTATCTCTGTATTGTCTCTCTAGTGCCACCTTTTTCACGTCCCGGGGTCATGATTTGGGTCGTGATAACACTTGCTCTTATGCTT
Organism: Dendrophyllia cribrosa; assembly: GCA_024195265.1. Classification (NCBI taxonomy): domain Eukaryota; kingdom Metazoa; phylum Cnidaria; class Anthozoa; order Scleractinia; family Dendrophylliidae; genus Dendrophyllia; species Dendrophyllia cribrosa. The sequence continues at coordinate 14,600,610 of JAJLRJ010000005.1, forward strand.
ATAAAGTGAGTTTGTGGTTGTCTGTTATGCTGTGCTGCTGTGCGAGGTGGTTATAATTGTTGATGGTGAATGAAATCCTAAAGTATGACCATTGAAATGAAAGCTATTGGGAAAACAATACTTAAGTCATGTGATGCTGCCGGTTATAATTATCATGCCGGGTACGGGGTGCTTCTAACTTCTTTGTTTGTTGATGAAATCTGCCTATTAAAAGTGTGTCATTCAACTGCGAAAGCTATCCAGGCTATCAATCAGTATTTCCTGTGGCCGGTTGCAGCTGTTTATTATAGTGCACATTGTGGTTCTAGCAGTTTGAGTCTGTGGATAAAATCAATCAAATGGAAGCGACGTGAGCAGTACTTACGGACGGTGCTGTGCCCGGTTTAAACATTTGAGAATTTTCTTTTGATGTGGGCCACTCTTGAAAGACAGAAGACTGTTTTTTTATTCTTGAAGACAGGATCGTTGGCTAATATCCGGTAATTTACAGTAAGCTCTTTTTAATTGATCTATCATCAGCCTTGTTTCTATGTAAACTTCGTCAACAAAAACAATAAAACGGATATGTTTTTTAGAAGAAGGATATTCTTCCGTGTCCAGCCGGATACGACACAGTCCCACGCCTTTCCGTCGTCTTTGTTGTTTGCACCAATTTCGTGCGCCTCACAGCAGGACAACACCGCATTACGAACAACCTGCTGCACAATGCATTTCATTAGGTACCTTTAGATTCGTTTAGTTCTATGATGAAATAGTGTTAAACTTGGTACATACGGGACTAACGGAAGTGTGTACAGCAGTTTTCAAAATGAAAAAGCTACGCGACTGTCATCCACCAAAATGTAGGGGGTCGCATTCTCCGGTCAACTGGAGCTAACATCAGACAACCCTGACTTCCGTACATACGAATATCGGCTGATACTTTGCCTGAAGGTAATAGAAAACAACAATGTGATCTCTTCCATGAAAGGTATCCATTGTCAACCAAGATCTAGATTCCTCGTGTGTCTTTCTTTTTTTGTGTGTGTGGAAATAATATATTTTGGTCAATGACAGCGCCGGAATTTAATAAGTTAATGCAATTAAACTATGAGTTGTTTTTAACCGTTTTAATTTCAGTTTAGAGACAAGTGAGACCCTAGCCAGCTGAGTTTATAGTAAAGAGCATTCTCTAGATCACAGACGACGAAAAGAGGACAACTTTGCACGTCCAGATCAAACATGCTCTACGAGGAACCTAATATATAACGTGTATGTTGACGTCTTAGAGAGGTTCCTTCCTTATTAGAGGGAAGTGGAATGAAGTAATAAAAGAACTGAAGACAGCCGGTGCAGACACCTCTCCAGTGACACGAGCAGAGAGGCGTAAATGGAGGCGATTAAAATCAGAGCACTGATGTGTATTAGAGAGCTAACTATGCTGATGTGGCCGTTTTAGGATGGTGTCGGCTTACACACAACTGATGTAAGTGGAAGATGGCTTGCACCTGAGGCGTATTGTACGGCAGAGCATATTTCTCCACTTAGGAAAGGTCTGTGTCCAAAAAGGACTCGGAAAGGCACGAGTGAAGACTGAAAGCGTATTTAATAAACCTTTTTGTAAGCCGTACCAAATATTGCTGTCCATGCAGTGAAGGTTTGGCCCTTACCATTCTTTTACTGAACTGGTCACGGATCGTCCCAATTTTTCTGTAGTGAAAACGCCGGCCTTAACCCTTTCACTCCCAGAATCAATTACAAAGACATGTAGCGTAGTTCTAACTTTTGAGTCTGGCAATGAAATAACTATGGTGTGACCATTCAAATCTCTTCAAGTCTGACTTGTTCCATAAAATTGGAAGTAGCCAAACACGATCTTTTTAATATGCACCGAGAGGTCAGTACGTCAAGGTTGCATTTTGAGCCCATTGCTATTTAATCTGTACATCGCGACGCCGATTTCCCTTTCGTAAACAAGCGATGCTATTTTTAACGGTCGATGCCATCATTAACATATTAGTTTATGCCTGGATTAGGATGAAAGTAGGCTATCATTATTAGATAAAACTGGGTTTAGGTAAAGCGATTATTAGACCTAAGCTAGATTGGCGATTAGGTTAAATCTAGGGATAGGGTTAGAGTTATAGATGTATCATTAAGAAAAGCACCTTTTAAAATTTTTCTTGGATGTTGTTCAAAATTACGCCTATTTAGGCCGGAAGCTTCACAAAATCGCCGATTGATCGCCTAAGGGAGAAGGCACTTCATGCTCTTTTCATCCTAAGATTTTAGCAGTCTAAGACCATCTTTAGCCTGCAAAATGTTTTTTGATTTCCCCAATTTCAAGTTATAAATTACAATAAATGAAATCTGGTGTGTATACACTAAATCACTTGGGACAGTTCACCAGTTGAAAAAAACCACTTTCAGTTCTGTAAACGGTACTAGAAGTGAACAACAAGGCATCTAATATTGCATGCAGGGCCGAACTTGGCCGATACCCTCTGATCATTGATATAAATAAAAAAATTAAATTAAAGTAATTAAATTATTTTTAAAAACCATTACAAGCCCTCAATGTGGTAAGATTTGACTAGGAATAATCCTGATAGAAAAAGTTAAGTGAAACTAAGAATCAGTAACCACAAACTAAGATTGAAACTGGTAGATATGACGAAATCTCAAGAGATGACATACTTGTTCTGTTTGTCAATAATATCGAAGATGAAATTCATTTTCTGTTTTACTATCATAATTATTCATCAATTAGAGATGATTTCTATAATAAAATGTTTAATCGATTGCCGAATTTCAAGCAGTCACCAGTGAATGAATTGATTATAAAATTGATGCACTCCGAAGATTATTTTATTGACATGCAGCTGTCGAAGTTCATTTTTTCCTGTTTTGATCGGAGAAGCAAATAGCAAATTTTTATCGGTCCCGCAAACTAGCAAGATTTAATTCATTGTAATTATGATTATTTGTGTTTGTTTATTTTTTTAATTGGAGGGGCACGAAGCTCTCGGAACGTCTCACAGGATTGGCTGAGAAAACAATAGAACAAACAACAGAAAAAATGGACCCTTGCCCTGAAACGTGAGAGCTTCGTGATACCCAGGGCTAACAAAATTAGAGGTTCTAAAGAGCTTCGTGGCACCTGATTTATTTCTCCAAATTTGGACCCCGTTTTAGAAAGGATTTGCACTCAAAATGATACCCCGTTCTAGAAATAGGTCAATTTTTAATACCCAGTTCTAGAAAAAATGGCTGCTGATAATCTGAAGCTTTCGTGCGTTCGAAATATTACACCCCGTTCTAGGAAACGTCTCTAAAATGGATACCCCGTTCTAGATCAGGAGTCCCAAAATCACGACCCCGTTGGGCGGCACATACCCGTATAGGTATTTTGGGGGAGTACCCCCCCCCCCCCCGGGGATTATAGTCATGCAAATTGACTTGTTGTTGTTGTATTGTTGTCTTCGGCAGTACTTTTACATGGCACCTGATTTGTTTTTTTAATATTTATATCTAATCGTACCTTTTTGGTACCCTTCGGTGGCATATCAGGCTCGTTTGGTCGAGCCAATATCCACGGCGAGATTACCATACCCAAACTCAGCCCAAAATCCGGTGATATTTTTAGTGAGTTACGGTAATAAAATCTGTCAGGTGTCCTATCGTGTGGCCCGCGAGGAGAATAGTACGGATCAACAAAAGGCGCAAAAAGTGATGAAGGAAAAATAATTTTACTTTGAGTTTTAGCGAGCAAAGTGACAAATCGTGGTAGCAAAATATGTGTAAAACCCTTCTCTGCAAAACCATTATCGGCATTTGAAAACGAGAAAATTACAGTGTATGCCGAAGAAATCATTTTACAAGTCTTATCTCGAGGGAACGAACACATACTAGTGTAAATGTCACATGGAAGCTTCAAATACTCGCTTCAGCAGTTCAAACGTTCAGTTGGAGGAACTTTTGGAACTTTTGGAAATTTTGGAACCAGAATAAAGTTGACGTTAATGGTGGAAATTTCAAACTTTGTACCATAAAACCGTGCGATATCAGGTCTTGATATCGTAGGATATCAGGACAGTAGACTAGGCATCTGATTGGCTAATTGAGAATGTGGGTACGGTAATTTGAATTTTTCTTAGATTTTGTTGTTAAAGGGTAAAGGGATGCTGATTGACCTGATTGGCGTGCCAGACTTGTCCCCGTCATGGACAGACTCAAGAGAACATAAAGCTAAGAGAGCGAATCCCCCATACATACCCTATTCCAATGAAAATGTGTCTCAAGTTATTTTTAGAACGTACCAGTCCTCCGCGGAAAGTATGATCACGCGCGTTGCGTGGATATTTTCGTGGATGTTTCGCATGAGTGACTGAAGAGAAAGATGTCGGTCGAAGTGGGAATGAATGCACGAAAACATCCACGCAACGCGCGTGATAATACTATCCGCGGAGGACTGGTACGTTCTAAAAATAACTTGAGACACATTTTCATTGGAATAAGGTATGTATGGGGGATTCGCTCTCCTAGTTTTATGTTCTCTTGACAGACTACAGTACTACAGGGAACAGAGTCCTTGAAGAGAAAAAGGAAAGTTCAGTTAGGTTATCAACTTCCGGCAACTATATCAGAACACAGGTATTGAAGACAGCCTTTTTGCTGTCTGCAGAGCTTCAGACAACAGAGACTCAGGCTTTAGCTGGCTATTCGAGTCAGCAGAATGCTAAAGCGGCCGGCTAATAAAATATGTAATATGCCAACGATATAAGTATACAGAATCCTGGTTCAACAACGGCGTTTGTGAGATCCTACACATCTGACTGGAAGTTGTTAAGTGAACTTGACAGACTTGAAAACATGCACTAAACAAAAACTTTGAATACGGCATAATGATTGTAACGCCTGACCTAATGCGGTCTGTTGTGTGGGCTTGTGTTAAAAATGAAGCCGGATTTACAGCAATACGTTCTTTGTACGAGTCACGCTTCTGAGAAAGTATTTCACGGCTATATTTGCTTGATAAAAAAACCCATGAATTTTCTAATTATCACATAATCGATCAGCGTTAACATTCTAAACACTATGACAAGTATCTAGAATTATCATTTGTTCTTACCTTGTAATATTTACTGCAGAGAGACATTATCAAACGTTCGAGAAAATTACTTGAAACATTTTGACATAGTGCTATGCGAAACATCTACGTAAGCGGCATGCAATATTGTTCCTGAAGGACTGGCATCTTAAGTTAAGTGGACAAATCATTGTGAACAAGATAGAGAGCACGCGATGCAGTTACACCTCGGTGGTTTGTACCACAAAAATTTGAAGTTAAACTTTATTTAACGAGTAGTGAGCTAGCATCGATG
>JAJLRJ010000005.1:14606472-14846472 GCA_024195265.1 Dendrophyllia cribrosa
AATCAAATTATTAAGAAATTGATATTTTAACACGTTTTCTTTGGAATTTTACAAGAATTTCATCTCTGCTTTTTTGATCTGTTGGATATCATGTGTTGATAGATTCTAAATATGGATGTGCCGAATGGGTATCCTTTGTTAATATTCCTGGGTATCCTGTGACTAGATGATCCCATGCGTGCAACTGAACCTGTGACGTGATGACAAGGAGCACACGTCATTTTTAACTCGTGAATACAACGACGCGTTGAATGAGTCATACCAGTTGGAGACAAAATGCACTGTCTGTTATCGCTGAGCCCGCGATGTGAAATGGTCACTTGTCTTACCCTCGAGAATGGCGTATTGGCTTTGGAGGGTGTGAAATTGGACGTAGGGGGTAGGGGGCAGGGGGTTGGGGGTAGGGGGTAGGGGGTAGGGGGTAAACGGTAGGGGGTAGGGGTAAAGGGTATGGGGTAGGGGGTAAATCAGAAAACGGCAAACTGATCCTTACGGCAAGGCGATGAAAGAATAAACAAAAGAATAAAACAAAATATATATATTCAAACAAATTTGCCCAATATTTTGGTTTGAAAACAAACCTTCTTCAGGGGCTAACAGAAAATGAAGATAAAACTAAACGTTTGTTACAAATAAGAGTTTGAAATTATGAAAATAAAAACAATAGATTGTTATTGGTGTAGGAGACTAGGTGTCATATGTCAATGAGCTTCGTCGCGTCTATTTATTCCTAGAGGAGATAACGTTTTCCCTTTGTGTATTAAATGGGCCTCTCTCGCCTTTCTCACTGCGTCACGGTTGCTACGTACGAGTTCAAGTGGGATAAGAAGAACATCATTGATTGAATGTCCGGCTTGATTGAAATGTAGGGAGACAGGAGTGGGATCGCTGAGTTGATGATGGTTCATGATGGAACGGTGGTGTTTTCCGGTAGGGGGTAGGGGGTAGGGGGTCGGTGGAGTGAAATGCCTAGAAGAGGGAAGGGTTCGAACGTTTCATATTCACGAGTTGGCTCATACGAGCCTTCGATCTTTTTGTCAGCTGTTTTGTGTCCTTTCTGTTGTTGATGATTTCAAATAAATTATTTAGAATAACTCCATTTCCTCGACATTTTTCAGTTCTTAAGATTGTGTCACATGATAAGAAATAAAACACAAACAGCGGTGATAAACATGGTTAACCAACGCATTTTTATAATAAACTTGACGTTTCGTATGCTAAGCGACATACATTCCCGCATACATTTTCAAAAGTAACCGTTACAGTGTTTAAAACCTGTTTATATAGTTCAAAATTAGGGGTCTGGAACCAAGATTAAGAAAAACAATCTTAACAGTAATTTAATGGTACGGACTGTTAGTCCTAAGAAGCTACAGCTAATAAAGCATCAGCTTCTCACTGCTGACGTTGGCATTTAAGGAAGGCTGTAGTTCTTGAATCAACAAAGTCTCCTTGATTTTTGCAGCGTCACATACTCCACAATGGACGGGCAAGAACTGGGGAAACGATTCAACAATTTCCAACAATTCCTTCAGCACGCGCTGGACTGTTCTGATACCAACTGCATACTTCCGCTGTGTGTTAACACAAAACTTAAGCTGAAACATTCACAAGTTTGCCGCAAGAAAACAAAATGCGTTATTTGTCAGGAGATGAAGTCCCTCGCTTTAAAGCACTCTGAGTTTTGTGTCGACTACTACTGCCGCATACCCTTTTGCATGGAAGCAAAATTGAAGATAATTCAACAAACAGCCACTCAGATTCATCTAGGTGATTGCTTAGATGTTATACTTCAAGACCTAAAGGGAGAAAGCATCAATATCAGGTCAGATAGTAACAGCACAGGTCTATCACCCAGATCCGCTTCGTCTAGTTCGGACGAAACCCCAAAGCATTGTGCATTAATGCAGATGTCCTCTCCGTCATTAGAGCTTGGCATGAACAAATGTACACCTTTGGCTGTGAAGGAATTTTCAAATTCCTCTCGTCTAAGCCAAGAGCAGCTCACTATGCGTCAATCAGCCATAACCGCAGCAAGTGAAAGTGCAAATTCTCAGCGGGGAGATGCCATGGGACCTTATCCTGCATCTAATCAGAGTACCTTAACAACAAGCACTAAGACAGCAGTCACTCCTTTGTTCGTCAAGGAGCGAGAGAACGTAGCAACATCACCACAAGATTTGATTGATCGTCCATCTTCCGCATCTGCTCCCCCTGCACAAGAAAGAAACCTTCCAAGCCAGCAAAGTAACCGAAACTCAAATAAACGACGTCGAGAGTCGATACATCAGATGGCTGCAACTTGTCTCTCTTCCCACGGAGAAGAAACATTTGGGACTACATCCCTGGCAGTGTGCCTCAACTTGAATAGCATTATGGGAAGGCAAAATGCGGCCGCTAGCAGTCAAAGTATTCTGTTGAAAGTGCGTTTCATGAACGCATTATATAGCATTATACGTATGATTATGAATGCAAAAACAAGAGGAGAACTCTTGATATGCATTAGCTCATTGGAACGCGCTCTACATGAAATCGAAACACTAGATATTCAGGATCTAGTAGTCGTGGAAGGAATTTGAACAAATTCAGATTACATTGCTCGTGTTTTTCTTGACAAGTTTGTCTTCAAGATTTTCTCTAAATTCCCTCAAAGGAAATAATGATTTCGGTTTTTTTAAGGAAACGATCTATTCCGTCATAAACTGCTTGCTTTAATGTAGTTCCACAAAATCTGATTCAGTTTTTATCTTAAAAATTGGCCAATGATGGCCCAGTGGACCCCCTTCTGAAATTTCAGTGATGGGGGGGGGGATAGGATGGCTGCTTTTAACAGAGGGGGGAGGGGAGGGGAGGGGACCAAGGAGTTTGATAATATTCATTATACAGTCATCACACAAAATGTTCGGTTTACCGGAAGACAAATAGTCTACAGTTGTCATTAATTCGTTTGGATTATCTCATGCATCAGGGATTTCAAAGAAAGAAGAACACTTGGAAGCAACTCAAACAACTGCAGAAGGAGACATTATTCCGTTGTCGTTTTTTCGAATTTTACTCATTTACTTTAATATATCACAAGAGGGCTCGAGGGCCGTAGTCCGTGGCAAACTTTTGTGCTCCTGGTGTTCCCACTCGCTGACACGCCTGACGTAAATGACGCGACATTAATTACGTACATTTCAAATTACAGCGGAATGTCTCGCAATGCTTCCCTTCTGAATAATCCCTCCAGAACTAGTCAAGGACAACGATTACCATGAATTTTTTTCTATGCAGTGCTACAGTTATCTCGGCTAGCCAAACCAGCTTTCTTCAAGAATAACAAATGAAAATTTACATTCATTTGATATACGTGTCATAGAGTAATAACTTGTGCGCAATATTGGAAATACGTCAGACTGATGACATGATGACATAGATTTCCAAACGAGACTGAATACGTAAAGCCAGAAAAACCAGAACACTTGAACCTTATGGCGTAACATCCGAGAAGAAACACAGTTTTAGATTTTTGGTTTCCTTTTATATTGTTTTATTTAATTTTCCTACTGTCAACCCTGAACCGCCCCCCCCCCCCCCCCCCCCCCCCCCCCGGTGGGTACTCCCTATAATGGGCTATACGGGGATGCTCCGCCCGAAAGTGGTACCTTTTTTAGGCTGGAGGTATATGAAAGGGTCGGGATTTCACGAGTTGAAGTATGTGAAAGGGTAGGAATTTCACGAAAAATAGGAAATGGTATCGAAAACACGAGTTGAAGCATAAAAAAGGTGGGGAAAACTGCCATTTAAGTATTATAAAAAGGGCCTTTTAAAATATATCAAACAGACGCACGTAAAGGTTATATGAAAGTGGTACCATTTTCAATGAAAGGTATATGAAAGGGGTACCTTTTCTGTCAAAAACGGTATATGAAAGGGTAAAGGTTTGGACCTCGGGGCGGAGCATCCCCGTACAAAACTTTGTTGAGTATCCCCCCCCCCCCCCTCCCCCGGGCCTGAACCCTGTATAATATTGCGCAAAAGCTATTCTCTATAACACGTATACCAAGGATGTAAATTTTCGTCATTGTACCGAAACTGAAGGCTACCCTGGGTGCCAGAGACTTGTCTCGAAGCTTGCTGCGAGAGAACCTCTGGCACCCAGCTAGGGTAAAAGATAGCTGGTTTGGCCAGCCGATATATAGTAGTATATAGTACGTTGTATCGGTCTCTGCTTAATTCTACAGTATATCTTCCTTTTTTAAATCGATTAGATCATTAATTTGATCCAACGTAGACCAGCGCATAGACTGTTCACAGTCCCATATTTTCCCGACCTTTCCCGTATATTCGTCGAGTTCGATCCTTCATTTAGCCACCATCTTGAATTTCACGGCGCGATAAAAACTGGGAAGAGTACAAAAACTGCTCAGGGGGCGAGGGGCGGGGGAGGGAGGAAGCTCCCCCACCCCTCACGCTGTAACCCCCAACTCCCGTCCCCATAGGATTTTTGCACTCTCCCCAGCTTTCACTCGCCATGAAAGACAAAAATGGCGGCTGATTCGAACTTGCGATCAATCTCGACTGATCACACGGAAAAATATGGGACTGTGAACAGTCTAACCGGCGCAGGATTGCCGTCCACGGTTGCCTGCTTGAATATTTTTTTTTTGAAGCACTGTAAGAGGTTCGACTGTAATTATAATAAAGAATGGGAATATTCTTAAAACACGACTGCCGATAAGTATTGAACACTTCCGAAAGATGCATGAAGTCTAATTGCTCTTACACAGATTTTTGAAACCACCATAAATTTTCAAAATTTCCTTCAAAGAGGGCACGGAATTTTCGAGAGAGGCAATATTATTCCGTCAAGGCAAGGCTACCATTCGAGAAAATACGGTCAGATTATGTGGCTTATACCATGGAATCGCCTTCAACCACCTTTAGTATTACAATCATTTTTTTTCGAACCAACGTCCATCTACGTTTTTTCATCTTTTTCAGTGCGACCTTTATTGATCCGTTAACCTTGTAAATGTTTAGTTTTAATCGATAAGAATGTTTCTTGTAGTTTTTTATATTGCTCTTCTTGTTTTATTTTGACTGGACAACTTGAGGTTGTTAGTGAAATTTTACCGGAAAGAAACCTGTTTCGACAACAGAAGTTTTCGGGAAGGAATATAAAATTATGTTAATGTTTTCATTCAGCCAATCATTGAAGACTAACATTAACCTAAATTATATATAAGAAACTAGTTTTAAAAGTTTCTCAACCAGTCAACATAAAAGAAACCTGAGTAATTTACTTGTTGCCAGAATTGTTCAGTTGAAGTGGTGTGAAGTTTGATTGTCAAGTTCAGTTTGGTCGTTATTTGATCTTTGATCAAACGTACAAGTTGAGAAAGACATTCAACTAGTTCCAAAAAGTTCCTTTTAATTAATTACACACGAGGTTCCGGTTGTAGTTTTTATTCTGTGTCACAAAAAAAAAAACAGAAATGTAGGTACACCACGTTTATATACTAGAGCACTTTTTAATTAAGTGTATAGTGTTTTCTGGGTAGAAGACGTGTCACATGTCTCATAAGAGTCCTTTTAATATCTTTACAAATAAAACGCAAACATCAGTGTTTAAACTTGTCCTTGTTCTCTTTGCGCGATTACGCATTACAGTGTTGGTTGATTGAAAGCAGTCCTTTATAAAAATAAACATATTTTACAGCTTGCCTATGATAATCGCTACTTAGTACTAAATTTTTTGAGGTGTTAATAACAAAGTAGAGTGGTATAACAAGGTACCTACTATCTTTACATTTTGTTTTTGATATTTTTATTTTTCTGATAATTATTAAATTCATATAATCTTGATGTATTTAAATACCAACCCTGATACGAAATAGGTAAGTTTAAATTAGTTAAGCCGAATAAAACAAAGGGGGACTAACCTTGTAAGAACCTTTAAGGGTTCAGTTTACCGGCTTCTCCCATCTGTAAGTCATTATTATAACTTGAAACAACTTATACAATAATGAAAATAAAGATTTATTCATTCATCGATAACAACGAATAGAAGTGAGACAATCCTACATTGAGACATTGTTTTCGTAATATTGGCAATCTCGATAATTACAATTCACCAGTCAGCTTTTCAACGAACGGAAAAATGGACAAAAAATGCATAGTTCGCATTGCAAATCACTCATAATAAACGGAATATTATTGATTCTCCAAACCTCTCCCTTAGCTCCAATGCCGCGCCAGTAGTCAGGCCTTCCCTTTACCTTCTGCTTTCAGTCAATCAAAATGATTTCTTATTATAAATTAGGGAGTTGTATTTTAAAATTCTTTTTTGAACTTATGTTGCTTAATTTTTCATATTTATTTCTTATTTTATAATTTTATTCATTAGAAACTAAAAAAGAGACCATTCCGTATTTCCAATTCCGAAATTTCCTCCGAATTCCGTATTCTTGCTTTTTCCAAACTACCCATGGACCGTTGTTATTCAGATTTGTCGACCGCAGAATAACACATGAAACCCTTTGTTTCAATTATCAGTAGGCTATTATAATTAGATCAATAACTGATAGGTGACCTAACAGCGCGAAACTTCGTTATTCGACTACTGAGCTTTAATCCGTACCCGGTCTCTCCGAAGAAGAGAGTCAAAATGCAATTATGAGTGTTTTTACTCACGTGACCGGCGGCCATATTGGAGTCTGTTTGAACAAGAACCATTAAGAACAGAGCTAAAGTCTCATAGGATTCGTTTAGGACACCCGAATATGGCCACCATTTCATTGTTTTGGGACACCAATCGGGCCGCCATGACGTCACATTCAAACGCTTTACATCAACACTAAACTAGTGGCAGATCTTGAGGAGGAGCCGGGGACCACCCGCCCCCCCCCCCCCCCCCCCCCCCCTCCCCCACCCCTTTATTCTTGCAAAAAATAAATAAGAAAATAAGCCCTGAAGGGCCGACAATTTTTTCAGTTTACAATATATTCACTTTTATTAAGAAGATTAGGAGTAATCGACAACTGAACAAGTGGATTGTTGCTGTGCTTGGCATCCGCACCTGTTTCATAATTACTGACCACTCCTCGGCTTAATTTAACAACATTGAATAGTTTTTATTTTCAACCTTTAATTAAAGGTGATTTTGCATTGGTTTGTAATATATGTTTCCAGTTTTTTCTCCACGTTAGGAGTTTTTTCCGCTGGTTTTACACATCCGGCTTAATCACGGCTACAACTTTAATATGTAAATGTTCGATTTTTTGTGCCATTCATGTTAGTGTGCTTTTGATCAGGCTTCCCTTATGTTGGCTGCGGTTTGTATAACGAGCTTACGCTGACAAACATTGTAAAAGATATATTTTCATAAAGAAATAAAAAACGCGCCGAGTGCATTATTGAGTTATATAAGCACGCGGGAATTTTTAAGAATACGAGAGAAGTGCAGAGAAGCACGAGCCAAAGGCGAGTGCTTCTCGCACTTCTCGAGTGTTCTTAAAAATTCCCAAGTGCTTATATAACTCAACAATGCACGAGGAACAAGTATTTTTATTTCTTTTATAAAATAAAAACGGTTAAAATGAACCTTACGTCACGCGCGTGCTTTATCGAGTTATAATGAACTCGGTTTAACCAATCATAGCGCGGGCATTTCCTTGAGTATTTTATAATTATGAATAAAGTGGCTGGTCTCGATGGCTGGTTGCCTCCCTCCAATATTGTCAACTGAATTGCGCAGCGATAGAGAAAAGGAAAAAAATTCTGAATTTTTTTGTTGTATTGAGCCAGAGTGATTAATGATTTGTATTTTGTTACGTCAGTGCACGTCAGAAGGGCTTGTAGTCATGTATATGACCAACAGTTTTAAAGCAACAACTATATAGGATCGAAAAACATTTTACCCGCGAAAATTTAGCCAAGCCAATTTTGAGCGATGTTCGCGAAAACTAACTAGACATGGCTTAGCCAGTAAAGTAAGCATTCATCGCTAATGACGCAAACAGAGCAGAAAAAGTAATGTATGCATGAACGATTAATGAATAATGAACAAAACGAACCTTAACAATAATGCGAAAAATTTACTTAATAAATTGTAGGACGAAACTAACTGCCCGCTATTAACTTAGGAAATCCTTGGTAACATCCTGGAATAGTCACCTCCATAACCTACACATTACAAATATTAAATTGGTTCCGGAGGGACAAGAATTAAAAATTTGTATGCAATTTTATCCCAGTTAGTAATTTCCATATTTTTGACTGCGACCCCTGCAGCCCGGCTTGCACTTGACTAATTTCACGCTTTCACGACTCACGCTAAATACGTCACTTCGCGCCTCCTTTGTTATTGTTATTTTAAATACAAGAGAAGAACCGATTGCTTTGCAGCCTAGACAGACACTACGGCTCCATAAAAACAATCATTGTCCTTTTCAATTGACTGCAACAAACGTAAGAGAAACAATATTGAGTATCGCGCCGAATCGTGCTGATATGCACGACTGGGGAAGTCACACGCCCGTGACTGACCCTTCACCTTGCACGAAATTGCAGTTAAAGCTCAGTTGTGCATGAATTATTTGTACGAATCCGATCCGTAAATTTTTTTCATTAAAAACCGAAAGCTCGACTCCTTTCCTTCCAGCGTACTACAAGACTGAAACGCACACTAAAACGTATTTTATTTAAACTGTTCACTGTGAACGAATTTCATCCGCAGACTGGACTCAGAGGTTTGAAGGAGCTCTTTGATAGCCTATAAAGAGACCAAAACACGGTTCTACAGGAACTAGTTAAGTGCCCATTAGAAAGTATTTCGTTCACTGCTAAAGGATTTGCTTCTACTCAGTAGTTTTCAAACATCGAGTCCAGTCTGCAAATGACTGACAGAGTGTAAAATAATATATAGGCTAACACGCAAAAGCGCTCACTGCTGACACTAAGCAAGTCAGTCAGCCATTGGATAAAGAATTTCTTCCGACAGTTAGGAACACCTTGCACAACTTATCTATAAAGCATAACAAACGGTAGCACAGGAAAACACTGCTCACTGAAGGAATTTCACTAAGAATTATCAACTATAAGGGTGGCCCATTTTACTTTTGGGGGTAACAAAAACTTCCCGGTAAAACAATAAGATATAACAAGATATATATAATAAGATATTCAGAGAAAAATTTAGTATACCCGCCTTTCCTCCTCGGAGTTTTAAATGAAAGCCGAGAAAAGGTGGGTCTCGATGGGTGCCTGACCGAAGCTTTTGGAGTGGCTGAAACTTCCCAAATGTCGCAAAAAGTGTACTCCTTTCCGAGGGCACAGGAGGCGCGTGAGGGCATTTTTTGCTCCTTTTCGCGCCCCATGCCTTCACATGCCTCCTGCTTTTTCGGAAACTGAAAGGACTGTTATGCCTTTTCTATCTCAGAGCGCTGAGGAAGACAAGGAGAGGCGAGGCGTGGGAGAAGTAAAAAATATTGTGGTAGCCCTCGCTCTTTATATATAATTACGCTTGGAACCGGGTTAATCGATGATGAATTTTTTTTCCTTTTCCTATCTGGATTGGAACAAATTTAGCTCATCCTAGATAGTTCACATTCTTTGAACAAAGTAAATGTAAACGAAATGAAATAATTATGAAGCAGTTTAAAAAACAACAACAAAATAAATCCACGTTTTACTGACTTTGTTTTTCTTGGTGCTTCCGTTGTGATTGTTAACTTTTGTCCGACAGCTCAGCAGTGAGCCGGAATAACAGCAGTATATATGTTTAGAAAACTGCTATAAATGAAACTTACGATGTTATCTTGTGAAGTACTCAACAAACTTGGCTTTTGAAGTTGTTACTATTACAAACAAAACATTTCCTGCAAATGACAAGGAGGCGTCCCCGGGAATTCCCAGGAAGCAACCAACCTGCAACCCACGGAAAGCGTTTTTCCCGCCTACTCAATTCCTGAGTGTGCGTGACGAGAAATCAAACACAGATATTGTAAATTAATTATAATCAGGATCCACCTTAATTTTTATCTTTTCACTTATACATTTTGACAGTGTCACATTGTTTTATAAAAATTAAGATTTTGTACAAAAGTGTATGTTTTGAAATAACCCTGTGGTGAACAAACGCTATCAATTAAATAATGAAAATGGCCGACACGTTCAATCATGATTATTAATAATATTAATATATTTATATAGCGACAGTGTCCTAAAGTTCAAAGGCGCTTTACAAGATAAAAACTGTTAAAATTATAATAGCAACTGATCGTTAATCACAAATCAAAGTATGATGTGTCATGATGTGTGACTTGCTTCAGTTTAGGCCATATATATTACAAAACTAATTTGCTAACCGAATGCCTAACTTTGAAGTTAAGTTATTATAGTCGCCGTTGATGGAATAGTAATTAAGTTAATTGGTTTTAAAATGAGACGGTTCGGAGGAAGCTGTAAACTCAAGTGGGGTTAGCAGATGTGTCGTGATTTTATCCGGACACAATTCAGTTAGAAACAATTCCGCATTGCGATGCAATCGTGCAGTAAAACTAGAGCATGAGAGCTGCATATAAAATGGTCTTCATTAGCTAAACATCAGGGGTAAAATGAAACAGACTGACGCCGGGACTGAATGACGGCAAGCAAGAGTCGAGAATTGAAAAGGTAAGCTTTCAGTATAATTTAACTAATAATGGAATCCCCTGTTTCTTCAATTCACTACACAAATGTTATTTATTTTCGCAACATGAATTTAATGCGGAATATGATAAGTTTGCCGCATCTGTATAAAGCCAAAGTGAACTAAAAATAAGCGCTTTTAAAAACTCAAAAGAAGCTAAAACAGGCGCCGATTACATTGCGACGCACCTTGTGAGCACCCACAAACGTTTTTACAAGTTTTGTTTACAAGTTTTGTAACTAGTAACTAACAGTAACCAACTTTGCACTCCTGAGATAAACACGAAGCGACAAGATTATATTTGATGGTTTGTCACTTCGTTATCACAGGAGTGCAAAGTTAGTTACGAAACATGTGAACAAAACTTGCAATTAAGTTTGTCGAGTGATCACGGTAGTAGGGCGCGTCGCACTGTAACGCTAACCCAACCTAACATTTTTTTTTATAAACAAGTAACAATAGTTGTCTCAAGTTTAATATAAAGCCTACTATAAGCGTAGTTTGTACTCAGTCTTTTTAGTGTTTTCGTTAAATTGTCCAGCAGAAATTTGCTTGCGTAATTTCCACGTTTTATTTTAAAATAAAACGTCATACTTTAATTTGTAATTTCCATATTTTAGTTTAATTTTCATGTTTTATTGCCAAATGCCAAATGCCACCAAAAGTGCTAGTTTCTGTAAGACCCTGAAGAAGAAATGCTGTGCCTTTCGAAATATTGGATATTTTAAAAATATAGTCGTTTCCGTATCGTTTATCAGCCTTGCTTTTTTATCAAATCGTTTCATTATTTTATAGCTGATTAGATCCTTTACCACAGGATCCGGTGCTTCTATTTCGTTACGGTGGTCCGTTGCAAATACAGTTACTTGTTTAGACCAAATATACAACTTAATTGAATGGATAAAAAGATTCTAAAGAGTAAAACAGAAGCAGTAGTTTGAAAAAAAGTGCAGGATTACAAGGATGGAAGTGGATTACAGTTCATCTGTTTTGATTTCGTGACCTGAGGCGGTCAAGAAATCAAAGTTTCCATTCTGGTGGAATTTTGAGTTTTTTTAGTCGTTATTTTGTCTTTTTAGTTCATATTCTTTGCGTTTATCACTTTGGCGATTTTTTTCCTTTTTCAAGACAATAATGCAAGCTTAAGCAGGGACACTGTCCCTTCAGTGCTATTCGTTTCTGCTGATGATGTTTCTTTTTCGGCTGAACGCCATTTTTCCGCCGCTTAACGTGGCTTTAATGGAAATATCTCGTTCACGTTTCAAGCAATCCAAAGACCCTTCACTCATCTCATGAATCTATGTTGTGGGATGTTTTGTAAATTTTTGAGTGATTTTGGGGTATTTTTGATAGCATACCAAAATATTGATCCCTCAGACGATACATTTGCTCCGGGCGTGCGCGCTATTGTTTTGCTTTTGGATTTCTATTGTTTTGGCTTTTGTTTTAGTTTTAAGAACGGTATGCATAACTAATGTATGGGGTTATACGGAAATCTTTCCGATATCAATACTACCTTACTTGTTTATGTAACCTTGAAGCGCGGGGTTTCCTTGATATAGCCGTGATTTCCGCTTTCCTTCTGAATTCCCTCGTTCTCACGCTACTGAGGCCGTGCACTGACAGACGAGCAAGCGAACGTAAACACGATGCCGACCAAAGGAAGCCAAAATGCATTCAGTCGAAGCATCGTGCGGCTGAAAAGTGCAAAATGACGGAGGTTTTTCGCTCGAACCAAAGCAAATTCCCCACCAAAATGTTTACTAGATTCCAGTTTTTCCAAAACCGAGTGTGGATGTTGACATTGTGCCTGTTAAAATGAGTTAGAACAGGATAGAACGCTTAAAGCGATGACCGCGCGGTCGAACTCCATACAAGCCTTTATACGAAATTGCTCACTTCAGGGTCAAAATGACGGTACTTTTTTTAAAGTTATCAAAATATTTTAACGTTTCAAGCCGATAGAATAATAACCATAGTACTAGAATCCGAGTGTGGATTTCAGAAAAGTAACTCAGAAATGCGCGAAATGTTGATTTTCCTTTCAAAAAATGAACTGTTTGCTATGATTTTAGGGTCAAATTGGGAACAAGTAACTGTAATTTGCAACGGACTACCGTAACGAAATAGAAGCACCGGATCCTGTGGTAAAGGATCTAATCAGCTATAAAATAATGAAACGATTTGATAAAAAAGCAAGGCTGATAAACGGTACGGAAACGACTATATTTGTAAAATATCCAATATTTCGAAAGGCACAGCCTTTCTCGTAAGGCAAAAAACGTTACAATTTTAAATTTGAAAGGGGGCGTGGGATAAAATATGATACTACATGTATAACAACAAAAACTATAGTGACAAAGTAAATGTAAATAACCGTATAAAATGACGAAGCAATAGAAATAAGAAAAACATGCAACATGACACCACAGTAAATATAAGTATAATAAATGGAAACTTAGAAGAGATGCCATGTTTCATGCATCTCTTCTATTTAAACCTAAAGGTTCTAGTGTCTGACCTCTTCTAAGTTTCCATATATAATACTTATATTCTGACTGTGGTGTCATGTTGCATGTTTTTCTTATTTCTATTGCTTCATTATTTTATACGGTTATTTACATTTACTTTGTCACTATAGTTTATGTTGTTATACATGTAGTATCATATTTTATCACCCGCCCCCTTTCAAATTTAAAATTGTAACGTTTTTTTTGCCTTACGAGTCATTATCTGTAAGACCCTGAAGAAGAAAGGCTGTGCCTTTCGAAATATTGGATATTTTACAAATATAGTCGTTTCCGTACCGTTTATCAGCCTTGTTTTTTTATCAAATCGTTTCAAATTGGGAGCCTGGTGACGAGTGAAAATACTATTTATATGTAGGCAAATGTTACCCAATTTTTTGCCATGAATAGTTTTTCTCAAAGGATTTGTAAAATTTAGAGAAAATTTTGAAGATTTAGAATTTAAATTTATTTAAATTTTTTAGATTTAGAATTTTAGAATTTAGAATTTTGAAGATTTAAAATATTGAAGATTTAGTGAATTTTTAAAGTTAGAATTTGTGGTTAATAATTAATTAGCTATATAGCAACCTGGGACGCTCTTGTGTGGGTATCAACTGTCTGTTGGTGTTCCAAAAATGATTTTCTTTCTTTTATCCCTTCTTTAAACCTCTTCAAATTTCCTTCAAATTCAGGTAGAGTTCCCTCTAATTGCGATGCCTTACGCTAATTTCCGGCCACTTGCACTTTGTTTTCAATATGTTTTTCTTTCTGAAAAAAAAAGCCAGATTTCATAATAGTTAGACTCAGTGGGCTTCTGTATCCTTGGTTTTTATAAACTTCATGTCTGTATCTTTAGAATAGATAAAAAGCCTATCTATTACAAAAAATATTTTGAATCCGGAATCACTCACATCCACGATCTCCGGCTTTATTTGAATATTAATGAGTCCTTTAGTTACGTTTCACATAAAATTAGAAAAATTAACTTTCTACAATGGGCAGGTCTTCGACACTCAATACCTGATTTTTTTAAAGGTAATCGTGATTATAACTATACACTAACGCCTACTTCGCTTCAAATAAATAACAACATTTTTGATGTGAAGAAAAAGAAATCGAAAGATTATTACTCCTTACTTGTTATGAAGAAATCACAGCCTCCTAATATTGTGCATAAATGTAAAAGCGACTTTAATATCTCAGATGATCTATTGAGGGAATCTTTCATTTTACCTCACTCCGTTGCACTTGAATCCTATGTTAAGGCTTTTCAGTATAAAATCCTTAACAATATACTCTACACCGAACACGAAATTGTGTAAAATTGGCTTTAGAGCTAATGACTTATGTAGTTTCTGCGAAGCTGAGCGAGAAACGCTATATCACCTGCTTTACCAATGCACTTATGCGAGACAGTTTTGGAATAATTTCGAATTGTACTGGTTCCGCTTGTCAAATCAGGTAGTTCACCTGACTTTGGAAAATATTCTTTTTGGAATGCTTTCAACACATTGCCCTTCACATACACTACTCAATTATTTTATTATTATCGGAAAACTGTTTCTGTGGGACTGCAGAAGAAAACAAATACACCCTAAAATACAAGGTTATCAGAACAAGATAGCTATCAAATATGAAATTGAAAGAAAAATAAATAGGAAAAACTTCTTTGAAAAGAAATGGATATTCAAATGAAAAGGAATGGTTAATAATTTTAAAAAAAAAGTCTTGCCTTTTTTTTTTTTTTTACGTAATGTTTTTTGGTTCAATTAGTTTAATTAGTTTAATTTCTTATGCTGAAAATAGAGTAACTGCGTAAGATTGTTAATATATCGAATTGTTATCATTTTTAACCTTTTTTTTTCTTTTTTAACCTATTTTGTGAATGTAAAATTGTAAATGAAAGGTCAGAATAATAAAAAAAAATTATAAAAATAAAAAAAAAACATGGTTGACCGACGTAAAAAAAAAAAAAAAAAAAATGTCTGTATCTTTGGTTTTCATAAATAGGTCAACACAAGTTTGCTTCCATTAGTGAAAAATCCAAACACACAGGCATTAAAAAATAGGAAAAGAGAAACAAACAGTTTTAAAACTTCAGAACTAGGAAAGTTATGCCGGAAGAAAATAAATTTCAGAAAATTACAAGACCTTTCCGCCATGTTGGACTCCCTCTTCAGTACAATACAATTATATTTTACTCATAACAATAGATATATGCATTTTACAAGAACACACTAAACAAGAAAAACTACAGATAATATAATTCTTATAAAATATAAATTAACATTAGAGCCTGGAGGCTAAATTAGCCAAAGAGTTTTCAAGTTCGGCCTCCAGGGGTTAGGACACTGACATGGTGGCCATCAAATAAATACAAGAAATATAGAAAGTTTTAAAATAAATATGCTGTGCCTCCAGGCGCCTCCCGTGCTCTCGGAGAGGAACGACTGCTTAGCAGGTTATAAATATCCCCAGTTTTCTCTTCCGAACTTATAAGATGACACTTTTTTAATGTTATAGTTTCTGGAATTGAAAAGAAACGCAAAAATATTGGATTTTGATGAAATTTCAAAGTGGAATATTTCAGACTGCTTGCTGCCTCTTTTAGTCAATTCATCACGAAAACAAGCTCGGCGAGACTGGAGCGAGAGAACGAGCCGAGAGGAAACTGGAGGAGAGGCGGGAGGAAAAGAGCACAACATGATCTCCTCTCTGAATTAACGATAATCGTTAATTCTTAAATTGCTCCGAATTTACCATTATAGTTAATTTAGAACACTGTTTTCGAGGACATTTCAGAAAAGAAGAAATAGAAAAAAAAACATGTTACTTGGACTGCGGGATTCGAACCCGGAACTACCGCTACTAGGAACGTCTTCTTACCACTAGACCACCGAACAACAAGGCGATGGGAAATTAAATCTGCAAGATATTTATTTGAGTCTTGCATAGAATATCATTGATTTACAGTGATTAGGCCTAAGCGCTGATTTCAAATGGTTAGCTTTTTGTTGAGGTTTGGTGATCAATCTTTTCCATTTACTTTCTAAAATTATTTTCAAGCGAGTGATTTATAGGCTTACTACAGGGTGTAGAATAAGCGCATGAATTTTATTATGTTAAAAAATTGAGGCTTGTTCAACCAGCAGCGTGGTGGTCTAGTGGTTAGAAGAGAGGATAAGTCATTTTTTCAACAAAAATGCTGATTTCCCAGAATTCCTTTCAGACTGTCGGTGTTCTAAATTAACTATAATCGTGAATTCAGAGCAATAGGCCATTTCCGAGTTGCCTTTAGCCTCCCTATCAAAGCGAGGCTAGGTGCGAAACCTTTCATATGAAAATGAGTTTTTATTGACATGCAAATAAAACTTATTTGCATGTGAATGAAAACTCATTTTCATATGAAAGGTTTCGCACCTAGCCTCGCTTTGATAGGGAGGCTAAAGGCAACTCGGAAATGGCCTATTTGAGAATTAACGATAATCGTTAATTCAGAGAGGAGGACGGGTTGAAAAGAGACTGCACTCTCTTCTGTAACGGACGTGTTCGAATTTCCCGCCGCACTAGGGAAGGGAAATTCACATTGGTTCATAGACAATAGGAAGCTGTCAGCAACTTTGACGAGTATTAACCATGTTAACCATCTTTCCCAGCGATCCCTCGGCTCGCATTACTTTCGCTCGCTCGGTCGATGTGTAAAATATGTCAAAAGAAGAGTTTTGTGATGGTAGTTGTATTAAAAGTTTCAGTAGAATTTTGATGATGTCACATGAAAATCAGCAATATCCTGGGACGGCCAGATGGAAAATATTTGGCTCGAGTTTATGGCGTTCGGACGGAGCGCAGCTGCACGCAATAATGTCAGAAGTCGTTGAAAATGAGCCTTCCCTGTCCACTATTTCAATGTTGGATCACACAATGAATGCGCATATTCATTTAATTTTTCAAACAACATTGAAAGGTGGGGAGGGGGGGAACCACCATTTATACACCATTCAACACACAGTGTTCCAACGTTTTGTCAGAAATTGTAGCTGGCAGTTCGGCGTTTACCATGGCTATGAGTCAAATATTTCAATCTTAATCAGTTCCGATGTATTTTATATTTCTTAGGTTTTATTTGAGCACCATCATGGCAGACCAAGCGTTTAGAGCTGAAAAAGACAAAAGCCTTCCCACGGCGCTTCAAGAACATTTTAACAATTTCGAACAGTTTCTAGTGCATACTTTAAACTGTTCTGAACCTAACTGCGTGCTTCCACTCTGTGTGAACACAAAACTTATGTTTAAACACACGCAGCGATGCACGAACATAAATTGCTCCATTTGTGAACAAGCGAGGTGTTTGGCTTCAGAGCATTCCACGTCATGTGAAAATGACTTCTGTTGCGTACCTTTCTGCATGGAAGTAAAGCTCAAGTCTTTCATTGAATCTCAAATTAAACGAAGTAACCACGACAACGGCCTGGATGATGTATCTCCAAACCAGAAAGGACAAGCGATCACTGCAGGAATTAGTAACAATGGTAGAGGATTGCACAACTCTGGAGCCCGCTCTCAGCATTTAAAAGAGCAGATATCACCATGTCCAAAAACAGCGAGGTGTCCTGTGAAAGCGAATTCATCAGCACAAAAGTCTTCGTCGTCATTAAAACGATTGAGTACTAACTGTTCTTCGCCAAAAGCTGATAAAAAATCGATCAACTGTTCTGCCCCTTATACTAAGAACACCTCGCCTTCAAAGTCACCACACCTTAATTTGGAACAGCGCAGATGTAAATCACTCAGTATGGCGCATCATCAGGGAGGCGCTTACGCGGAACCTTTTCCTGCATACCCAGAGAGCCCCATTACCATGACAACTAAGACAAAAAACAGTCGACCGTTCGCAGTAGAGGCGATTTGCCAGAAAAATGAGGACAAAAAGATGCAAAGTTTGGAGGAAACTTCATCTTCCTTTTCTACTGTACAAGATGAAAACTCTGTAAGTTACGAAGTTAATCAAAACAAGAAACATCAGGAGTCGATGAATCTGTCTGCGGTTTGTCAAACTTCTCAACAACAACAACAACCATCTCAAAATGCACTGCGAGTAGTGGGTCTCAATTTAAACGGCAGTATAAAAAGTGACAAAACTAACAGTTGTTTGTTGAAAAGGCGTTTCTTCCATGCATTGTCTGATCTTCAACGCCTGATAATGAAGACAAAAACAAGAGGAGAAATTTTGATATGTGTCGGCTCGTTGAAAAGCGCACTACACGAAATAAACAATCTAGATTCAGCGGAGGAGGAAATTTTCTGACACTAGCTTTTGTTGCTTGCTAGATTTAATATAAATTCAAAAAATATATAAATTTATATACTACTTCATCTAAGAGATAGTGATGGCTGCACTGACGTTTAAGTGGCAACGTCACGAGGATTTTGCTATTTTCATTTAAACTACACTAAACATTAAATATTAGTATAAATCTACTAATGTTCTATCACGAATGTTGTTCTATCAATTCACTATCAATTCTGTTGTAGAAAGTGAGTAGAGTGAGTAGCTTAATGGCCGCCGCCGTCTTCGCTTTTCGAAGTGTCTGTGAAGAGTATTTGTTGTTAAGTTTTGAACGTCTAGTAGATTTCTATATTGTAGATTTCTATCGCGTGATAGTTGATGAGGGCGAAGAGATAGAAATGTCAAGCTCATAATATAATTGTTAATTATAGTAGTGCTTGTACATGAAATTGATCTTAGAACATAAGAGACCAAAACTCGCACGTGATTTCTCGAAGGATGTACAAGCCATAATAAGTTTTTAGCGATTTTACCTAGACACACGGGGAGAACTTAATTTTTTCAGGTTGCAATCCATTTCCATTCTTGCCATCCGCAGCCAAAGATAACCAATACTAGGTTTTGTGTACTCGAAGAGTAATTGTTAAAAGCTTGACCATTGTTTGGTTTCTGGAGATACAAAATTAATATGTTTTTTTTTGTCTTTTAAAAGTGACACTAAACATAGCTGATGCCATTGCCTCTTTAATGGGAGCAGCTTTCAGTAATACAGAATTAAAGGCCTCAGTCGACTCTGTTGACGTTAGTTAGAGTTATAATGCATATTACAGTGAAACCAGTAATAAGCGGACACCCTCAGGACCCTCGCTAGTGTCCTCCTAATAGAAGAGTCCGCTGAATACTGGTTCGATTTACATTAAATATGGGAAGAAAATTTAGGGACCCAAGCAGCGTTCCGCCCAGGTGACGTCATATTTGGCAGCATTGCATTGTGGGATCGAAATGCGGACAAATATTTCAAAATGGCTGCCTCGGAAACACCAGTTTTTGCGATTCCTGTACATGTTGAGGATAATTGTCGAGTTGTACTCAAGAACAGTGCTTCGTAGCACCTGCTTTTTTTGTAGCTTCCTGCATAGTTCTTGAATGTTTGTACGCATTTCAATTCCATGATGCTGCGCGAGTTTTCTATTTTTAGAATCTGGGCGGAACGCTATAGAGGGTCATGGTCCGCTTAATATGAGGTTCCGCTTAATACAGGTTTCGCTCTCTATATATTAATTTATCATTAATTTATCGATCTAATTTTATCTCCTTAATTATTTTTATCTATGATAGTTACTATAGTCTAGTGTACCTCATGGTAATTTTGATTTTATTTTTTTATAAGTACTCTTAAAATTAGTAAGTTCGTATAATTTTCCTTAGATTATTTGCATTTTTTATTATCTATATTAAGGACCCTTCTGTAAACCACTTTGTGATATAGGCTTCCTCATTAAAGATTAAAGTTATTGCTATTATATTGGATCATTTATTCATGAATGCCGACAAATGGCAATAGAGTAGAAAATCCTGAGTATTACTTGCTTCTTTTTGCTACGTATCGGAAGAAAAAGAAAATGTCAACATGCATGTTATCTATTTTTCGGGAATTTAAACATTAATCACATTTTAAAATTACTTTTTCTTGCATTTTGCTTACAATAGACTATTTACAATTATAGAGAATCGTGACGTGGTAGGAAAAAAAATGAAATTGCTCGCTTGGACTGAAATATAATATAATTTGGATCCAGACAGTTTTCGGTAATATGTTTACCGAATGTTCTATTGTAAACTCATTTTGTTTGCATATATTTTCCATTGCTTTGATTTAATGTTTGACTTAAAATTCTGTTATGTAGGTCGTGTACTGTTAGTTGTTGTTTGTTGTTTATCTTTTTGCACTTTCTTAATAAAATTTCGTTTTATAACCGGTTACGTAATGGAACATTCATTAACGTTTTACGGGGGCTAGCCCCCATAGAAGGTTCGTTTTGCAAACCGAAATATCGGGAAATATATTCAACTGCTTTTTATTTCACTTCTGTCTCAATCTCTTCTCCTTGCCGTAACGATCAGTTTGCCGTTTTTACCTACACTATTTCAAAAATTTACTGATCCAGGTCTACGATAGATCCGGCAATTTTCATTGGTTTATCGCTGTGGTTTTGCCGTTTTTACAGTTTCTGTATTTCTTATAGCTGCTTTACTTTCTGAATAGAACGTAGTTTTACTGACAATGGAATACGGTTTCTCCTACTTTGATTAGCTTTTGGAAAATACAAACTCTGGCTGTAGTTACTTTATTTTGTTATTTGGGCGATCAGTATTTATCATATTAACTTAAAAACGTTTTGAAACTGATCTGAAAAAATTTAGTTTTTTTAAAAGTTTTTTATAAGATCATTTTAACATTTTTTAGATCAGTTTCAAAACGTTTTTAAGTTAACATTACATTATTTTCTTTGTTGTAAAGTGTAATTGACTAGTCTCGCCGCTTACAAATAGACCTGGGGCCTGATTCACGAAGCCCTCTTAAGATAAGACATATTCTAAGTATTGTTTCTTAACAATAGCCTATTGTTGGAATGACAATAGACTATTGTTAAAAAACAATACTTAGGATATGTCTTAACTTAGGAGGGTTTCGTGAATCCGGCCCCTGGCTTGTCATTGTTATCTTGATTTTCGAAGGATATCCGAAGATTACCGAGGAAAACCCGAAGATGTTTCGATTGCAGAAGAAAACCTTTCAGCTTGTTGACATTTTTTAAAATAAGGGCAAACATGGTAGCTAACATGAAAATATTAATAACTTCACCCTTCACAGTGAAGATAAAATTGCAACCCCGTCCACATGCTCAGGGCGTTCTCCGCCGGCATAGAAACCCCTGGACGTGGACAAGGGTTGTGTCCAAATCATACCGGCCCAGCAGGACGTTGGACACCTTATTGAGACTTATATAACGCAATGTCGACACTTAGAATTTTATTTTCAATAAATGTTTAAGTGTAAAAAAGAAAATCTAAAATCCCCACTCAGGATTGAACCTGTGACTTCAGCTAGGCTTAGGCTTACATAGCCTACCGTATCACTGTACCACCCACAGGGAGCAGAGGAGCCAAATTTGACCTTTACGCGTTCGATCTTCGATCTGTTGTTTACGAGTCTGTTTTTCGCCCCCAGCGGGACCCCAAGCGTAATCGGAGCTTTCCGTTGGGTAACCGCAGATTGCTGACTGTGGGCGCCACAAAATCGTTACGCAGTAATAAGAGAGACAAGGGAGGAAACAGATTTGAGCCTAATTTTTTATCCCCGATCACACGCTTATGATTCAATAAAAAGTTCTGATTTTCGGCATGTAGCTTTATATGGACAATCTCTGGACAGCTTTTCAACAATTTCGATGAAGAGATCCATTAAACACTCCTTTCGGTGATCGCTCTTTATGGCGTTCAAAGTTGACTTTCGTAGGATGTGGACCGCAACATACTGGTGACGGAAATACGTCATACGAGAGGTGTGCGCATGACCGGAAGCCTTTGGCATGAGTTTATTCATCTAAACATGTTAGCGTCTCAGTTTCCACGAAAACATGCCATCTTTTCCGGAATATCTTCGATCAGTGCCATTCGGTGATTGTTTTTGTCCGCTAGGTGAATATTGCGAATAATGTGAATATTATAAAGGTCTGCGAAGGAAACAGGCAAGCTCGATAAAATGTAAGGACGTGGTGGAATTCGAATCCTTGTGGAATCAAGGCATGTCTGATGCAAGGTGAGAAGTTTTCACGCCTCTTGTGGTCCATGCTCTTGTGGTCCGTCTAAGCTTTTAATGTCAAGCTGATTGAAACTTCTGTTAAAACCCATATGATTGTTTAGGCTAAGCTGTAGATGAATTCAGGGCCACTTCTTGCGTTGACACTTAAGAAAAATATTATCTGTGACTAGCACTGTATACGTTCTGAGTTTCTTCGCATGCAATGAGCTTCACTATACGACATTATAAGATTTTCCTCATTCGCAACGCGTTTCATTTTCAATCTCCCTGCGCTCCTATCAGCTACCGTGTTGTTTTGAATTTTAAACGGTTTGCGTAACTTCCGTTTTATTGACGGCATGTCAATTTCGGAGTTTTTACTTCCGTCACCAGTATGTTGCGGTCCACATCCAACGAATCACGTGGTACTATGTTTCTTCCCTTGTCTCTTTTTCTTCTCGGCACTTCGTGCCTCGCTCGGAAAGCTTACGCTTTCCGGAAAGCGCCGATCACGCTTGGGGTCCCGCTGGGGAAAAAACTCGAAAACAACAGATCGAATAACGCAAGACACAGCGCGCGTATAAAGCTCGAAGATCGAACGCGTATTAGGTCAAATTTGGCTCCTCTGCTCCCTGTGTACCACCTAGCTTCTCGGGTTGCTTAGTCCTAAATTTAACTATTGCCCCATTCACACCAACAGTTAACGTTTTAGCCTCTATCTTGAACGTTTTGAAATGTATATGACTCAAACTACCTGGAATGATAATAAAGTCAATAAAGTTTCTTTTAGTGAAGATTTCACTCCAAATATTACGGGAGGTTAGGAGGTATTTTTCTAAACCTGTTTTAAACTAAACAACATTTAAACATGTTTAAGCGTTGCTGTGAATGGGGTATATATAAACTGCTACCCCCAACCTTAACTGAAAGCTAACCAGTTACTCCGTTATATAAGTCTCGACATTACGTTATATAAGTCTCAATAAGGTGTCTCAATAAGGTGTCCGACGTCCTTCTCGACGGTATGATTTGGGCTTGACCGTGGACAAGGCTGACAAAATACTTAAAAAATTGTGGGGTATTTTTGTGAAGCGATTGGCAGCCGGGTTTGTTATCTGGCAATCTGAACCTGTTTTACAAACGAAACAAAGACATTTCATCGTGTTTTACGAGAAAAATACGCCAGGATGTTTAATTGGAGTATTTTAGCAGTCTTGACTAGGGTCAAGCCCAAATCATACCGTCCAGAAGGACGTCGGACACCTTATTGAGACTTATATAGCCTAGCTGAGGGCACAGGTAAAATCCGGACGGTATGATTTAGGCACAACCCTTGACCAGGGTCTTCTCCACCCGAGCCGCCATTTTGAATTGAACAAAGCCGAGAAGGCTCTGGGTACGAGGTTGGATAAACAGATAAAATTGATATGCTACCGATATATTCACATGTGTCGAGATATGATTTTTCCGCAGTGTGAGAAATCCTCTCGTTTCACTGAAGTTTATATAATAATACACTTTATTTACTGGATATATTTTACAAGTAATATTCATTTCATAACTTTGAATCTAAATCGAAAATGTCTCCTATAAATTTTAAGACGATTGGACATCTGTTATAAATACATAAATAAACAAACCGCCATTTTTATAGTTATCTTAAATAGATACAGCGATAAGAAGTGTAAATATATTAAATTATACTATTATTATACTAAACATATTCTATAAAATCACTTTTTCATAAAAAAAAATATCTATAGATCTGGGTGCAGTCGTCGTCAACTATGAATTATTTATAGTGTTCGTTCATTTTAACTTTTTCATTTAAATTTACATTATTGTCGTAAAATCGAAACGAAAATATTTACAACTGGTTAATTAAAGCTGATTAACATGTACGACACAAGCACAATAAACGTACGTGTAAACGGGTTCATGTGCGACGCAAGCATAAGGGCCTTGTCACGTTGTGCTTGCGTTATCTTCCTGTAATAAGTGTGACACAACGACGCAAGCATAAGCATAAGACATAAACATAAGACTTTAAAGCAAAGCTGAAAACAGCGTATATTTTGTTGAGTACAATATTTCAGCTGGCCAGACCAGCCTTCTTCAGGTACATAAGCTTGTGCGTGCGTCGTTACGTCGCACATGTAAGCCGGGATAAGGCCCGGGGGGGGGGGGGGGGGGGGGGGGTACTACCTGAAAATTTGGGTGGGGGTGTGCGGCACGCTTCTTAAAACTCTTACCATTTCAGACCAAAATATGCGATTTTCCCTACCCTATTTCAGACCTGACCCAAAATTCGATACCCTATTTCTGACCAGGAAGTGCTTACGTTTGCGTAAACATTTGAGAAGGGCTTCTTATTCCCGATGTTAATCAAACCGCATTTCTCAAAGGATTTAAAAAGTAGCTTCTTCTAAAAAACCATACCCAATTCCAGACCGGAGTGCGCAAACCATACCCTATTTCAGGCCAAAACGGCTTGAAAACCTTACCCTTACGGCCACACATACCTATATAACTTATATAAGGGAGTACACCCCCCTCCCCCCCCCCCCCCCCCCCCCCCGAGGATAAGGCTAGCATTAGCACAAGCGCAGCAACATTAACATGTCTGCGCCACATAACACCTCTACACCCGTCATGTTGGATTGAAATTTGGCGCCAAGAGGAGCGCAGCGGCACCAAAATTGCCACCGCGCCTGCGTATGTCACTTTAAGCTTATCCTTATTGCACGTGCAAATATCCTTGAGCTTAACCTTACGTTTATGCTTATGCTTGCGTCGTACGTGTAATCCCGCCTTACAACAATCGCAACCAGTTAAATAGAACTCGAGGCAATAAAAAGCAGCCGTACTGACTTTCACGACTGGATTGATTCCTAAACTGTTTGGAAAATCAGCCTAATTGCTATGCTTTAAAGTATAAAAAGAAATAACTTAAAAAGAAAATTTAACAACAAATAAAGGAATGATCCCTACATTATTCAAGCGTCACATGGTGACTACATAAATATCTAATTTACACGGAGAATACATATATATATATATATATATATATATATATATATATAATTATCGTGTTATTAACAACTAGATCATGAGCTCGCGATTTCTATCGCATGATAGTCGGAATCAACTATCACGCGATAGAAATCAAGAGCGAATAATCCAATTCACGGTTTTAGTATAAATCTACTAGACGTTCAAAACTTAACAACAAATACTCTCCACAGAAACTTCGAAAACGCGAAAAAGCGGTCGCCATTAGGCTACTCACTCTACGTCTACTCTCTTTCTACAACAGATCATAGAGAGTAGCGTACCTAATAAGAGAACAGCATTCGTGATATAACGCTAGTAGATTTATACTAAAACAGAATAGATAGTGAGTAGCATTCGTGATAAAACGCTAGAAGATTTATACTAAATATATAAATATGTATGTGACTATGCATGGGTATGACTGAGAAAATGCGCCATCTGATTGGCTTCCTCGTATCATCAGGGCTAACAGCTCATATACTATAAATAGAAAAACTAACCAAGTAGGTGATGAAAATAAATACAGTTGTAATTCTTCCCACCGAAATGTTTTTCTTGGCTAAAAAATGAAGGTTTTTAAAGTCCAAGAGTTGTCTATATATCGAATCTGTTATAGTTCTATTAAATTTCGCCGTACATTAGTTCATATACCTAACTCGATATTGCATACGCCCCATAGGTTAGGAAAATGGTGCGGAATATAAATATTTAATTAAAAAGGACTTCATAATTAACTCGTTGTCTTTTCTTTCAGCGTTTGGGCTAATAATTAGTAGCGCTAATTTCAATTCTAATACCTGTCCTGTAGTAGTAGTAGTAGTAGTAGTAGTAGTAGTAGTAGTAGCAGCAGCAGCAGCAGCAGCAGCAGCAGCAGTAGTAGTAGTAGTAGTAGTAGTAGTAGTAGTAGTAGTAGTAGTAGTAGAAGTAGTAGTAGTAGTAGTAGTAGTAGTAGTAGTAGAAGTAGTAGTCGTCGTCGTCGTCGTCGTCGTCGTCGTCGTCGTCGTCGTCGTAGTAGTAGTAGTAGTAGTAGTAGTAGTAGTAGTAGTAGTAGTAGTAGTAGTAGTAGTAGTAGTAATAGTAGTAGTAGTAGTAGTAGTAGTAGTAGTAGTAGTAGTAGTAAGAAAAAGCCAAGAAGATGCAGCAGGTAGTAAGTAGTCTTTCTCTTTCCACTTTCCGCAAGAGCCGGACAAGCTTGAGACGTTTCACGATTTGTAAACATATGCAACGGTTATTCTTCGTTGCTTCCATCTCCAAATACTCACTCCACTCTCAGGGTCGCAACCATCTCTAACCAGAACTCTAAACGCGTACCTTACAGGGTGACAGAAATGACCGCAGTCCGGACAAACGGCCCGTGTGAGCTTTGAGGGGATCTCATTCGGTCGTAGTTTAGTATCCCTCCATTCCCATGGACATGCGGATGATCCCGGTATTCTTGAACCGGAAGTGACGTCCCGGCGTTTCCGTGGCGTTATGTTAAAAACTTCCTGATAGTTAATTTTAGATTGTCTTCTTACATAAGCGTCTTCTACAATCATGAAGTTTTGGGTTATTCGCTCCAGAGCTTGTCGTGGCTGTACCGTTTTCTTGCATGGATGTGGAAGCGGAGATGCCAAGACTTTTATAAGAGAAGCGCATAACATGATGAACAAAACGGAGTAAATCTGGGGAGAAAACACATATGGAGAATTTACATTTTTAGTAGACGTGAGACGTGAGACATGAGACGTGAGTTACTAGTAATAGAATATATTAAAGTGCTGTATATTGCGCTGTTAAAATACAATTAGTTATCACACTATTATAAAGCAAAAGAATGATCGCGGAATCGTCCCGTGATGCGCTATATTGCACGAAATTAACAGGGATTCGGTCGGAAACAATTCCATTGATTCACGGATCCGAGTTTTCAAGCTGCCCAGTTAATCATGAAACTACAGATATACAACAAGCATTAATGGCATATCTGAGAGGTTTCGAAGAGTTTTTGTCCTTGATTTGTGCCGCAACAAGAAGCCGACAGAAGACAAGAAGTTATTTTTAGGGCTCCATTTCAATGTGAACTCCCGTTCAACTACGTGCGGGGCTTCGTAGTATTTTTGGTTTGTTTTCAAACTATTTCCATTATGTCAGTTGAATGTGACAAAGATACCCAGTGTAGCGTGTCGGCCGGGCAATTTAGAATATGTATAAGATAAATTTGTTTTGAAACGCGTACTTAGTTTGGATTATTACTCATGCACGACAAATCAAACTTGTGAATTTTCGTTGGCTCTTATCGGCCGAACAAATCACAATTTTTAAGAGAAACTCTTGAATTTTCGAACTCTCTTCCGGACAAAATTAAAATTTCAAAAGGAACCTAACAATTAAATATATATTCCATGCTTTTTCAATAAAAGTTACAGAAATACCACTAAATAGATGTTATGTACTGCCACCGGTATATTGTTCAGTTAGCCTTGGGCGCCTAGCCTTTTCTGCTTCGGCATAGTGCTGGGACAGAGCCTAACCCAAGATTCAGATCAACTCAGCGGCAAAAACAAATTTTCCCTTAACCACAGCTAAAAATTAATATAATATAAACGAAGCAATTTTTTTTAATTTGCCGGGTAGGTAGTGACAAAGAACTTGCTCAGATATCTTATCACGCCGATTACTGGGAATTCATATTAAAAATAACAAATCCACCGAAGATTGAAATCGGTTTTTTACATAAACCTTACGTCAGTTGAAAATAATAAAAATAAAAAATTGTCACTAGCTTGAAAACTTCACCAAACTTACCGTGGATAATTCCGTCAACTTCATCTGTGTAGCTCAAGCAAGCGGTCTGTGCTAAAGACTTGCTGCGTTGCGGCAGTGATTCGATTAATGTCGTTAACTGATGTTCGGCAGTGAAGACCCATGCTTTTATGTCACTTTTATATGGTCTCCGTGACAGTGATTCCTTAAAAAGAAAAAAGGCGTATTCACTACAGGGAAATCCCGCTTCGATTACTTGAAAGCTAAAATGGGAGTCATGTGACATGACGAAATATAGCGAGAGATAAAATAGCGCGTGGGAAGTTATTGATTTAATATGAAGGTTAACTTTTTCCTCTTTCGACATTTATTTTAATTTTAAGCCGATATGAGTGGAACATTTAAATAAATTTCTATAACGTTTCTACTTTTGCAGTTTTATTTCGCTATTTTCTGAATAGCGAAAAGTCAGCGGTGAAGAGCCTGTATCAGCATCGATTCATATCGTTTAAGTGCCTTTGTTTGTGACTATCAGTGGAACAATTAGGATGGAACGCCATTGTTTAATTTTAAAAAGTTTACGAAAGTAATTGTCACGCAAAAATGCACTCAGCATCGCAGGGGAAAAATACTGAGTTTCGAAAGTGCGCTCGAATCTTTCTCGTTCTTCGCAGAGATTTATTTTGTTGGACACTGTTTTAGGACTGAAAATAAAACATAGTGCAATTAAACTGGGTTTTAGGATGTTTAGCTTGAAATCACCAGTGTTATATCTCTGACCCGTGCGCCGGGAAGAAACGCGAAATTTCGGTTCTCTCGATAGACTAATATGGCTGTAAATTTTCTAGGGGTCAATTCCCAAAAAGTATGAAATAGCTTTTTTTAGATTTAAGATTGTAATCTGCCTCAAGCTAACATATTACGGTGGAATTCATTTTTGCGATGTGGTATTTTATTTTTGTTCACCCGAGCATTTTTATGTGTAATCGGGACACAGTCGAGCTTCAAACACTTCGTCGAGTCCTGTTGAAAATATACAGCTCTTCGATTGTGCGTGACTCGCAAAATCGGTTGGGAATTTTCCCCCTCTCATTATCAAAGCACACCCTAAATTTACAACTAACTCTACGCTCGGATCAGAGGCTGAAAAAAAGAGAAATCATCATTATAGTTTCTTTTCAAGTTGTCTCATTTCCTTTGGATTTCTATAAAATATCTTTATATTTGAACCACACAGCAAAAAGTGAGCGATCACATACATTTGCTTGTTATTACTACGACGAAATACAGGAACTGACTAAATGCAAAGCAATGCGGAAATAGAAGACCCATAGAAGTACAATGTCACACGAATGGCGTTACACTTTAAGATAATACGTGACACGCCTTTCAGTTCGTGTCAACTCTTCGATGATGGTATCGAAATCTGCCGGATTAAGCTGAATAGCTATTCTCCTGTAGTTTTTTTAGAAGATCTTCCTGATCGTAAAAGGTGAAGTCTTTCATCTCTATTTTTGCAAGCAGTATTGGCAAGGTCCAGCACATTTCCGCGTGTATAATTTTAATTTGAGCTTTGAGCTGTTAGGTTTTAAATGCAGACGAAAAACTCCACTAATTTAATAATTTAAACAAAGCGGCTCTGCGCACAATCCTCTGCCATTACAAACTTATACATTAACACGTATGTTGTGGACCTTTGTACAATCATGGGTTCCTATTTGATCGCATACATTTATTTACTCGCCCCACAGGACGAAATAACGACTTTAAGTGCAAGTAAAGGTTCATTAAAGAAAACTTAAAGAACAATTTCGACTATCTTTAAGTGCACCGTAAATTACTTAAATAAGCCTTTACTTGACAACACTTAAAGCTAGTAATGAACAATTTAAGTTGCCTTTAAGGGTCTTTAAGTTGTTGAAAAGTTGAATTAAAGATAACGTAAAGGTTCTTAAACACATTAAAGATACTTACTTACTTTAATACATTTAAGAGTATTTACGTCTCAACTTAAAGATTTTCGATACCTTTAAGTAAAATTTAATTTTCTCTTAAAGATTAGTAAATTCATTATTTCGTCCTGTGCCCCTTTTCAAGCCAATTTGCCACTAACATTAACCCTAACCACAAAGACTGAAGTACTGTATTGCGTTACACATCTTTATAGAATTTGGATCAGCGATCAACGTTTTCCCGGAACATTTACGAACATTTTAATGCGAAATCGGGATAGGGCCGAGCTTCAATCACATCGTCGAGTTGTGTTGAAAATATACAGCTCTTCAACTGTGCCTGACTTGCAATACTGGGATTTTTCCCTTCTCACGAGTGATATATGATTATCAAAGCAGAAAAAAAAAAAACAAGAAAACAAGCTATTTATACAGCTCCCTACGCTTGGATCAGGACTCGAGTTTATTCTTTTTATGTTGTAAAAGAAAACAGTTTTTTAAGGTCCTCTTATTTCCTTTGCATTTCTATCACAACGTTGCTTGTTATGAATACGACGAAACAGAGGAAGTGACTATCACTAAGCAATGAGGAAATAGAATGATAATGATTACAGGTATGGCGTTACATTTTACATGTAATAGACTAGTTTGTGTCAGCACCGACTTCGATGATGGTAATGTAAATCCGCCGGATTAAGCTGAATCTCTATTCCTCCTGTAGTTTTTCCAGAAGATCTTCCTGATCATAAAGAAGTAATGACAACTAGTTCTGCCTCAGTCTCGAGAGCGAAGTCTTTAATCTATTTCTGCATGCAGTATTAAAAGTATAAAAGCGGCTCTGCGTACAGTCCTCCGCCAAATATAAATTAACTCACATGAAGGTGCATGTTGTGGCTTTTTGTACAATGGCAATACTAACGGATCGGTTCCAATTTGATCTCATACATTTATCCATACAAAGGAAATTGTTCAGTGAAACATTACTGTCACTGCAGTGTCACTCCTTTGAGATTTCACATGTACTTAGAACAATTAGTGCGGCAAAACTCTTGTTGACAGCCGTTTGTTTTATAACTTTTCGAAACTTTTACTGTCATGCCTGTCTGTTTTACAAGGTTATAATAGGTAAGGATTTGGATCCGCTACAGGTAAGGGGAAGATCGGATGTTGGTCACTTGGGGTATCCACAAACGGTAGGAAAAGAGAGAGTCCTTTAACTGTTGATTATACAAAGTCACCCATTGCGGCATGCTCTTGATTTCTATCGCGTGATAGGATTCGTGCTTCGCCTTCATCGACTATCACGCGATAGAAATCTCGAGCTCATAATCCAATTATTAAAATAAAGGTGCAGTTTTAAAGCTAAATATTCGCGAAAGTTAGCTATATTTCACTGACTAAAGGATTAAGTTCGTTCCGCGCTTCACCCATACGGCGACCACCCACGAGCAAAGAGCAATTATCAGTGAGAATTATAAAATATGTTCACAAAACCCCGACCATGCACGTTTCTTGCTTGCCACATCTATCACGAACAGTTATTGCAAGAACGATTCAGCTTCTTCGAAGGCCGGTAGATGCTATTCAGTTGTGGACTCGGGATCAAGTTATCTTAAATGTTCCGGAAAAACGTTGATCAAAGCCGTGCACGTTTCTTGCTTGGCACAGTTACCATGAACAGTTATTACAAGAACGATTCAGCTTCTTCGAAGGCCCGGTAGACGTTATTGTGGATCAAGTTATCGTTAATATTCAGGGAAAACGTTGTTCAAAGCCGTGCACGTTTCTTGCTTGGCACAGTTACCATGAACAGTTAATACAAGAACGATTCAGCTTCTTCGAAGGCCGGTAGATGTAATTGAGGATCCAGTAATCCTATTAAAACGTTCCGGAAGGACGTTGATCAAAGGCGTGTATATAATCGTATTTTTATGTCCTTTTCGTGTAACGCAACACATATTGTATACTTTGTACAGAATCACGGCCTTTGTTAGATAATAAGTAGCTTGGCTTGGCGGGAAAAGGCTTGAAAGTGAAGCTTGTGAAAGTGGTTTTAGAAATTATCCGAAGTGCCTACTTTGGGCCATTCGAATTCGGAGAGGAGTGGAGTATGAGAGTGAAACTAAAACCAGGATAAAATGATCGCACCCATAAAACGGCTGAAACACCGGCTTAAAAGGAAACTGTTCCAGCTGAAATATCGTGTTTTCATGATTATGGCCAGGAGCTTGGTTTAAGCTTACTTTTTTATCTTGAAATTGGAAGAAACCTTCTCCAAAAGTGATAGAAGCATAGAAATATGAACTAAACAGACAAAATAACGGCTAGATAAGTCAAAATTTCACAAGAATGGCAAGTTTGATTTAATTATTGACAAGCGGTCAATAAATCAAATTTCATGAACTGTAATCCACTTCAATCCTTGCAATCCCGCGCTTTATCACCAAACTACTGCTTTTCTTTTGCTCTACAGAATCTTTTTATCCAACTAAGTTATATTTTTGGTGGCATTGGGCGATATAACGTGGAAATAAGCTAAGCGAAATTTTGCTATTTCGCCGGGACAGTGTCCCTTTAAGGCGGGACTTAACCTAAACGCCATTTTTCCGCCACTTGACATGGCTTTAATGGAAATATCTCGTTCACGTTTCAAGGAATCCAAAAACTCTATGCTCATCCCGTGACTCTATGTTGTGGGGTGTTTTTTGAATTTTTGGGTGATTTGGGGGGTATGTTTGGGAGGAGATAGTTTTTCTAGAAGGATTGGTAAAATTAAGAGAAATAAGAAATATTGAAGATTTTTTTTTTTTAAATAACAATGCAATTTTATTCAGATATACTAAAATACAGTAAATACAGTGTTTTGATTAGAAGTAGACTTACAGAGACATTTGAATATTTACAGAATCATTTGCAAAGTTATTTTTAACACAAAGAATTGTTTACAGTACACACATACTCGCACACGCAAACGCAACTAACATTAAAGAAAAGAAAAGGAAAAAGAAAGGGGGGGGGGGAGGAAGTTTAAATGTCTTAAAAAGGGCATATTTTGACAGATCTTTTATTTTTGCTGAATCTATATTTATTAAAGACAAGAGAGGCGCTGTTTGTTCTCAATGCACAGGGAAAAATGTTGAAGATTTAGTGAAGTTTTAAAATTAGAATTTGTAGTTAATAATTAATAGACGGACACCAAGTTAGTCCACTAGCAGGCTGGGGTGCTCTTGCGTGGGTATCAACTGTCTGTTGATCAGTGTTCCAAAAATCATTTTCTTTCTTCTATCCCTTCTAAAACCCCTTCAAATTTTATTCAAATTTAGGTTGAGTCCCGCCTATTACATTCTCACGCGGCGAAAATCTCTTGCATCTCCGGGTGGGGGGAAGGGGGGAGAGGGGGGGGGGGGGGGGGGGGGGAGAGGGATAGGGGGTGACTGTCATATGAAATGTACGGAGATGTTCGTCGTCTCGTTTAGGGGTGTAAATTACGGATTTTGGTTAGGGTATATCGTTAAGGGTGGTGGCACGCGAAGAATAACTCGAGATTTAAAACCGCTGCCTTTAATTAATAGATAAAAGCATTCCATGGCGGAGTCTTTATCATCATTTAAGTGACTATAACTCTCGTTTGTCTGTCGTTTTTAGATTACGGTTTCTTTTAGGGGTCAAATGTAGCTTAACTGGCACCACCCAGATCACAAGCGAAACAAAAACGGAAAAAAATAGAAGAAATGCTTCGTCGGTTGCTTTCGCTCGCCGTTTCTTTCACGCGGTGTCGCCTCTCGGAAAAGATTATCGCTTGACATTGCAAGCAATATATTATAAAGCCATTTTTTGGGGTGTGTGGCTCGCATTAATTTTTACCCCAATAGTTAAGCCGGCGAAATATATACGAGCAACAAATTTACCAAACTTGCCTCGCAACATTGTTGCGGAACAAGTTTGCGGTCGATGTTGCGCGTTTCACACCCCCTTCTCCAACTCGTCGCACAACAAAAATTCTTGTTGCAGGTTGAAAACGAGCTCGTAGAGGTCGAATCTTCTGCAACAAAATTCTGATTTGCTGCGCGTTTTACACTTCGCATCAAACTTGTCTCTCAACAAATGTAGAAAAACAACGCTTCTGATTGGTTCGTGAAAATGACGTAAATACCCCGCGAAAAGGAAAACAAACATGGCGGATAGCACAATTTCGCCAGCAAAGTCCGACGAAGTTGAAGAAGAGCTCGTTGAAATGTCATTGGACAAAAAACTCCCTGACGAAAAGAAATTGGAGTTGACGTGTAATACGAAACAAATACTCGAGACTTTGGAACTTGTCACCGGTGGCTAGGAACCTTAACGTGACTGCCAGTCTTTCTTTAACTGATATGTCGTTTCCAAGCAAGTTTACGGGATGGGGTTGGGGTTTCCACTGCAATTCTGGCCTGATCTTGTTGGCTACATTAATAAATTGATCTTTCATAAGACGAAAAAAATGTTTGTACCCGCTCTGACTCATCTTTCTCCGCGATTTTCTGCACAAGCTGGTGGTAAGCGCCTCTCTGCTTCCTCCTGATGATCCACTCTCTCGTCGACTCTTTTTTTTTTTGCGTTTTTTATTTTCCTCAAGTTCTTCGTCGAGGAGTAAGTTTAGAAAAACAGGCAACAACAACAATTTATTTTTTAATAAAACAAAATATAGTAGCAACCCACAAATAACTAGAGTTAATCGTGGCGGGTTGCTGCGCACTAAACAGTTACAGAAGCTCACTTTAAACTGTAAATGAATGACAATAAATAAGAAAATGAGGAATGGATAATTTATGATTAGTTACAACAACAAATAGATAAATTAAAGTGCACCTAAACCCCAATTTTTTTTCTTTTAATCAAGTCAATGTACGTTGAAAAGTCGAATAGTGAAATATTTCTTGTTTTTAACGTCGCGTTAGTGAGTTATAGAGGTTTGAATTTACAAAATGCTAATTAAATGACAAATCAAGACTTTACCATTATTTCTACTTCAATTTACAATACGCAGTTCACAGCTTAAGGATAATCAATTTAAGAAATACTAATAAAAACTGTTAATAGTCAGTTGATTGGTAAAAAAAATATTACTTGGAGGTGGAAACAAGTAGTTGTAAAACAAACGAGTCTTGATTTGACGTCATCTTATTAACATTTTGTAAATTCAAACCTCTATAATTCACTAATGCAACGTTAAAAACAAGAAATATTTAACTATTCAACTTTTCAACGTACGTAGAGTTGATTAAGCGAAAAAACAATTTTGGGGTTAGGTGCACTTTAATAATAGAAATAAATAAAGGAGAAGGGGTAATAAATGCAGATTAAAGTCAATTAAGTGTTTTAATATTACGAAGACAGGTACAAAGAAATTCGACATCAACATAGATATCTTCATTTTCCAAGACCTCCAATAGTAATCTGTTTAACTTGGACTTAAAGAGCTACAAGACCTGCAGCGCGATTTCGATGTGCAGCAGCGGCCGCCATCTTTTAACTGTAACTAGCCAATCAGCGTGAAGAATTCTCTGTTAAAGTCCAAACCTACAACAAATGTTTTTGTTGCGTGACAAGTTTGACAAGCGGGTTGTAAAACGAGCAACATCGTTTGCAAACTTGTTTCGCAACAATGTTGCGAGACAAGTTTGGTAAATTTGTTGCTCGTTTTTCGTCGGCTTAACCAAGAGATCAATTCTTTCTTCTTTCTGAAAAGTTGCTCCTCTCAGCATATTTTCTGTTTTAAGATATCAGAATAACTGTAACAGTGGTCATTTTTGGTCCAAACGCTCTTAGGGGTACCAAACCACTAATTTTAACCCCTAAAAGGTATGACGATCACCCCTGTCACTTTTATATGGCCCCCCCCCCCTCCCCCATGGTCGAGTAGCCAAGCTCTCGGGCTCGGGCGGCTCGAGCGGCTCGGGCTCGGGCTCGAGCTCGGGCTCGAGCTCGGGCTCGGGCTCGGGTTCGGGCTTGGGTTCGGGCTCGGGCTCGGGCCCGGGTTCGGGCTCAGGCCCGGGCTCGGGCTCGGGCTCGGGCCCGGGCTCGGGCTCGGGGGCCGAAATGGGGAAGGAATGAGAGAGGGAAAGGAGCGAGAGCCTGCCCCCCTCTCCCTACCCCCCTCCCCCTATCACAACCCTTGAGGTCCCTGAGCCCGAGAGCTTGCTCGCAGGCTAAGGGTAGCCGACTGACTTATGTACTACCGTATTAACCATTCAATACACAGCTGAATACAGTACAATGACAAGGCTAGCCTTCGTTGAATCGGTCACTGTTGACTTTTATTCTTCTTTCTAAAGAGTGTAATCGTGGATAGTGTAACATTCCATTTGATAAATATAATTTAACACACAATAAGAATAAAACTCTACCATCGATCAATAAAAGGCATTTCTAAAATACCGTTTCCTGCTGGAGACAACTTATTTTCAAACTCACTTTGAGTTACATTTTACTGTGCTTGGCACAGAAATTAAGATCTCAAATTTTCCTAGCTAAATTTTCCGTCTAAAAATGAACTCAGAAATCCCGCATTAAGTTTTTACACGAAAGTTTTAACCATTCATGAGCAAATCAAAACTATTCAATCCCGCGCTCGGTTGGT
Source organism: Dendrophyllia cribrosa (assembly GCA_024195265.1). Taxonomy (NCBI): domain Eukaryota; kingdom Metazoa; phylum Cnidaria; class Anthozoa; order Scleractinia; family Dendrophylliidae; genus Dendrophyllia; species Dendrophyllia cribrosa. Next base: position 14,643,117 of record JAJLRJ010000005.1, read on the forward strand.
TGCACGCGTTGCACGCGTTTTTTGCTCGCGAGTTCTGATTGGTTCATTGCGTTGCGCGTATTGTGACTATCCAATATCCAAGGTTGCTTCGAGCAAGTTATTTAAAAAAAAGTTATAAATAAATAAATAAATACTAATAAAGGAATTAACAATTCAATTCAACACTAAAGTCCTTATTTTTTTTAAATTTTAATCCTATCCTAAATATATTGCTTTATAAATACTAAATAAATGAAGAAATTAACAATTCAATTCAACACTTAAACTCCTTAATTCGTTTTTTAAACATTAATCCTATCCTGTATATGTTAATTTAGAATTTTCAGTTCTGAGAACGAAGTTGTTCTGTGGTTCTTGTGGAAGATGTTTAAACTCCAGAACTTCTATTTCTCTTCTTCTAGACGTCAAAATTAAAGGCGTTGCGTCGACTTCCCTCTTGACTTCCTTAAAAGTTTAGTTCCATTTTGATTTCGATGTGTCACACAACGAGGGTACTTGTGTTTTCGCTTACTGATTCAGTTATTCTTTTTCCGCTTCGCTTCTTGAACATAGCGAAGATTAAGGATTATACACAAAGGCTACTTCGAGAGTAACTGTTTCCCATTTCCACAGGTCCATTTTTGCTTTGTGAGTTCTCAAGTTGGGACAATCCCTCAACAGAACGCGATGTTGGTAATACACAGGTTTGCAGTACCATTGGCAATCTTTGCACACTGCTTTCGACAAAAATCTCGGGTTTCGATCGATGTTATCATCTACTTCGACAGTCCAGTTGCAGTAGTGAGAAAAAACCGTGTTCAAACTTCTTCTCTGGCGTGGATTTAAGCTTTGATGTAGTTGTTGCCACGGATTTTGATTCACTAAGAGCAAGCTTGATTTTGATACTCTATCGACCACTTCTCTTGGAGTAACGATGACGGACGATTTACTGCAAGGCGCTGATTGGATCATCAGAAGGACTTGAAATAGAATGAGAACTTTCCCCAAAATCTGTAAAAATGATGTATAAATTAGCGTAAGTACGGTAAACCGAATATTGCAAGGTTAGCGTATGCAAGTATAAAAATGTTAACGCTGCAAGAGTTAAATGAAGAGTTTGCTGACTCGGAGGGAAATATGAAACTACTAACTAAAGTTACTGATGAATCGCGCCAATGAGGTTTTTTGTGGTAAAAGATGGATCAATTATTCGGTTACCAAATAATTATCTCAAGGAACGTTTACTAAAGATTGCGTTATCTTACGAAAATAAAGTACACTTCATTAAACATGTGTCAAAATGCAAATTTCTTCCCTTAGTTCGATTATAATCATATTGACTCTGTGAAGCATGACTTGCTTGTCAGATAAGCGATCTGAAAGTTAACTGAACTCGTTTAAACTTGATAAGAAAATTTTTAAAAAGGACAGTCAAGTTATAATTCAGGTAAAAAAAATATAAAATTACTTATAGTTTTAAATTAGTACAAAATTCATTTCAAATTAAAAAAATAATAATTTCGAACTTCTTTAAGCTTTCGAGAAAAAGCTCGGAGTGCAGCCAAAATACCAAAGCAAGATTATAATGTATAAATATAAATATACTTACTTCAGTAACTGAAAACGCCATTTTTTAAGTAGTATCTTCGCTGTCCACTTGAGGTTCCCACGTATATCTTTTTGAATCTCTCGACTCTCTTCGAAGACTGCTAACAGGTACGGGGTTCGTGCTGTTCGAATGCTGCTTTATATACCACCTTGGTCCCATTTTCCTCTCTAAGTCGCTTTACGTCAGAATAGAGGACTTCTGATCAATTTAATTTTCAACAAGGAAATTTATCGCACTTAAAATAACAAACCGAGCTAAAGCATAGAATGACAATTAAATAATTACACGTAAGGACAGTTGGGGGAACCCCGTGTATTCGGGCTTGGCCCTTGTTTCCGTTTACTTTCATCCCTTTGCAGCTGTTGACGAGAGGTTTATTTTTAGCGATGATTTAAAAACCGGTTGCGACTTCTTTACGGCGAAATAGTGTCGTAGTTGTTCGTAATTTTCCGACGGTTCCCAGTAATGCATGTTATTTCAGCCGAGGCGCGTGTTGCCCGCGTGTGCACGAAAGAAAGCATTCAGCTGTAGAGAGCCGGGTTTGCGGTCGATTGTGAGGGTGTTTAAGAGAGATTGAAACGCCGTTAAAATTAGCCAATTGGCAGTGGAGTGGCGCTTTTATCACAAAAGAGCTGTGAAATCGCGTGTGCGGAGTAAAAAGGCTAAAATTAACAATTAATTTCCTTTGCATTTTAGATTCTTCAATCTCTTTCGTATCCCTTGCGCGCTTTTAATTTGCTCTCTATGATATGTCATCAGCAGCTAGTTTTTACAAGAGCAGAACATTGCACCACACCTTATTTTCGTTATTTAAGTGAGATGCGGATAATTTTGTTGATAATTGATCAGTATTATTGGAAGGAAGTGTTGATCTGTTAGATAAACACTGCTCAACAGTTAACAATAACAGTCAGTGGTTTTTCGGTTAATGTCAGAGCCTTCTCTTCTCAAGTCAGCAATTTCCAATGCCGTGACGTTGCAAAACAAAGCTAAGCAACCTTATTGTTAACTTCAATCGATTTAAACAAACAGGAAGACTTAAGAAAAAAAAGTATTTTTCTTTATATTTTTTTATAGCGCGCATCATGCAAATATCCAATCCACGAACCGCGAACCCCTTTTAATAAATGCGAGAATTTTGACGGAACAATAGTAATGGGCCACTTAAAGGTTTTGGTAACAACATATTTATTTTATTGTCGTAAAATTAACCTTAACCAACCGTCTGTAAATCATTTACATACCGATAAAAATTACAGTGAAGTTTCGCAAACTAATCTCGTGCCCATGGTAACTTTTAACATTTTATTTTTCTTGTTTAGTATATTAATGATTTATTGTTAAATCTTTGAATATTGTCTGAATGACATTCAAATATCTTGGTTTGGTAAACCTGAACCAGTTTTTTCTAAATGTTTCTTTTCTTGTGACGCACTATTTTTAAGGATGCCAGAAATCAATATCAACAAGGCACTTTACCTTCACAAATTACCGCGTTATAACAAGCTTTCGTCATACAACCTAAATTTGTACTTGTGAAGTGTTTACACGAGCAGCTGATAGAGAAAACTGCATGTGTTTATGGCGACGTACGGAGAAACCACCACGGCTTACGTATACTGCTGATGCAAAACCGCCTCGCATCACGAACATAAAATGTGCATTTTATTTTCAGCAGGAGACAAATATGGCTCATTTACTCATTTATAATTCAGCGAAAAATATCACATTGAACGATATTGCTCAACATTTCGCAACCCAACCAATGGCACATCACCCACGCTTTTTCTCTCGAGTGTTATTTTTTTCATCAGTTTAAACTTCCGCTACTTCCCGCTGTACAGTGTATAACCAAGTTTTTTTTCTTCAGAATTGTGAATCAGAATTTCGCTATCGAGAAACTTAACATCTTAATCAACAAACTGTTGGTGAGTTTAAATCAAATAAGCTCATTTTATTAAATCTGTGTGTTTTGTTTGTTTTTCAAGACATGCACTGTGTGCACATTGTGCGAACGTGACGGAATGACTCTTTTTTGGGTTCACACCGAAGGAACTGTTTCGGTTCTGTGCAGATGTATATTTGTGTCTCTTGCCAGCTTTTATCGAACAGTTAACTCCCCGACAGAGGTTTATTCACGTGCATTATGTAGTTTTTCCCGGCCGTACAACAGGTCTTTGACGCAAAATGATCGTCCGTTATACAGAGAGGGGCTTGTCCCATTCGTGTCTATAAGCTCCACTGAAATCATAGTATACGTACTGGCTAGGGCCCATTGACAAGAAAATTATAAACGACCATTTTAGAAAACAACATTGTCATTTGTAGCGTTATAAATTTATTCGTATAACACAGCGCATGGACTATTTTACTGCACTGACATTTTGTTTTAGCTTCGGTTGCACGTTTTCAGTGAAGACACTTTAAGAACTGCAACTTGTGTTGTCGTGGCACTTTTTGCGACAACAAACTCGTCTGCTTTGTATATAACAAATTCAAGACGCGATTTTAACGCAGCAAATGTTGTCCATTAGAATCGTCGTTAAACCGTTTCACGTGTAACAGTTAAATTTACACATTTTAGATTCTTTAACGCAATATTACTCATGCCACTGCGTTTAAACAGTAAAAATGCATCGTGTAGCACTATCAACTTTTAGTAGTGCAAATTAATACTCAGGAAGCAACATTTGCCTGAACATCTGTTAGTTCACGGTACTCTTGCCTTCAAATCCGTGACCACGCAACTCAATGCAAATAATAGCTAACAGGTCAGCTAGAGAGTGGCCGAGTGGAGTGAGCTTCAGCTGCCTAGCTAAATATAGAGGTTTAAATTCAATTTTGTTTGTATCATTTTCTTTTTTGCATCGTTTTATATTATCCTTTATTTACATTTTCTTTATGTTATTCCATTGTTAGAACACTTTTCAGTTTTATCCGTAGCCGACTGCGTGGTTACGGTTCGAAATTTTGAGAAACGAAACTGGTTGCGTGTCGGCTCAGCTCATGTCGGCTCAACACTACTGAAACTGACGTCATTTGCCAGTCAGCCGCTTTTTCAGTTACATAGTAAAGCACACTGCTGGCAAAGTTTAACTGCTGACGAATGTTTTACTATTAAAACGCGAGTTTAACGAACTGATATCACTCATAGTAAAGCTAACATCACTGTGAGGGACATCGCATAGTCATAAAACTGAAACGTAACTTCATGCATTCTGTAACAACATACATACAAATAAAGTCGCGTGTACGGAAGTCAGCACCGGAATTCCTTTTGAAGAAGATAGTATGCTTCGGCTAAGGCATACTTATCTCACTTTAACCCTTTAACTCTCTAGAGCCCAAACATCAAAATTCAAGGAAAATCCCAAATTTCATTTTGTGAAATATAGAAGAACACATGGTATACCATACCGTATTGCCAAAGAGGTTACATTAAAATGGTCACACCATAGGATTTTCGTTGACAGACTCAAAAGTTAGAAGTACACCACATGTCTCCATAATTGACTCTGGGAGTGAACGGGTTAAAGTTCTTTTCAATGTACAGCCGTAATTATGGACAGATGTTTATATTTATTAATGGAAAGATCGTCAAAGTTGTAGTTACTTAGGTAGAAAGGGCTAAAAAAGTGATTGAAATAATTTTGAAATAAACTCAGTATAATCGGCCATAACTGAAACAAAGTTTGGCATGAGTGATACGTTTGCTGGTTAAATTTCTTATTTTAAAGTTAACGTAGCTCTTTGATAGATTAAATGACCATGGTAATATAAACTCTTGACTTTTCCAATTTGAAATGTTTCAGCTTATCAGAAGTTCAAAACAATCGCGGAATATAACGATGTTAAGTAGGGAATTCCGTCTTAAAATGTTTTTGCAGTGTTTTCCGAGAACAAACTTATACTCTTCTGCTCCGCTCTCATCTCTGTTAAACAGTGTTTGTTAAAAGAATCGTCAGTTTGTTTAAAGAATTCGTCAGAATCGCACAAAATGCAACTAAACTAAAGAATTAAGTAACGCTCCACGTAAGACTGACTACAGTAAACTTCATTGTTCTGCGGCATTGGCTCTTTCTCCCATAGAATGTCTTTGATTTCAAGAATAGGGGAGGAGCTAATGGTTTATAATTATATTTCAGTATAAAAATAAAGAATACCATTTGCGTCAGATAAATTTTAGGAAATGTTCGTGCTTAACCAATCAAAATAGCAGAAGACAATAGCTAATAATTTTGCTTCTTTGATGAAGTTCCTCAAATACAATTTCTTTAAAAATTTGCATGCTTTGAGATTGGGTCTTGAATTAGCGGTCTTTGAGTCTAGGCCAATGGGATCACTAGTTGTAACAATGAAAAAAGTTGAGACCATCGTGCATTGCCGTTAAAACTTTCCTTCGTTGGGACGGACCATTCAATTTTTGTGGGGGGGGGGGGGTTGTTTGGCAATTACCAAAAAAAATTCCTGCAGAAGAAATTTAAGAGAAAAAAATCGTGCACAAGAAAGCACGTGAAAAAAAATTCAAGCATTTTGGTAAAAAAAATTCTTGCAAATAGTGATGCTGAAAAAAAATTCGATAATCAGAAGAAATTACCCAACCCCCCACACAAAAATGAAATGGTCCGTCCCTTATGCGGATCATTACTTAACTTCTTTGTTACAAATCGTCTTGATTACACTTCAACTAACTCAAAGGATGTACACGTATACGCCCATAGCATGAAGCAGAATATTAAATGAAAAAGGAAGCGCTTTTTCCGTACCACCTAGTCATTAATTACCGGTAGAACAACATCGGCGCGGCCGGATGATTCAGATGATTTCGTGACTGCATAATTTGCCGCGTTTCATGCAACTGCTCTAGTGTTTCTTTGAAAACAAATCTTTCCGGTTCCTTAAAATAACAATTGACAAGTAAGTGACAACACTTAAACTGTAGCTAAAAGTTAAATGAGTGTCTAAGCGAGTTAGCGCCTATAAATTTAAAGAAAAAATAAGCCGTTTAATCAATAACGGTTTCGTTATGCAAAAACAAGCAAAAGCAAGCGATAAAAACCGACGTTTCGGAGTCATAATGACGCCAGCTTACTAACGATATTATTAGGACTGGACAGTGTTAAAATGGGAAAGAACGCTCAATTCTTTTTCAAGTAAATTATCGGTGAATCTATATATTATCAAGATGTTCTCAAAAAGGCAACACTGTATTCTTCTAAAAATAAACTTATAATAAACCATTACCACACTCCCACGCTATTACAACAGTTCTTCCTTTCAAACCCTGACGAAAAACGAGCTGTCCAACCATCGTGCGTGCTTTAGTAAGACTCTTACAACCTGTGCTTTAACGTAAAAATAGAAAGATATTATTTTTACAGGTTATAACGTCGTATTTACGAAATGATGCGCGGCGGTTAAAGTGCCTATCACCCCTAGAAAGTTATTTTCAGAATCAACTCTATGTACATTAAATAGTTGAATGGTAAAATATTTCTTGTTTTGAACGTCGTGTTTGTGAGTTATAGACCCTTTTAATAAATACCACGATGCATCATTTTCCGCTAATGACGTCAAACATATTCTTTTGAATTGCAAGAGAATTCAAAAGAATATGTTTGACGTCATTAGCGGAAAATGATGCATCATGGTATTTATTAAAAGTGTCTATAGAGATTTGAATTTACAAAATGCTAATGAGATGACGTCAACCCGGGAATCATTTATTATACAACTACTTGTTTTCACCTCCAAGCAATATTTTTTACGAATCAATTGACTATCCACAGTTTATTTTTAGTATTTATCAAATTAATTATCTTCAAGCTGTAATCTGCGCATTATAAGTTGGCGTAGAAATAATGGAGAAGTCCCGGGTTGACGTCATCTAATTAGCATTTTGTAAATTCAAATCTCTGTAACTCACAAAGGCGACGTTCAAAACAAGAAATATTTTACCATTTGACTATTCAACGTACATAAAGTTGATTCTGAAAATAACTTTCTAGGGGTGATAGGCACTTTAAGGGTAGCATTTCCCCGGTCTTTTGATCTAAAGGTACAAGCGCCGGTTTCTGCCGGTAAAACAGATCAGACACTTCGCTCCATTTCTCTCCAACCAGGAGCCTGGAAGTTAGAGTGCAAATAAACTCTTGGCGTGGAGAAAAGATAAATGATAGTTTAGGGGAAACATTCAGCACTCGGTCTCATCAAGGTGGCAGTTAGACCATCCTAATAAAATGTTTCTTTTCCCCACATCGCCCGACTGGCCCGATCATTCTTAACCCTTTCATCAAGGAGACATGTAATGCAGCTCTAACCGTTTTGAGAGGTCCTTTGAGTCTGTGGACGAAATCCTATGGTGTGACCATTCAAATGAAACCTCTTCGGCACTTTTGCACACGGTATCATTTGTGTTTTAATATTTTACAAAATGACATTTGTAAATTTTCTTGACTTTGGATATTTAACACTCTTGGGAGTGAAAGGGTTATGAAACGCGAAAAAACTGAGAAGGAAATAAAACTTCTCTTTCCGACAAGCGGAAGTTCAAGCAAAGCATCCTGTTTTCAACGGCTGTACTTCATTTTAGCCGCCTACTTTTCCGATTTGATATTGAATCTAAAATGTATGTGAACGTCATTTTAATCTCTCAGCATTTGATATTGAGACAAACGTGCATGGGTTTGCGGGAAGAAAAAACTCTCAGACTACAACGTCTCAGATATATTTCTTTTTCGTTTTGGCCGAGCGACCGACCCCATTTCACAAAAGGGAGGGCTGCAGAAGTAACCCGGCTTATATTCAGTCCTAGAGTCAATTTTGGAGACATACAGCGTAAGTAGTTCTAACTTTTGAGTCTGTTAACGAAATCCTATGGTGTGACCATTCAAATAAATCCTCTTGGGCAGTATTTCTGCATGGTACCATTTGCTTTTCGATATTTTACAAAATGAAATTTGGGATTTTTCTTTAATTTTGATTTTTGGCACCCAAGACGGGCTCTAATAAAAACAACTCAGAAAATGTAACCTCCACCTTGTCAACCTTGTGAGAGAAGATTATATTGTCAGGAAATACTCTGTCAAAACTGCGAAATTTTAGTTCACAAGATGTATTCAGGGAAAGACATTTTTCATGGTAGGGTCGAGAAAGAGGAACGGTCAGGAACTGTTTTATTCCCAGTAACGAAGGGAACGAGACGGAAGGATTATCACCAAAATAGTCTATTCGCTACCGGCCTATAGAGCTCTCAGGATTGATAGCAGTTTATTTTGATGGAAATCTTAGCTTCTTTTTATAACATCTTTATTCAACTTTCAATATTTAATTCTTATTTTAGCAATGTCACAAATGACCTCCTCCCACGTTTCTAATTTCTCAAACAAGCCCCCGACCGTCAAAAATATCACAACGAAAATGCAACATTAAATTAACATCGGCCTGCAAACCAATGATGCGGGTATTTTTGGATCACTTTTAATTCGCTTACCATTAGGACTATTCTAAACATTAAGGCCCGGCAAAACGAACGTAACATTTCAACGCAACATCTTGCAACATTGTTGCGTGCAACGTGTTGACACGCGTTTGGCCACCCGTGTTGCAACATCATGTGCTGCAACATGTTGGATGGTGTTGGATCAAGTTTGAATCAAATTTGATCCAACACCATCTAACATGTTGCAACATGTTGCAACAGGGTGGCCAAACGCGTGTTAACACGTTGCGCGCAACAATGTTGCAAGATGTTGCGTTGAAATGTTGCGTTCGTTTGGCCAGGTCTTTAGAACTGTTCTAAAGTAGTGCGAGAAGTACGTTTACACTGATTCCGCGAAACTAAACTCTGCAGCAGTGAATTGATGTGATCACCAGTCGTTATGGGCTCCTGCACTGAGTCAATTATGTAGACATGTAATGTATATTCAGTCGATCACCTCACTTTACGGACAGTTGTCTTGGTTCCGGCTAAACGCCCATACATTTTCTCTAAAATTTACTCGCTTAATTCGGACACCCGTTAGTAGAGGACAACAGACAGTTTTTTCCGTCCCAATCAAAACAATCTTATACAAAGTTAATCTCCTTAATACGGACAATTTGGCTAATTCTAAGCGATAAAAATGTTCTCAAATGCACCAAGTCAGTCAGCTACACATAAATATATATCTACTATAAATCTACTTAGCGTTCTATCACGAATGCTGTTCTCATTGGCTACGCTACTCACTATCTATTAATCTGTTGTAGAAAGTGAGTAGTGAGTAGCCTAATGGCGGCCGCTTCTTCGCGTGTTTGTGAAGACTGCTGTTAAGTTTTGAACGTCTAGTAGATTTATACTAAAAAATTAGATTATTCGCTCTTGGTTTCTATCGCGTGATACAGTGAAACCTGTATTAAGCGGACCCCATATTAAGCGGACACCCTCTTTTAAGCGGACACCAGCTGCTTGGGTCCCTAAATGTTCTTCCCATATTTACTTTAAAACGAACCAGTATTCAGCGGACCTCTCTATTAAGCGGACACTAGCGAGGGTCCCGAGGGTGTCCGCTTAATAAGAGTTTCACTGTAGTTGATTCAGGCTTCGCCCTCATCAACAACAGACCCTTTTAATAAATACCAGAATGCATCATATTGCGTTATCGATGTCAAATGTATTATTTTGAATTGTAAAGAGAATTCAAAAGAATATGTTTGACGTCATTAGCGGAAAATGATGCATCGTGGTATTTATTAAAAATGTCTATATATATATCACGCGATAAAAATTTCGAGCTCATAATAATCTAATTGTTAAATATACTAGGAGTTGATTGAAAGAAAATTACGAACGTTTGTCTAATTGTAATTTTTCATGATCAGTGTCTTAGTGGGGTTAGATGCGGTAATTTACTGACTGTATTTTTCCTTAACCCTTTGACTCCCAAGAGTGCCAATCATCAAAATTCTAAAAAAACTCCCAAATTTCATTTTGTAAAATATTGCAAAACGAATGGTACCATGCAAAAGTACTGCTGAAGAGGTTTCACTTGAATGGTCGCACCATAGGATTTTGTCAACAGACTCAAATGTTAGAACTATTTACATGTCGCCATAATTGACTCTGGGAGTGAAAGGGTTAAAAACAATAAAACACTTAAATTAGGTCATCCATGTGAACCCGCTTAAACGGATATAAGGACTGACGATTGCAACATATTGGGACGTCATTTTAATGACGTCATTTTAATGAATGTTAAAAAACACTCAGGCTCACAAACAAGAATCCCAGGCTCCACAACAGGAACCCTCAACGACAAAATATAAGGGTTTATACATTATGTGGAATTTAATCATGAGTTTGATAAAATATTAAAATTACCAATAAACAGCTCGATCTCACAAATAATGTCTTTATGGCTTCTAAACGCCGGCATTTTAGCGAATTTTGGTTTTCTGGTTTGACTTCACCTGAAATCTTTTAGGTATGAACACTATTTTGATATTTTATCAAACTCGCGATAAAATACGCCTGCGTACAGACTTCGTCTATTTCCTTTGCTTCACGTGCAAAAGGACGTCGTCCTCAGTTTTTTCGTGTGGGGCAAAGAAAATAGGAGGCGTCTGTGCGCAAGCTACGGATAAAATCGCATACAAATCCTAATATTTTTGTCTTTGAGGAGTCTTGTTGCGAGTTTGGCTACTCTGTGGCTCACGACAAGTTTACAAAGAGTCAGGATGAGGCAAACCGAGACAAGGCGAGCCAAGACGAGGTGAGCCGAAACGAGGCGTGCCGAGGCAAGAGTAGACAAGACGAGGCAAGGCAAAGCACGTCAACGCGAAAATAAAAACACGACTAGGCAAGACCAGACAAGGCAGCTGGGCAAGACAAACTAACAATAAGACAACACTTTGGGATAGCTCGTAGGCAAAACAATGACGCACAATGCCACACAATAGATGGTTTTCACGGCGGCCATGTTGGTGGACAGAAACAATAGAAATCGTTTGCATAAAAATAGAGTTTTATTCTCAAAGGATGGAAATTTCATTGCTGTGTTCACCAACATGGCCGCCGTGAAAACCATCCATACAAGACCAACCGGGGCAAAGTTATTGGTCAAATCAACGCCCTTAATAGGCTAACAACGTGTTACCACTTACGACTAAACAGGTACTGTACCGTGCTTTTATTTTGCCACATTTTCACTATAGCTGTCAAGTATGGCATCATTGTGGTAGGAGGAACACTGCAAAACTAGAGAAGGTCAATAAGACAGCCCTCCGCTATGTATACAAAGACAAACAGAGGGGAGGGGAGAGTAGGGTAGGGTAGGGTAGAGAAGAGAAGAGAAGAGTAGAATAGAATAGAGTGGAGTAGAGTAAAGTAGAGTAGAGTATAGTAGAGTATAGTAGAGTAGAGTAGAGAAGAGTAGAATGAATAGAGTGGAGTAGAGTAGAGTATTGTAGAGTAGAGAAGAGTAGAGTGGAGTAGAGAAGCGTAGAATAGGTAGAGTATTGTAGAGTTGAGAAGAGTAGAATAGAATAGAGTGGAGTAGAGTAGAGTAGAGTAGAGTAGAGTATTGTAGAGTAGAGTAGAGTATAGAAGAGAAGAGGTAGAGTAGAGTATTGTAGAGTAGAGTAGAGTAGAGTAGAGTACAGTAGAGTAGAGTAGAATAGAATAGAGTGGAGTAGAGTACTATCTTTAACAAATTAAAATGCATTGATTGAAAAACTAAGGTAACTGAAAAGTTATTGGCAAACTAGAAATGCTGTGCTCATTCAATGTCAACATATCTTATTTTATTAAATGTATTTTACTTTCATACATATTCACTTTTATCTGTACTTACATCTAGCACTGACTACTTATTACTTATACAAGGGATAAGTTGCTCCCCCTAACCTTCAATCTCTATGGTAACAATTATTTACAAAAACTAGCTGACAGTTTAGAGATCATAGTTTCGCGAAAGTCTAATAAATAATAAACACGGAAATATATGGTGTTGCTTTCTATAAACACAACCTGTTGTAAAAATGTTCCGCGAAAGAAACATTTCAGTACATACACACAAAAAAAAAAGTCGTGAAAAGAACTGACTGTTTCATGCTTCGAGGAAACTAATACCTCTTTTCATATTCAGTTATTAGCCAAGAGCTAGAGTTTTCACCTATTTCTGTTCCACTGCATTTTACCGTAAAAGCATCGTTTTGCTTACACTATCAACGGTATACGATATGCTTGCTTTGGTTTTGCACTTGATAAACTCTGCGACTGGTGCAAGATAACTTATGCGACGTGTTCTGAAAGAATCAGAACAAGCTATCAGAGCAAAATAATGTACTCCAAACTTGATTTGGCAGAAGGGAGTTTTCCCGGAAAGCTTTGCACCAGCTGTACGTTTCCTGCGCTTGGCAACGGGTACACCTTTTCCCGCGCTTTGCACAAATTGCATGTTTTCCCGCGTTTTCTACCGGCTGCATATTTTCCCGCGCTTTTCTTTCTGGTTCTTTGCGTTGTTCGGCACAAAAGCTAACGCTTTGCCAAAGATAAGCAGTACTGCCATTAATCAAAATCAAACTTTGAGTATTTTAGTCGTTATTTTGCCATGATCAAATTTTTGATTTTCATTTTTTTTTTTACATTTTTGTGTACTATTAGACTTTCTTACTCATCTTGCCAAATTTCAATCCATTACGAACATCAGGAGTCATTATATTTTAACATTTATTTCCGAGAATTTACGGCCGCCATTGATTAACCTTGTTCCAAGGCTTGGTTGCGAATGGGAGAAAGTGACGTCAAAGGCTCAAACATACCTCACGGGTTGAAATTATAATAACAATCACCATAGAAAATTGAATGAAAAACAAGTCCAAAGCTTTTTTTGCTTTTCGCGTGATTTTCAATACTTACTTTCAATAAATTAGCCCGTGCAAAAATCAAGGAAAACAAAAGAAACCGCTCCGGTGGGACACGCTTTTTGTGGAATGTTTTTGTTTTTATGTCATTTTGCACGGGCTAATTTTTGTTTGTGACTGTAGTGCGATCCGGCCCTTAGGCCCAAATCGCACTTGGGACAATTTTGTACATTTTTATCGAATTTCAATTTATTTAAGTGTCTGACTTGGAAAAGACAAGTGCGACCTACACTTTTCAGAGAAACGAACTGGGCAGACAAATAAAACTTTAAAAACACCGCCGCCCGCTGATTGGTCCACGTTGCACGTGCAATTCGTTCGTCATTATAACGGAAAATCAACGCAAAGACAAGTGCGACCTACTTTTGCCAAGTCGAAAAAGTTCCGACAAAACAGCCGAATTTTCGAAGGAGCCGAAGTCCTGCGTCCTGGCAGGACAACACACTTGTTTGATACATTCCAACGCACCCGCGAATCCAGATAACAATGCCTTCTTGATTAACCATTGTGCTCTTCCTTAAGAAAAACAAATCAATATGCAGCATGTTTCTTTTTATTCAAATTTATCACGGCAAATGGCAATGTGCAAAAACAATTTAATCACTAAAAGTAGAAAAACCCTTGAAAAGGCTTAGAAATAAAAAAACTACTTTGCGTTATTTTTTAATCGAATCATGTTTAGCGGTGTTCAATGACGGTGTTCAATGACAAGCCAGTTTCATACTGCATAAAATACATACTAATGAGATTTAAAGCCACGTGCGCTTTGAAAAGGCTTGATGCTCAGATTGAAAGTCGAAGTGCTCCACACCTTTAAAATTGTTTCCATACCGTTATGTGCAATTTTCGTATTGTCTTGCAAATTTTAGCTCCGAAATTGACAAGTTGTCTCGGACAATTTTGTATGCCAATTTTTGTCCAAATTGTCGCGGACAATTCAAAAGTTGTCTGCAAGTGCGATTTGGGCCTTACTGTTATTTTAATTTCAACCCGTGAGGTATTTTTGAGCCTTTGACGTCACTTTCTCCCATTCGCAACCAAGTCTTGGAACAAGGTTGATCGATGGCGGCCGTAAATTCTCGGAAATAAATGTTAAAAAAAATGACTTCTGATGTTCGTAATGGATTGAAATTTGGCAAGATGAGTAAGAAAGTCTCATAGTACACGAAAATGTCAAAAAATGAAAATCAAAAATTTGATCAAAGGGGCATTAAGGACTGGATGCACGTTGCAACTTTCCTTGCAACAGTCGCAGAAGTAGAATCGAGTCCTACTTGCGACGTCGCGCGCAACAAATTGCATCGCAAAAAATCTTGTTGCGCGCAACGTTGCAAGGAAAGTTGCACCGTGTGTCCGATTTCTTTGCTTTCATCACATTTGGAGATTTGTTTTTCCTATTTTAAGATAATAAAGCCAAGGTTAGCTTAAAGCAAGCTCCTGGCCATACTCATGGACATACGATATATCAGTCGAGACATTGATTCTTCAATGGATTTTTAACATAAGATTATACAGTAAGTCCAGAGATTCAAATGAAAGCTCTTCAGCAATTCTTTCCTATGTTGGTGTTCGCCTTTGATCATATTTTTTTCTTTAAATGGTAGTTGATGGCTTAATTTGTTCATTGACTCTCGAAGAAGGTTTAAGTTTTAAAATTAGCCCGGTTGTCCTACGTTAAGGTTTGAACTTGTTTGGCTCAGTAAATGAGTGCGTTCCTAAATAAAACAAGACTGGAGCCAGCACTAGTGTAAACATCGGACCATGTACAGCGGGGTTACGCACAAGTGTAACGGCCAATATTCCATAAGCATGGACCAACCAATGAACCAAGATAATGATCACGTGACGCTTGCTGCTGATCAATTGCCGGACATCCTGCAAATGGGGGAACAAATAAAACACGTATTAGCATTTTAACACTAAAGTGGAACCCTGTCAAAATGTATCATTGTTTTTTCAATGTTTGGTGCGTTCTTGTAAACTTTGCTGGTCAAATCTGCCGGACGCAGTGTATCGATCACGTTAAATAAACTGTATATTTGTTTAAAATTACCCCCTCATTTAATGCAAATCGTGAAATTAATGATCCTTAGTCGCATTAACTCTTTCACTCCCGGAGTCAATAGACCAATTTACATTTGTCTACCTAGTAACCTGGCTTTTGGTCTATTATGGAGACATGTAGTGTAGTTCTAAATTTTGCGTCTGTCAACGAAATCCTATAGTGTGACCATTTAAGGTTACCGTGTACCTTCGGGGGTGTCTCCAGTATATCAGCTCTAGCGTCTTAAGATTACACTTAATATACCTAAACCCAAATATCAAATTAAAGCTTATAGAGCTGGCTATCTAAATATGGAAACCATTTGGTAATAAAATGAATTGTCGAATTTTTTACGACGTCTAAATTCGAACGTCCGAATCAGCTTTAAAACGCTATAACTCAAAGCGATTATTGTATTTTGCTAATTTGATTTGTTCTCGGGTTTCCGGACACGAAGCGCTAAAAAAACGTATCGATTTCCCATATTCAATTGCAGTGAAAAGTTACAGAATATTTTCGAAAAGGGAGAAAAAAAATTGGAGTGATCGCACGGAAATGTAGCCTGCGAATACAGCCGCCTCTCATTAGCGGCCGGGAGCGATGAGAGGCGGCTGTATTCGCAGGCTAACGGAAATGGCTCTTGACGAAAAAGTTTTCGGAAATAAGAAATTCGCCGACACGTTTTTGTTGATTATATGTTAGCCTAGCTTCTGTCCAAATTTGAGGAAAATCGAACAAATTCCCTTTGAGTTGTAGCTCTTTAAAATGTCCCCTACAAGCGAAAAATTAACTTTGAGAAAACAGAGCTTAGAAAAACATATCGCTTCATAAACAAACTCCGCCCACAAATGTTATACTGTCATTTCTCCGTCAATTTTCACTATTTTTCGATAATTTTTTTTTGGCTGAAAGTTTATTCTGTAAACTTTATTTTGACGGCAAAAAAAAAAAAAATCAATAAATTTTCGATCTGAAGGTACACGGTAACCTCAATAAATGAAACCTCTTCAGCAGTACTTTTGCATGGTACCACTTGTTTTTCAGTATTTTACGAAATCAAATTTGGGATTTTTCTTGAATTTTGATTTTTGGCACCGTTGGGAGTTTTAACTTCCTAATTAAAAATTTAAAAAATTAAAAAAATTTAAAAATGGTTAATTGTCTTAAGATAAGAAAAGGATTAACCCTTTGTTGGGGGAAAAAAAGTGTTCGCAATAGCGAGGTAACCGGCTTCTTAACAGAGTGGCCGTAGAGGGGGGTTTCAATGCAATTTTAAACATGCTACTCTCAAATCCAGTCAGCTTCAATGGGCCTTTATCACGCGGCGGCCATGTTGATTCCCAGGAGAATAAAATGCTTTGTTTCCCCCCTGCTTAACCTCGTTCTCAACTTTTTCACTGCGAGGCTTGGGGGGCAAATCTTTTGTTTTTATACAAAATGGCGGGGCGTGATAAAGGCCCATATACTTGCATAGCTTCATTGACTAAGACCGCTGATCATACTCCTGTAGGAAAACACTATAGCGCGGGCGTAGAGGGAGGGTCGGACACCTTATTGAGACTTATATAACGGAGTAACCGATTAGCTTTCAGTTGATGTTAGGGGTAGCAATTTATACTGTTAAATTTAGGACTAAGCAACTCGAGAAGCTAGGTGGTACAGTGGTACAGTAGGCTATGTAAGCCTAAGCCTAGCTGAGGTCACAGGTTCAATCCTCAGTGGGGATTTTAGATTTTCTTTTTTACACTTAAAAATTTATTGAAAATAAAATTCTAAGTGTCGACATTACGTTATATAAGTCTCAAAAAGGTGTCCGACCCTCACTCTACGCCCGTGCTATAGCCGAACCCACTCCTGTATCATATATATCCCGCATGGGAGACTGATACGGTTATCAATTTAGATTTAGATTTACAATGAGGGATTTTAAAGTGAAGAAGCAATATCTGGTAGATTGGAGGGGGAGGGTCGGGAGTTAACTTATCTAACATCACACTCTAAGAACGATGCAACAAATAAATGTACAAGAGCTTAAAGCACATGAATACACACTGTAGTTTTTTTTTAGTTTACATTTCCCCCCAATGATTTCAGTTAAAGTCTTTCTATATATCTGCTGATCTTCTTCAATGATGAAAAGTTACCTAGAAATTTTAAAATACAGAAAAACTCACCGTAACTTTGTTCTTGGCGAGAACTGCAGCAGTACTCAAAACAGAAATCACTAATGTTGCATAAGGGTAAGAATAATCTGAAAATAGAAAAGACAGAACTTTGTTATTGTGAAGTAAATTACAGATGTTGAACAGCTTTCACTGTTACAGCTTTCTGTTTTAACAAAGTGTTTATGTGCATGCGCAGTAGATAAAAAAATGGAGGGGGGTCTCAAGTGAAAGAAGTTCAGAATGAAAATAATATTTGGCAAATCTTTGCAAAAATAATAAAGAGAAGGCTTGGATCAGCTAGGTTCCTCCTCTAAATCACCCAAAGAAACACCAAACAAATGCAAAAGCAAAATAATATTATAAGCTGTGTTCACACTAGGATGAAACATGTAAAAAAAAAATGTTTCACTATGAAAAGTGTTCACTTCAGGCCATGGTGTTCACATCATGATTGAAACATGTTTATTCTAAGCATGATTGAAACTACAGCCTCATGAGGTAGTTTCAAACTAAGCCGGGCAAAACATGGTATCACAAAATTAATGTCACATTTCTTACTAAATACTGCACTGCCCTTTGTTACGAAAGGGCTTGACAAATGAGATTAAACACAGCACTAAACACAGCATTTTCCTGCGAAGCTGGTGGTTCTAGCTGTATGAGTGTAAATTTGAATAATAAATAATAATAATAATTTATTCACTTAATATAGCGCCTTTTAACATTAAAATGATCAAAAGCACTTTACACAAATTTTATACTAATTGGAACCACAAAAAAGGACGAATGCCTGTGAGACAAGCCCAAAGGACGTCTGCATTGGGGGATACCCAGATGAAAGCAAAATGCACGTCCATGTACATGTACATGTACTCAGCACCTGTTGCCAATTTTTGGTTAAGGTTTTATTGGCTCAATTAATTTTGTGATTACAAAGGTTTGATTTTACGAAAGTTAATTAGAAAACTGCTTCAACATCATTGACTAAAAATTAGTCCATCAAATAAGCCTCCAAGATCAATGGCTAACCAATGTAATATTATAACATGGTACATACATGTATTACTTACTCCACTAACTGCATTCATAAGGCTCTAAAACAATTTTTTTTCGGCTACTACAGATGTAACAATTATAACTATTATCATTATTACTTACAAATTAGTCCACCAAATGAGGCTTGTAGCACAGCAAGTGATGGTAGAAAGTACAGAGCTGCATAGGTGGAGGCACGTCCCTGGCCATCGCAGAACTGGTATGAGATGATTGGACGGACCAACAACAGCAGACCAACAGAGAGTGCATAATAGATAAGTACTATGGTATACCTAATGTCAAAAACACACACAGAAACCAATCATGAAAAAATGTTTGTAACAAACAAGGATCAAAGCTTGTAATTCAAGTGCTTAATAGTGCATCTAAGTTGAAATCCAAACCAAAATGTTGGTCGTTTCTGTTTTGTTGTATTCAAAAACAAAACAATTTACTTCCATTTTGTTTTGCAGTAAAGCAAGCCCAACTACAGGGCTGAACCATGGGGTGGACAGAGTGGGGGTGAAAGCAAGAAACAAAACAATAGGGCGAACAAAATTGAGTTTAATAAAATGGAATGGAAGAGGGTTTTCATTTGGGATTCATTTCCCAGAGTACAGCATGACTTTCATTTCGTTCTGTTCCATTTCATTTCATTCCATTTTGTTCCAATTTGTTTCAAGAAGTTGAAATCAATGTTCCTTTCAACTAAGGTGCATGGAGGCTAGTAAGCTGCTTCTTTCTTTGCAATTTGAGGCAACAGCACAAGTTAAATAAAATTACATTTATTTACAGCATATTTATAATAAGTAATACTTACAGAGGATAAACAGCTTCTTGTGTGCAATGCAGAGTATTAACGTAATCAGGTTTGGGGTTAAAGAATATTGTGTACCAGTCTGCAAGCTGCTCAGACTTGCATGATATCAAATCTAGACTGCCTACAAAAATATACAAAAACAAGAAAAAGATTAAAGGACATTTACTATTGAAAACATATTCAATGATAATGTACTAATGAGAGGTAAGAAGGCAAGTAGGAACAAAATATAAACATTAAATGGCTGAAAACACACACATGGTGTTGCAGATGTTGGGATCACCAAATGACATAAAACAAAAGATTAAAAAAAAGGAAGTCAGAGACTTATATAGCGCACATATCACATGTCTCATGATGCTTTACATACACATACACTTAATATAAGAATGAGATCGGAAGTCATCTTTTGAAGGCGCCACAGGCAGCCGCTATCAGTCCATTGTTGATCTCATCTACCCCACCCCCAGCCCACCCTACCCATGAACAATTTATGGCACTGAGGGTGGTCACAGCCAGGGTTTTGTTACGTCCTCAGTGGTTCTTTTACGTCCCCATCAGAGATGGGACTGCCATTTCTATGTGGTCATCCAAGCCACATGAAGGTCTAACCATTTAGTAAATGTCATAGCAAAGGCAGCACCTTCATCCTCAGTTATTTTAAGCCCCTGAGTGTTGGTCCCACTGGAATTTGAACCCGCGACCTACCACTCTGCAGACTGGCACTCTGTCAACTGAGCTAACCAGGTGGCAGTAGATCGGATGTCAGCTTATGAAGACAATAAACAATACCCACAACACAACACAGTAGCTAATAACCAATAGTTTCTGAAACACCAAGAAAACCCCCAAAAATTGCTTGCTGTTTTCTAAACATGTTCCCATGTCATTTCTTTCTCTACCAGTCACATTACTTTTAAAAAAGACTCTATTTGAGTAACCAGTCTTGTAAACAACCAACCATTCCAACTTTTGAAACATGATGAATCAAATGCTTTCATAAGTTAAAGTTAAAAGTTCCACGTTGAAGTTGTAACCAGCTCTTAAGGTTTATAGTCATCATGGTCTTAAGGGTGGTCACTTAATTAGAAAGAGTCAACTGTATGGTAGCACATGGTTAGACTTCAGAAATACATGTACAGTACATAGAAAAAAAAGCATTGAGGAGGGGAGGGGGGGTATTAGAGACTGAAATTTTTTTGGTCCTTGGGGTCTTATCTTTTTGCAAGATAAGGGGGGGGGGGGGGGGGCTCCCCTAGATCACCTATTCATTACTCACAAGTGCTTTACATATTATGTCTTGAAACAAGTTACCTTGAGGTACATTTGCAAGAAGAGAAAATAAAGCAGCCAGGGCACTTTCTATAAATGCACTCAAGAATAGTACATAGATTCTGCAAAATCAACAAAAACAAAGACTTTAGGAAAACTTTGAAAATGTTGTCGCCTAACAAAATAGCTGCAATAAGGTGTTCTCACTTAAGTCATATTAAAATTTAGAAGCATTTAAAAGCAGATTTAGATTCCAAAATGTTTATAGAATTGCAGAGAGTTTAAAACTACACATCTGGGCCAAATTTTGAAGCACAAGTGCATTTAGTTCAAGCATTATAGGCGAATGAGTATTAGACATTTTTAGTAAGAAATGTATGGAGCAGCCATCTTGGTACCCCACTCAGTGGCACCAACATGGAAATAGGGACTCATTTATCCAGCGCGGGGCAAGGCTGCACAAGTAAATAGTATAAAGGCATACAAGTATATTGTATATAGTATAGTAAAGTTTGCTTTTTGTTATCTTTTTAATTCTAAATTCAATGTAATTCTTTTAGCCAAAGTCGAGTATTAAAGTATTATTATTATAAAGCTTCAAAGTCTTAATTACGCCCAAAATCTCACCACAAAATATTGGATTCACTACAAGTTCCATTAAATCGTCTTATAAACAGCTATAATGAAAAAATAACTTTCAACTGGTTCAGTTTTGTTTATTTTCACGGCTTATCTGAAATAGCGTGACGAATTGCGCTACACATTTAAAATCTTTAAAATTCGGAAGCAAAACATTGTTAAAACCTGAAACTTTTTCTGAAGGATAATGTAACACTTGTAGACATATCATGTTAGAAACAGCTTTGTTAGATGTATAGTTTAGATTTTAGATTTTATATTTTTTATGACATCATGTGCAAACCCCAATTGGAAAAAAAAAAATGTGGGGACACTTTTGCTAAAGGGGTATGTTTTGGGAACATAAGAAGATTATAACCTGAATCAAACTTTACATGATTGAAATCAATACCGTTTTCTTTCTCTCTTTGCAAAAAAGTCGATAAAGAACCAGTGAAATATAAGAGATAGGGAAGCCATAAATCCCAGGTACAACCAGTCATACAAGTCGGGGGATGATGCGCACTCCAAGCATACTGTGCCATTGGTGCGATAACCTCTTGGGCAAGCCTAAAACAAGAATTACAATACAAAATGATTAGTCTGCTTAGTGATGGCAGGGATATCGCTAGTCTTTGATAAAGCGGGTCCAATGTAATTTTGAGCCAGTCTACGTCAATGACATAGTGAACAGGTTCCTTTATGGGAGTATTGGTTTAAGAGTGCAGATTGGAGAAGGGAAGTGGTGGCGGAGCCTGTGGACACTCTTTGAACACTGCCGATCTACAGTGTACCCTCCAGTAATTATCCTGTTGCTATTATGGCAACAAGTTAATTAACTGTCAACAAGTGGTTATGTGGTTAATTATTTAAAATATCAATGGTAAAAGAACATGCATGTGGGAGATCACTTACAGGAAATGCTAACAAATGCTACAAGAGTGATGCAAAAGCATGCAAGTTCAACCAGTTGAAAACGAGTGCCTGTCATTTAGAACTGTATTCAGCACATTATGAAATAAGAATTGCACGTTGTCCCTGGACAACAATCCATAATTTTAGAGGAAGAATTTGAAAGATTGGGGTATTGCAGGACTCGAGAGAAGAGTGAATTATTCATAATTGTCTTGTCTTTCTTGTGCTTGGCAAGTTCCGCAGCTCAAGGACTCCTTCTTCACTTAACAAGGAGATGTAAAAAGCACTTAAGGCAAGCAGAAGATGCACTGACACAAGATCATTAGCACTGCTCCTGTGAACACTAAGGGTTTCTTGAAAACAAAAAGATCTATTTGACCACAAGATTGTAGTAATTACTCATGCGCGAAGCGGCATGAGGTAAGGTTTCAGCTCCATTTTTCTTGTTATTATATTATTATTATTATTACTCATGCGCGTAGCGGCATGAGTTATAAAATGGGCTTCGTTTTTCTTTTTATTATTTTTTTTGTGTCACGATTTTGCATGCAAATTTATTCACGCATATTTTAAATTGTGCATTTCCGGTTCACAGCTTTGCTTTTTACACTTCCGGTTTAGTGACTTCCGGCTACTCTCACTTCCGGCAAAACATCGTTACTGAAGTGTCACGACGGCGTCTCCTACAACCCTACTCACATTAGTAATGTTCACGTCAGGTATTTATTATTTTCACAAGAATGACTGGCTTCATTGTGGTACAGCCTTCATTTATAAAACATTCAATAGTAACGTGGTTTGCAGGTACGATGACTGAATGAAAGAAGTAACTCTTCTCCATGTCGGACGTCTTCTTATCTTGTTTAAATTATTAAAATATAAATTGCTTCTTTTCTTATGGTACATTGAAGTATAAGACAAATGTTTGATACGCATGCGCATGACAAACATTTTCCGTCATTTGGTCTTATTGGTGTATAAGTCAGTCCTGTATTTCTCCCATAGAGGTGAACGTTGCTTTTATACACAGCATACAACTTGAGGCCGAATTTGTTGCGATTCTGAAAAAACTAAGAGCTATTTTTTATCAGAGTTCTTCCGAGGCAAAAATGCCAAACATCGATCTCTCGCACTGAGAAGCATATCGTCAATTTATTTCCCGTTTTACTGCCGATTCTTTGCAATGTCTGTATCGGAGCAGTCCTCACTGCCTGTGGTGAGTAATTTCAAGACTTTTTTCAAGAAAGAACAATAGAAACACATGGCAAAACAGCATCGTTACCTCAGTCCATCAGATTTAATAAAAAATTTGGACTTTGGGACTGGACTTCTGTGGATTATGGACTGGGAAATGCGTGTCATATTAATGTCCATTTTTACTGACTTTATTACTTTTTGTGGTCACTAGGTTACTAGTAACCACTATGTTGTCACCTGTGTAAGTAAGTACGACTTTCCGAAGCGCAAAGTTGTGCCAAGTTCACCCGATTGCTGTACGATGAGATGGTTCTGATAGCTTCGGATTAGACGACTTGATTGTCAAGGAAGTTCTGTTTGTATGTGCGCGCTTTGGATCCGTGGGAAAGGTAAACAGAGCTTTCTCGTTCTTTTTACTACTTTACCAAGCACAGCTTTCACCAAATGTGGCCAAGTATTGTTTTCAAAGATTACTTTAGGTGCTTTCGTGGTTTGGAAAAAGGTTTTAGTGAAAAATCGAGCTCTGAATCAAAGTGTTTGTTTGCAGACCATGAGCTATCCGAACTCATGATTCAAACTCCGCCAGCATTTCATTTCTGTACCTTTGACCATTCAGAACTGTTTTTTTTTATTAGCGAAAGCATTATGCGCATCATTTTTCCGGATAAGATTGGCATTCTATTACACAGGAAAAGTCGGCAATTTTAGAAAGCATAATAAAAATAGGTTGCTGAATTGAATTATTTTGTGATGTTTATTATATTTTTGCAGATGCTAGCCGGTTCCTCGCAGTAATTAGGATACAATAAATCGCCAAGACTTCTAGAAGCAGAAAATCACTGAATTCTGAAAGGTGTTTGACTCTTTTAATCAAAGGAAAGACATTTTCATTCAAGGAAATATGAGTTTTCATTCAAAAGTTTCGACCTTTTATAGAAAATATATTTTGGATTCAAATTTAAAAACAGCTTGCTATCAAATTACATTTGACATAAAATTTGCATAAACCAAAATTGTGGATTTGCGACAACACTTTGAAGAAACTGTGAAGCTTGGAAAAAACTTATTATAGATGACAAAATCAAAGCATTTTTTTAAAGAACCAGCCTTAAGTTATGGAAACATTTCATTTCGATTTGGTCTTAAAATCACGGAAAGATTTTAGTGAATGCGTCCCGCAACGTTTATTTACAAAATGTTTGACCAATTCATAGCAATTCTCACCAAAGATTTGAAAACTTTAAAAAAATCCCGGATCTCCTGAATGCGATTTCCTGTTTATTTAGAGCCTACAAAAAGTTTATGGCAATCCGGGCAGGAGGGGGTATCTGGGTTAAAATTCAAAGTGTGAGGGTTGGTCGGCCTGGCCGGGAAATCCAGGCGGGGGAGGGGTAAAAAAACATTGCATCTGTCGGGGTGGGGGGATTTTTTCTGGAATTAACCATTTTACACCGGTTGCATGCGATTTAGTAACACAGAAAAACTATTGGTAACTTCAATCAACGCATCTTAGAGTCTCGCGCGCATGAGTATAGGCTAAGTGTAGCCTCTTGTTATTATTATTATTTTTTGTGTCACGATTTTGCATGCAAATTTATGCCCGCATATTTTAAATTGTGCACTTCCGGTTCATAGCTTTGCCACTACACTTCCTGTTCAGCTACTCTCACTTCCGGTAACACAGCGTTACTTAAGTGTCACGACAGCGTATCCTACAACCCTACTTACAGTACTAATGTTCACGTTTGGTATATATAAGACATAGAAGAATAACTGGCCTCATTGTGGTACAGCCTTCATTTCCAAAATATTCAATAGTAAACAACGTGGTTTGCAGGAATGATAACTGAATGAAAGGAGTAACTCTTCTTCATGTGGGACATCTTCATATCATGTTTAAAATATATCAACATTTTCTTACGCATGCGCATGAGTATAGGCTGCATGGAGCCTCTTGTTCATTCTAAAGCAGCATTATAAAGAAAACAAAACTAGGACACAACAAAGTTACAAAGCAGTGATTAGTATTGATACTATATACAATGCTGCAAATCTATCACAAATCCAAACAGATATGCAAACAGATCACAGTTACTTAACTATTATAGCGCGAAAGCGCGCGTGATGACGAGAAAAGAAACTTTTCTGAGGAAGCATCAAGTCTATACCATATTCCAGAGGTGATTACCAAAGGAATTTTACGAAAATTGTGCTCCTTCATTCACTCCTTGTCGAGTGGTTAAACTTTGAACCAGTTTTCATTCAGCTACACCAAGAAAAAACACTTTCTTTTCCCTTTTTTAACTAATAGTCCATGCACTTTTTCACCCAAAAACACGAAATTGCAGGCAGCAGTCATTTTCACTTTCCTTCAAAATGCGAAATTTACCGCCATCGCTGGTTATACGTCATGTAGACATAACGTATATCGATAACTTTTTGACCATATTTGGGCAGTGTATCAATGTGTTGAATTATTGCGTTCGTCTGCGAACGCGATCCGAATTTCCTGTTGATTGTCCTGTATCATGTGTTGGGTGTCCTGTGCAATTTCCTTTAGCGGAAAAAATCGAGATTTTTTCTCATGCTTCTTTATCCGATTAGCCCCCCCGAAGATTCTTTTGTGTTTTTCAGGGGCAAATTCACGGGCAGGAACTGGTATCTACTTTGGCCTCGCTGTCATAGAGCTTGCTGCCGATCGGAGAAGGATGCTTTCGCTTCGCTTATTAATCTGCGGCGCATAAAAGCAACTTTACGCTTTTCAACGGCCGGAAAAAAGTTGAGAATTGACCGATTTTTATCACATAGCAAGTGAAATGAACCCTGGCTGAGGTTTGACGGCAAAATCAACCACGGACATTTCAGGGTCTGTTTACGAACGCTGTCGATCCGCGTCGATCTCTACACAATTCATCGGTCTCTGTCATACGGCAAGTGAAATAATGGTTGGCTGCTATTTTTTTTTCTGTTTGGATCCAACAATTCTTCCCCGTAACTTATGCCGACATGTTTTTGCTTGCTGTTGTTGCTGTTTTCAGGTATTAAAAATATAGACGGCTGCATCACGGTGTTCCTTTGTTTGCTTATCTTATCATTGCTGTTTTTGCTGCAAAACGAGCGTAGCGAGTGAGCAGCAACATAATTCAAGATTTAAGAGAAATATATGAGAAAAAAATATAAGCTACGAAAAATCTCGATTTGATCGCTTTTTACCAGAATTCACTGCGCCACACACACATTTTGGGCCAGAATTCACTGTGCCACGCGCACATTTTGGGCCAGAATTCACTGCGCCACGAACAATAGCCTCGCTTGCTGCTTCAAGCTGTTGACTGCGAGATTTGTAATATTTTGGTCCAACATGTGCCAGTCATAATCGGAACTGAAGTGTCAAAGACTAACGCGAGTTGAGCGAGGACTGCGAGGCATGGTGATAGGACCGTTGGATAGCAAAGATTTTCGAAGATTGTACGGAATAAAAGACAAATTTATTTTGAAATCACTCCGACAGCGGTCGATGAGACTGAGCTGAGCACGTGGGGACATGAAACCTGAGCTGAGCACGTGGAGACGCGAATACGATACGGCTAGCTAGTAACGCAACATATTCATTATCAATAATTAAGTTAAACCTAAATTTTCACACCTTCCTCGTGGTGAACGTGTCCTTTGCTCAACAATATTCTACAGACATTGCAAGAACTTGATTCGTGAATTACAAAACAAAATTAGTCTTATCAGCTGGAGTTTTCGTCGATTCATCCCAGTTACGTTTGCTTTGCTTTCCCTCAAAAAACGAAAGAGAAAATTCTGTAATACCAGCGAGGCGATAAAACAGCATTATTACAACAAATTTACCGCAGCAATTACTATCCTTTGGATACACTAGTACTAAATAACATTCGATTTCTTTATGATTTTGTTTAGTTTCATTGTAGATCGTGTAAGCTTATGTTTGAATCACATCATCCTAATTACATCTGTTCTGCTGTTTGTCAAATATTCAATGTTATTCGCTTGATATATTTGCATGTATGTAAATGTGAACAAAAAGTAACGCAAATGTCACGCTGTTTCTTCCTTGAAGACTGTGACTGAGAAATGGACCTCTGTAGACGTCAAATTTTGCAATAACTGCTTTTGGCAAATCAGGTTATTTATTTTTTTAAATAAATTTTTTCAAAAGAAGATTTTGTTGTCCATCTGTATGTGTTTGTTCATTAATTTCATAGGTTGAAAAGCGATTTGATGTAAACAAAACAAGACTTGGATTGTATAGTTCTAAACTGAAAATATCCGAGAATATGACGATATAATAACTGCCACCACCACCACCACCGCCGCCGCCGCCTACTGGCCCTCACCTCCACCTCCCACTTCCTCACTCCCTGTACCATCACCCCACCCTGTCGAACGCACTCCCCTAATTTCCAATTACTACTAGTAATTATAGATATACAACATACATAGAGAAGATATACATGTAACTATATAAGCATACAGGAGTTATAAATTAAAACATTTTGCACTTCCCGCACAAGATGCAGGGCATGTGCATTATTTATGGCCGCAGTATAATAACTTAATTTAGCCATCATTTTGTGTAAGTGTTTGACTCTTATCCAGAGCAATTACATGCACTTACAAAAATAACTCAGATCTGTTCCTAATACACCGGTCAAATTGGAAGTTTCAACATTTCTCCCCACTGACTCCCCCCAATTTTTTGTGCCTGGGGGTTGGGAATTTGAACTTTGCCTGGTTGGGGTGGGGGTTTGAACCAGTGTCAAGTTCAATGGTATTTTTTTTTTCATGTCCGATGGAATACAAGCCATTGTTGTGGAGGGATGTAAAGGTTTGTTGAAGAGTATAAACATACAATCACAATTCACCAAAATGTACGTTTTCACTCATGATTCAATTTCAGACAGCCGGAACATTCAGATTGCCACAAAAAAGTGGCAATTATAAAGAGGGTGGCAAAGGGTTTATGCGTGACGTGTGTTCAGGGCAAAAATCAGCGTTCAAAGTTCGAAAATTCCCATCTGTCACACACTGATGTACAACCGGTTTGTAGTGTAATACACTCGCATATTTTGCATGTTCTCTTGCCTTTTATTGTAAACTGATGTCATAGTCAAATAATAAGTGTACAAAACCCTCAGTTTATAGTACAGGAAATGGTGACTTTAAACAGCGCATGCTTATTTTTTTAATTTCTTCAGATACCTTACCCCGCAGTTTATCGTATGTCCACTGTCATCAACAATTCTTCCACAATATTGACCAAGACATGGCTCCAATGCACCTGAAAAATACATTGTAGTAACAGCCTTTTTCTTCAAAATATTAAGACTATTAAATGATTTTGGGTGTAATTTTTATGTTAACTTCATTTATTACAAGAGTCAGCGATAAGCTTAAAAGCGATCTAATTGAAAGGCAAACTGATTGTTGTTATTGGGTTTAAAATGACATGCAAGCTTTTCGCTGACTCTTGTAATAAATGAAGTTAACATAAAAATTACACCTAAAGTCATTTAGTAAACTCATAATTTACCGTCACTTCTCGCTTGCAACAACGAAAGCCAAGTGAACGCCAAGAGGAAATTCGAGAGCAGTTGTTTTCTGATCATGCCTTAATCAAGACTTGTAACTACATCTTGTAGATCTGGGTTTTTTTGCCACTGTTAAACAACAAATTTCCACTGATTCCTAACTTCCTTCTGCGTAAATTCCACACTGAAATTTAACTTCAATTTGTTTAACTTCGAAAACACAACTACACCGTCGCCATCTTTGGGTTTTTGGTTGCTTGGTGGCCGTGCCTTCCTCGCATGTTTGCGAATTTGCATGATCGAGTTAATCGAGGGCTCAGTTGTGTGAAAATGGGGAGGGGGAGGCTGGATGATTTTAAAATAAGATGTCTTAAAGCTTTGCAAAAAGAAAAAAATCCCCCCATGCCTTTCCCTAGCTCTGGGAGCCAGGTTGGAGAAGATATCCCTCAAACGCCTATTACCCATAAACGTTTTTGCAGAAAATGGTAGGCAACAACACATCAGCTGAGAAAATTTAACATGTTTAAGGTCATCTAACCGTTTCGAAATCCCGAGTGCTCTTTCGTCGAAAGCGAATTAAAGTGCCCATTCGTTGGTTATTCCTTGTCATTGTTCCAGGCCGGTTCACGTCACGGTGGAGAGCGAATGAAGACGGAAAAAGATGCATTGTAAGCTGACAGACTAGCTAGTATTGCTGAAACGGTAACGTTCTTTTACGTCATTTAATTCTTGAGTGAAACGAAATAACCAAATATAATACTGATACAACGTGGGTAGAATTTGAGAAGGCATGCTACTATATTTCGGCTGGCTAAACCAGCCTTCTTCAGGTACAATTTTGCCGGGAGTAACAAATGCTAACTGGATGATTCAGAGAAAAAACGGAAGCGGAAGTAACTAGCCATGCATGACATCCAGTTCTCCAGTATTGCACACAGAGTATTCCTTCTCATGAAAATTGATAGTTACTAAAAATAAAAAACTTTAAAGCAAAGCTGAAAACAGCGTATATTTTGTTTCGTACAATATTTCAACTGGCCAGACCAGCCTTCTTCAGGTTTAAGATGTTTCTAAATATACAATATGTTATACGATGTTATATATGTTGTGGTTTAAATTTTTCTCGGTTTAAAAATTTTCAAACCAGTTTGATTTTGATTTTCCTTTGTCTCAGATTCATTATCATAATGTGACACAAAAGAAAACGAAAATTGAACTGGTTTAAAAAATTTTAAACCAAAGAAAAATTTGAACCACAACATATACAAGGAGAATATTTAAGTACAGGATATGACGAAATCGGAAATAAAAACGAAAAAGTATTGCATTTCATTTTGTTCACGCCGTGTGGTTCTAAAGTATTACCTTTATAGGTATCGAGTCACGGAAACTGTTTATAGTTTCTAAAGGAATTAGTTACATGTGGAATTAGAATGGTTAGGATTAGAAAGAAAATGTTCTGCAGCAGTAGTAGGTTTATATTTGATGTTAGTTTTGTCAACTGACCGTCTGTGTTCGTTAAATCTGTCTCTAACAAGAATAAAGTCAACTCACCATTAACACCTAGGCGTATTTTATAATACACGTGAACTCTCTCTATTAAAGGCGGACACCCTTGCGACCAGCTCTAGAAATGATGTAGCCTGACACTAGAAATCTAATCTAGAATTGGGTATCATTTAATACTGGGAAACTGAAACTCGGAAGAGAAAGAGCCTTCCCTATAACATTGCTGACAGATGGTTTAGGTATACAGTCGAACCCCTATTAGCTCCTATTAAGCGGCCACCCTCGGGGAATTGGCAAGTGGCCGCTTAATAGGGGTTCGTCAGAAATTAGCATAATGCGTGGTATAAACATCACTTTATTTGAATACAACTCAGTTGGAGGACTGTTGAACGTACTACAGCCTGTGTTCGGACTGTAAATCCAAGTTCGTAATTTCGAAGTTCGTGTGCTAAAAAGAACAACAAAAGAAAGAGTCCCACACAAAACCAGAACTCACAGTTTCAACTCAAACGTGATCCAATTTATTTTCCGCTTGCGTGGTATTTTACAGGTAATAATACATTACTTAACAACAAAATCACGCCAAGATTCGACACCTTCTATTTCGGACTCTCATCTGTCATCAGGTTATTCGAAACGATGCCAGCTACGTGTATTAAATTTTTGGTGGCCGCTTAATAGGGGTAAAAACAATAGGAAAACCCTCATCGGGACCGCCAAAAGGTGGCCGCGGTCGCTTAATAGGGGTGGTCGCTTAATAGGGGTTTCATTTACAGTATTATACTGACAATAAATTCGGAACTTTGATAACTGGCCGCTTAACAGGGGGTTGCCGCTTAATAGGTGGCCGCCTAATAGGGGTTTGACTGTATTGGACTGTAATACAGTTCTAAAAATAGCAAGTCTGGGATAGGGTAGGGATTTTCGGTGTCGTGTCTAGTCTAGTATAGGGTTGCAAAATCAGCCGTACATGGTCTGGAATGGGGTAAGGTTTTCTGAGTCCCAGCGGCACACCCCAACCCAAAAATATACAGAGTACCCCCACCCCAGGGCTTAGAGATCCCTTAGAGCTTGGAACAGGCTATCTTGTAGTTGAGATAGTCAAGCAAAGTGCTTGAAGTGTTTTGTTCCATTTACAAAAACATTTTGCAAATAAATTGTGCCTGCTCTCTTAAATAATAAAATCAATTTGTGTGGTTGATCAAATTTGTACATATTTGCAGTTTTAGTGTCCGCATTGAGAAGTCAGTTTTAAACCAGAATTTTTCAATATAAAAAGTGCCCGAGTTTAGGCCTTAGAAGTGAACGAGTGAAATTCGGCAGAACCAGCTGCCAGCCAATGACGTCCGCCTTATAGAGATTTTAGTTACAGGCAAATTCGGCCAGAACCAGCAAACTATGTCCGCCTTAGAGACAGAGAAATTAACTGTTAGAGAGGTGACGTGTTAGCATGCCGTGCGAGCAGGCTCTCGGGTTTGGGGTTTGCTTGTCCGCCTTACAGGGATGTCCGCTTTGAGAGAGATGATTGACTGCACGCGCTGTTTCAGCACACTTCCGTTCGTCATCTGAAACGGTGACGTCGTTTGTTACGGTCTACTGTGTGCAGAACGTTAACATTACAAGTACCAGAATCCTTCATTTTTTGTTTTCTCCGCTGGAATTTCAAAATTTGCTGAATTTAAATAAAAAGGAAAAAACGAAATGAATTCTTATAGTTGCAGTAAAATGAACGCTACGGTGAAAATCGCCCATTCTTGAGGTGATTGAAAATGCCGTAATATTTTTTCAAAAGTGAAATCAAGCGAGGAAAGCTGGCGAACAATGCGTGACTAACCGCAGGCGGTCGTTTTAGACGATTGACAGCTTCCGACAGACAGTTAAAAGTTCACTTGTTTCCTGAGAGCCAATTTTAGCTTCCGTTTTGCCTGCTATATGTATAAAAACAAGTGGAGCATGATTTTGTGATCAGTGTACAGCAACAAAACTTAAAAGTGTGTTAAAAATCATATCATCAGAAACTTCAAAATCAACCTTCAAGGCCACTAACCAAGGGTCTCCAAACGGACAGGTAAAGTTTACACGTGCGTCTCTGATCGTATTTTTAGGTTATGTTAATTTATTACCGCCGTGGTATTTTACAAACTCCATCTTCACTGGGTATCCGTAGCAGAATTCGCTTTCGTCCAAATTATGTTACTTGATGAAGTATAATAGTGAATGGGACTCGCCAAAAATCCTTCATATACTGTATACGTATAGCTAGAGTAATTCATATGTATGTTTCGCAATGCAAATATTGATATTAGAGCAACTACTATTAATATCTAATTATATATTGATATTTTAATGAATACACGGTAGTAACCAAATCTGAAAATGATGTGTTATCAGCTGTTTTCTTGGTTTGGTATACCCGTCGATCGTATCATCAATTCCGAGCGCTTTTACAAACTGAATTCAGATTGATTGAAAATTCGTCCAATGAAACACACATAACAGAGATTAAATGAGTTAATTAGTAGTCATTTTCTCTGATTTAATTTACGACTAACGTCTGACTTGTCTCACTCGTGTTTTATTTCTGTTTGAGGATTTTAGACCCTTTCTAAAAGAAGGGTGCTCAGTTCGAGGATGCTGTACGTGCCCTTGCACATTTTCCATCTATGTTTTCCTATCGTGACCGCCCCTTTTCTCTTATTTACCAGTTGTCTTACTCTTTGCTATTGCCTTGCTCTGTTTTAAAAGTAATGATTTCATTTCGACTGTTGTGGAGTTTTAATTTTGGACAAATCAAGATAAAAGGAACACTTAGGAATGAACTGAGTGCAGCAATATTTAATTGTTGCAACTTTTTCTGTCACGCAATCATGACCTTTGGTCCAGGACCACACAGTCAGGCCACTCAATCCTTCTATCGCTTGATTATTATTACCATTCATTGTTTGTTTTAATAAACCATGAGTTTGAATATAAACGTGGGGCGAGTCAGTGACGACTTCCTAACGTTTCCTTTCTTCCAAGAAGGGAAGTTTGATCACGCCTTTTCCTTAAGGAAGTAGAAAGAGCATGGACTGAACTTATTCCTCTTTTTTCCGGAAATAAATTCGAGGTGTCTAGCATGACCATTAAGGTGGTCAGACACGAGGGGTCATGTAGCAGGGACATGTCGCAGCGACATGTAGCAGCGACAAACATTTGTGTAGTACACACTGAGGGACATGTAGCAGGGAGTGTAGCGCGGACATGTAGCAGGGAAAAAATCATAGCGCTTGCACACCACGCGAAAATGTCGCGGTGACATGTCTCAGGGACATGTTGCAGCGACACGTCCCCTCGTGTGAACTGATACTATCATAATTGTGCAACACCAATTTTGGGACATTTTGTCCCCGCGACATTTTCATGTGGTGTGCAAGCGCTATGATTTTTTTCCCTGCTACATGTCCCCGCTACACTCCTTGCTACATGTCCCTCAGTGTGTACTACACAAATTTTTGTTGCTGCTACATGTCGCTGCGACATGTCCCTGCTACATGACCCCTCGCGTCTGACCAGCTTTACAGGCCGGTGGGGGCTAAGCGAGTCCCCCCCCCCCCCCCCCCCCCCCCCCCCCCCCCCCCATATTGATAGTTTTTTCGGTACTTTTGATGTTACTGAAATAAAGTTTGCGTCTACTTCGTGAAAACAAAAAAAAAGCATTTTTATCGTTTGCAGAGAATGTGTAAAAAACCGCTTTATTTTTTGTTGGCAAAAAATTCTGTGGGGAGGGGAGTGAAAACTAACTTGTGGATAAAGAAACTATGGTGCGATGGGAAAGATGCAATGTTCATCATGTCACGAGCGTGGGACAAAGAAAGAAAGAAAAAAATCTGAGTCCTGAGTCTGAGTCTTGGTATTGGCAAATGAGTCGATAAGGTAGTCGAGACTCAAAAGCTTATGTTTCGGTGGGTCTATTCAGTAAGGCACTTCGACACTAAACGACAAATCAATCATGTCCTGTTTAACTTATTGGTTATTGTTTACTGATTGATTGTTGTGTCACTTTTCAAGGGTCAACAAGAACATAAAATATGACGGAAGAAAACTTTAAGATTGGTCTGGGCTTCTCTGGTGGAGGAATTCGCTCGGCCGCATTGAGTTCTGGGGTCTTAAGGCGACTGCTTCACCGCGGTGTTAAAGTGGATTACGTCAGTTGTGTTTCTGGCGGGAATTACACTGCGGCTGCTTACTTGGACTGGAAATACAGACATGAACAGCATGATAACCATAAATGGCATAAAGAGTTTTTCGAGTACTTGCGCAGTAGAGTAGGCTACGTTTGCAACTGGCAAAGGCCTCTGCAAGGCATTCTGGACACTGTGTTACTCGTTTCGCTGCTAATCACAGTCAACCTTGTCATCCCGTGTGTAATGTACAGCGCTGGATCTTTTACAGCTGCGTTCGTCTTCAATTACGTGTTTGGTTCGATAATGCGCAAAGGCTTTGTGTGCGATGATGTGCCTTTGAATGCAACCGTAAGTGTTGCTAACACGACACGAAGACGTTGCAAAATGGAATTCGCCATGACTGATCCGGAAGTGCGGGAACAGAGCACCCTGTTTATTCTACTGGCCATAACATTCATCGTGTGCCACGCTACCAAGCTAATCGCCCCTTTAAGATTGCGCTCGATCGCTCGATTTTTCCAGATAGTAAGCGGGGTGACGTTCGCTTTCACTTTTGTACCATGGTTACTTCAACAGTTTCTCGATGTCCTCCCGCCGTGGCTCGACACCTTGGTGATTGTTCTAAGCATCTTCTTCTGGCTCGGTTTCCCGCCGCTGCGAAGAAAAGCTTCGCTGGCTCTTGTGTTCTACCTCTACGCATTTGTGATCAAGTGGCGTGTGTATAAAACCAACGTGACTGGCATCGCTTATGATGATCACCTTTTCTACATCCTGCTATTGGTTTCTAGTGGCTTGATCTGGATCGGTCCTTATCTTGGCATGTTCAGCATTACATCCATTTTTACGTATTACAAGTAAGTCCCATTATTGCTATCCTGTGTGACAGGCGGGCGCGTTACGCTCTCTACTGTTTTGTACTCGTGCGTTAATGCGGTATGCTTCCGCGTAGACTCGGATCCACCTCTAGTCGAGCAGACAAAGGAAGCCTATGCGAGTTAATTCGCATAGGCTTCAAATCGCTAAAAAGTAAGATCTTTTCTGACTTGCGTTGATCCCGAAATGTTTCTCTACAAACCGACCCATCTAATAAAGGCATAAAAAATAGTTTTTTTATAACCAGCCTCACTCTGTGTATTTAGACTCACTCGAGATGTTTTCAGATGCCTCAGCTTTCGTCTCTTCTTTTAGCGGACTCGCGCAGAATTATACGGACTTTTCTACTGTCTCATGTTAAACAGGACTTAAAAGGTTTCACTACTTTTCAGGTGGAGGCTTCAGAAAGCGTTTTTTACAGAGAACAGTGTTGGTTCGCTTGGTTGCAGCGGAATAAGTATCCGCGACTTTTTTCCAGTTCTCTCGTGCTGTCCTCATCGGCACGATGCATCCAAGGACCCCTTGCTAATGTCAGACCTTGAGCAGATCACACCAGAGTACATCAGCAACGTAGCGGTAGATTACTGGCGCAAAGAATCGTCGCTGAAAGCACCTACGTACGCCGTGATGGCTCTATCACCGAAAGGGAACGAACGTATCGATCATCAGCCTGGAGAAACAATCGATGGAGTGAAGCTGTTGCCTTGTTACGTACATCAGACTGATGCCATGGTAACGTCGGCTGCTGTCATGGCGCTCAGTCCGGAGCAGGATGAACCGTTTAGAGATCTGCAGATTATGCTGGGACTTACCATCAGGAAAGGATTCAGAAGCAATCCTAATGAAACGATGGGTTGCTCACCTTATGTAGCTAAGGTATGAAGCGAACTGAGAACTCTAAACAACACGATTGGGTATTTCACCGCAGTTAACCGGTTGCCATTTTTATTATATGGCTGAGCTAATCTCGTACCCTGAGTCCTCAGGCTTCGTGGTCAGCGAGCCATCGCCGACCGGCTGACCAAACAGCCTGAGGACTCTAGGTGCAAGCTTGTGGCTGAACTGGTCCACGATGCAAAGAAGCATTCTGAATGATTCACTTTGCTGTATGGACCGCTATGATGGACCGCGCTTACGAACTCATTTCACTGAATTGCGTTTTCGAAAAATATTTAAAAGAAATTCGTTTTGTATAAAAAAGAAACGTCGAAAAACTTTTGCGAAAATTTTTGTACTTAACTTTTGTCTTTGAAGCTCACGTGCTTTGCGAGCACGCGATCTACAAGCGGTGAGCGACGAAGCCGCGAGATCCACTAACTGACTTGCTATTGTTGTTTTAGGTTTTTACAGTGTTAATACAGAGTACTGCGGCTTTTCCTGTGATGTTTCTGGCCATTATCGCTTTGTCTGATGAATGGAAGATGGAAGATGCGGAAGGTTACGCCGTCCTCGTGTTTGTGACCTATTTTTTGTTTTTTATCGCCATCGCTATGATGCCAACTGGGGGTGAACCACCATGGTTTTTTGACAAATTTGTGAGGTAAGAAAATGAAGTCTTTTACCTCTTCGTTTCTTCTTTCAGAAAGCAAAAGACTAAAAAAATTAAAGTCACCGTCACTTTAAATTGCACTTGTCATGATCCAGAAGGAACCTTTAAAGTTTTGGAAGACCAATCACAGCTAACACACCAAAAAAATAATAATAAACTTACCCTTCATCTTTCTATTGATCGAAACCCGCGCTACTTACCATTTTTTTTTCTGTCTGATGCGTTCCATTTCTAATTTTATTCTAGACCTAAGCTATCATTCCGATTTCGCCAATAGTAGGGTCTGTTTGGTGAAAACGGATGTAAGTTATAATGTCAGGAAGACAGGAAGAGAAACAACCTCGTTCCCAGGGTCTCTCTTCTTCTCATCTCCTCCCTGGAAGCGATGTTAGTGAAGAGGCTGGACTGTAATGTTTACCATACCTTTCTACTGCAATTTAAATTGAAAGTTATTCTGTATATGTTCTTTCGATAGATGGTGTCATATTCACCTGTATCACGTGCGATTTTTACGCGAAGTCTTCCAAGTTGAAAACGTCGGCCCCAATCCCCCCGCGCTGTTATCTCTGAGTGACGCCGGACGCCTTGAGAAATATGGTCTGCTGTCCCTGCTGAAGAAAAGGCTGAAAAAGATCCTCATTGTTGATGGAAGCTTCATAAGTAGCGACTCAGACTACTCCAAATATCTCTTGAAATCCATGGATCAAGCCAGAGAACAATTGCATTGCGAGTTCGTTGGTTTGGGCGGCCGTGATGTTAAAGAACAGATGAATAAAGATTACGTGGAAGTCCCTCAGGGCCGACAGCCGAGACACTATCGATTTTTGGTTCGGTATTTCGACAAGACTGTCGATGGCGGTTACTTTGAGGTGGGTACAGGCGAGGTGATGATCATTGCTCCACGTCACCCTGACAAAGGCGTGAAGCCTCCATCAGACATGGACACAACTTGGGCCCAGTACAACCGAGACACCGGAGAGGAACTAGACACAAAAGAGTGGGGCCCAGGTCCCGTGCTGCATGCAGAAGAGGTTGATCGCCTGACTTTCTGCTGCTGTGAATCTTGTCATTCAAGCTCGAAAATTCTTCGCTGGATTTCTTCAAAGCTTTGCGTGGGCTTCCCGCACACGTCGACAATCAATCAGTTTTTTACACCCTCGCTCTTTACAGCCTATCACCGTGAAGGATACCGCGCATGCGTGGAATCAGGAGCAGAGGAATTCTTGACCGACAGGGAAGCAATAAACCTTGGAAACTTTGTTTAAATAAACATAATATTAGTAAGTTTTGCCAATGTCGGAAATATCAGTATCTTAAAACAATGGTTCGTTTTTTCATATAACCTTGAGAATTTTGTTTAAAATACCCTATCAGTTTCGTAAATTTCGTTGTTAAATTTTATTAACGAAAAGAAAGGTCCATCGCCCTACTTTTGGTATCAGAAGCTTGTATTGTCTTATTTTATTTTGCCTTATTTTACACTACCTGTTTGGCGTTCGGCCGGTTGATCACTCCACGAAAGCCTCCGTAACAAAAATCCTCTCCATCGTTCTAGACACACCCCAAAAAATCAAATGAAACAAGAATACTAAAGTAGGCTAAAATGCATAAAAAAATGTTACCATTGTGACCGGGTGTACATATGCATGAAGTGTAAGCGCCACTCTTATTCTAGAAAAGTACTCAAGTCATTCTTCATTTAGGTCTGATTGTTATTGTTTTAATCACTCCTGAGGACTGAATGATTGACTGATCGAATATCTTTGGGTCAATTTGACCCAAGTCACCTACATTTAATATCACTTCGAAAAGCTAAAAAAACATATTTGCAGTATCAAACAAAACCTAAAACTAATGCTCCAGTTTTGTTAACAATGTACTTAGTGAACATTTAGCTTAGTTTTAATCATAAAGAGCAAAATACACGTAACACCCCTTTAATGTTTTATGGAACGCTTTCCCTGATAAGTCACTGTACTAAAACGTGGAATAAAAATTCTGAATTTATCAATTTGTGTGTGTTGTTGGACAACTGCGGTGGTCAAGTGTTGGTAAGCGGGCAGGGGAAGGCAGTTTTTAGTATAGACGCTTCTTTCATCACAGTACACGCAGATACCCGTTGGCGATGTGTGGCAATGCATGTTGTGGTTCAAATTTTTTTAAACCAGTTCAATTTTTGTTTTCTTTTTTTTAAAATCAAACTGGTTTGAAAATTTTTAAACCAAAGAAAAATTTAAACCACAACACATACATCGTAGCCTATATCGTTCCAGATCCAAAGAACCTTTGGTCCTGCGGCATACTATGGAGGGTGATTACTGCCAAAATTCAATTTTAAATTTTGTGCTTGAATTCTACATTTAGCTTCCAACTAATTTTGGATTTATCAAATTTTGTGATGTCGAATGTCTCAAATTTTAATTCCTTTCAAATTTAACGGGACATCTAATTCGATTCTCTGTTAAATTTTGTGGTGAAATGAATTTTAATGACAATCAAATTTTGCGATTTATCAAATTTTGTGTTACATGAAATTTTATGTTGAAAAAATTCCTCGTGGAATTTTGTGACACTTCAAATTTTGTGTTGCATCAAATTTTAAGGTCGGCACACACGATGCGACTAGTCCCTGCGACTAGCCGCAGGGACCAGTCGCAGGGACTAGTCGCACCGTGTGAACTTGTAAGTAGTCCCTGCGACTAGTCGCAGGGACCAGTCGCATCGTGTGAACTGCTTCAAAATCTAGTCGCAGGGACTAACTTTAAAAAAGCAGCAAAAACTGGGGGCAAACGCTATCTTCGTTTCACTCTGCAGCTTTGTTAAGAAACCAAAATTATTAAAATAGCAAGGTAGCATTGAAATAAATCAGCTTATTATAACCGCAGGTAGTTCAGCGAAATTATTCAGTACTTGAATTGTTTATGATTCAGTTTGGATAGAAGCGAGAAATAACGCACTGTTACCAATTATTTTAGATGTTGCCAATACAGAAATAAAACGGGACGAAAATTCGATCAAGATCTTCAGTACTCATGTAAATTATTTCAAAACTGGTTTTTAATCCCGGAGAGGAAACATTCCTGAAGTCACGCAATCGCTTCTGTACATTGTGATTTTGGCGGGAAAAATCTATTTACCAAGCGTTTGAAAGATGGCGTGTAGAGCTAAGAGGAAAAAGATGTTATTGCTTATGATGATGATGTTAGACGAGGAGATGCCAGTCACTTATAAAAGAAAAATGTGGGCTCGACAGTGGCTACTACGACGAGGAGAGAGAGGTGCGTTTAATATGCTTTTTCAGGAACTAGCCGTCGAAGATACGGCTGGATTCAATGAGTATATGAGGATGCCATATCCAAAATTTGTCGCTTTGGCTGATCTGATTGGGCCATATATTAAGAAGCAAGATACTTGTATGAGAATCTCCATACCTGCAAGCGAGAGGCTGGCCCTAACCATACGTTTTCTGGCGACCGGCGAGACTTTTCAATCGCTTTCCTTTCAGTTCCGCATTGGAAAGGCAACTGTTAGTGGAATTGTCACGGAGGTGTGTGATGCAATTTATGCTGTGCTTGGAAAAGATTTCCTTCAGACACCCAAGCAAACTGAAAAATGGGCTGAAATTGCAGAACTGTTCAACTCAAGATGGAACATACCGAACAACATTGGGGCCATCGATGGAAAACGTATTCTTATACAGAAACCTTCTCATGCAGGGTCACACTACCATGACTACAAAGGAAACGAAAGCATCATTGCCCTTGTGGTTTCGGGGCCCGATTATGAATGTTTGTACGTTGATGTGGGCACCAATGGAAGAAACCCAGATGGACATGCCTGGGGCAGAAGCCCTCTTAAACATGCACTAGATGATTCAGACAATCCATTAAGTATTCCACCTCCACGTCCACTTCCTGGCCGAACAAATCCAGTTCCTTTTGTTCTCACAGGGGATGAGGCATTTGGGTTATCTAAGTACATGCTGAAACCCTACCCTAGTAGGAACCTCACTGTAGAACAGAGAATTACCAACTATCGCATTTCAAGGGGAAGACGAATTTCCGAAAATATTTTGGGAATTCTGGGGAACAGGTGGCGTTGCTTTAGAGTCCCTTTTTTGTTAGCTCCATTTAAAGTAAAGGGAATAACCCTAGCTGCACTTACCCTTCACAACTGGCTAAGAGCGGATGCCAGCAGTCGTAACATTTATAGTCCACCAACCCTTATTGACAGGGAGGATCCCGAGACGGCAGAGGTTATTCCTGGCTCATGGAGAGAAGATATCCCAACAGATTCTTTCCTTAATTTACAACCTTCAACGGCAAGGAATTCTTCTAATGAAGCTAAAAATATGCGTGAAGAATTCACTCAGTGGTTTAATAATGAAAGTGATGTGTCATGGCAAAGGCATATGTGTGGGCTATAAACCTTTTACACGGGTAATTGGAAGGCCATGCTAATCACAGGGAGTCCCATATCAAGTGTTTTACCAATCATTTTGATCACTTGTTCATGTTTTCCACCCCCTCCCCCCCCCCCCCCCCCCCCCCCCCCCCCCCCCCCCCCCCCCCCCCCCCCCCCCCCCCCCCCCCCCCCCCCCCCCCCCCCCCCCCCCCCCCCCCCCCCCCCCCCCCCCCCCCCCCCCCCCCCCCCCCCCCCCCCCCCCCCCCCCCCCCCCCCCCCCCCCCCCCCCCCCCCCCCCCCCCCCCCCCCCCCCCCCCCCCCCCCCCCCCCCCCCCCCCCCCCCCCCCCCCCCCCCCCCCCCCCCCCCCCCCCCAAGAGAAACCTAAAGACAAGCAACCCCTTTACTTAAGAGGACATGTCAATTTACTTGTGGGACATGCTTATTGTTTTGTTTTGGTTGCTGTGTATTATTGAGTATAGCCCATCATGTTGTGTTTAGATCAATGAGGTAACAGAAATAACATACTCAGTTATTCAAATGTGTAGCTATTCAAATCTCGGCATTATAAGCAAGGTTTTAAAACACCAAAGAAAGCTTGTGTAGGCTGCACGATCAACAATGCACTAATAAATCATTGCAGTTTGCAGGGACGAAAACCAGTTGAAACAATGCAGTGTTTACTTTTAGATGTAACTTCACAATAAGTACAATAAAATAACACTTGTTGAAACAAGTTGTTAGTATTTCTTCTTACCAGCAGGTTTTTATGACATGAACAGGATGAAATAAATCCTTGAAAAGGTCAAAAGACCAATATTAAATATTCATAACAACACATTTAAACTGATTAACAATGAAATGGAGGACATGATAACAATTGAATCTACCATTACGTATACAAATCCATCTTTGCCATAAGATGGCTGATGCCATAAAATTCCACCCTCAACTCCAACGTTTGGCAAACTTTGTTGTTTCAGCAACCACTCTGGAAATTTATTAATAACTGATTTACATAGTCATCTGAAAACCATTTGTCAGGGGAGCCAGTCCATATTATTCAAACTTATCCAAATAACAACGCAAGGTGATTCCCAAACATTTGTACTTGATTATATCAATATATCAATTAGAAAAACACTGGGCTTTGTAAGCACCCATATTTAAACACAACTACCTTTGTCATTGAGCATGACATATCGAGACAAGACCCTAACTTTGTATCTCTGGTATTTAATTAGTAATACTCCATGGGTGCAAAGGAATGCATTTGCTGCATGCTTTCATGAGGAGCAGGGATGTTCTGCTGATAAATTTGATTTGCTTCACTTGAACTATAAGAACTAATACTTGGGGCTGGGCTGTATCTACCATGTGTACTAAATCGAGTTGCAGCACCAATGGCAACCTCCATTTCATCACTCTCTTCTATCTGAAATAATATATCCCCTATGCACTTCTTTGCCCTGCGAAATTTCCTTGGATTTAATTTTGACAAGGTTAAACGCACATAATTTGCAAATGCTGCAACTTCACTATTTTCGACTGAATTAGTTTGTCCCTGAGGCATTTCAGGTTGTCTCATTGCCACCACAGCCTCAGAAAACAATTCTAGTTTTCTATCCTCACGACTGTCTTTTTGCTGCTGTTTAGAGGCCTTCTTAACTTTGGGTTTTGAAGGCTCACTTACGGAACTGACAGTGTCATCTGTGTCATCACAGATCACAGTCACATACTTGAGTTGTTCATAAAATTCCCACGATGGTGTGTAAATTTCTGCTGTTCCAGCTCCAGATGGTTTCACAGATGCCTTGGAATACTCTTGTTTAAATCTTTTCAGCACCTCTTTCCACTTTTTCTTGATGTCTTCAACATCATACTTGTCCTCCAGTTCTTTCCCAAGTAGATCATACAGCAAATCTTTATTGCTATTCTGGTGGTACTCGGCATTGCTGTGATTCCACAAGCACTCATTTTCTTGGAAGAAGGCTATGAGAATCTCTAAGACAAAAATACATACATGTATCTTGGGTCTAACACCATAATTTTGACTCATTCATAGTGCTATGTTTGAATTAACTTGACAACTGACTATAATAGTTTATTGAAAGTGATCCATTTTCTCCTGTTTTGAAATAATTGAAGAGGTGTGTGGAATAAGGCCTCAAGTGACTTTTGATGTAATGTGCAATTCTCCTTATGGAAGACAAGGAAATTTGCAAGGAGAATCTAGCATTTTATCAGAGTCACTTGGAGCTTTTATCCAGGCACCCCTTCGATTATTGATCAATCCCAAGTTGGGGAGGAATTCTTAAATAGCTAGGGTTAGTAAGAGGTTGGTGGGTTGTTATCGGATGTGCTTGGGGCATGCAGGCTTTTGGCAGGAGACTTAGGTCACTCTAAATCTGTCAGTTATCATGTTCGCTGGATTTTCTTTCTCTTTTGTAACTTTTGCATGAGAAAGTTTATCATGTGTTGTATATATATTGTATACTGGCCAGTTGTGCCCTTTCCTTGGGGCCTTGTGCTGGTGCATTAGGTGAGGAATACATTTCCACATGGTTTTTCCTATCTGGCGTAGCACTGTTTTTATTCCCTTCAAACAACAGATGTAACTTCCAAAGTTCTATAATAGGATACATTGTACATCTGATGACTGACTGACAATAAACTTACACATGGAATGTCTTGTGTTTATTAGTTTAGTCAGAATAGTAAGATTGATACGCTTACCTATATCTTGGTTACTCCACTGTATTTCACTTTCCGTTTCCTCTGCATTCAGACTTTCTCTCAAAAACGATAAATCCGACCAATATGTCCACTTGATATTTTCTTGCTCAGCAGGCGACTTCTTCATGTACCTTTGAAAACAGCTTTTTATACCATGCCAACGTTTCTTGATGTCATTCAGGCTTCGAGGAGGGCTTGATTTCTCAAACTTTGCGACTAGGGGAGATAGTACTTTATTGGTTTTGCTTTTGTTACTGTTGTCTTTATGATTTTTGTCCCACAGTTGTCGATTTTTTTTGTAAAATTCAATCAGCATTCTGGTGGAAGTGACACTCCAAGCATCGTCTTCCTCCACGTGTTCCGCCATCTTGAAACAGAGTCCGTAAGGAATTGTGGGAGCATGTGATACCGATTTGTGATTGGTTTATTTTAATTTGGTCGCAGGGACTAGTCCCACGAACGGTTCACACGGAGTGTTACGTGGGACTAGTCGCAGGGACTTGTCCCAAAAATTCAAACCAGTTTGAATTCGTGGGACTAGTCGCAGCGA
This sequence comes from Dendrophyllia cribrosa, assembly GCA_024195265.1. Lineage (NCBI taxonomy): Eukaryota > Metazoa > Cnidaria > Anthozoa > Scleractinia > Dendrophylliidae > Dendrophyllia > Dendrophyllia cribrosa. The sequence goes on from JAJLRJ010000005.1 coordinate 14,688,018, forward strand.
CTAAATTTTGGTCCCTGCGACTAGATTTTGTGGCAAAAATGGCCAGTTCACACGATGCGACTAGTCGCAGGGACTAGTCGCATCGTGTGTGCCGACCTTTATACTGCAAAAATTCCCCTCGCGCTCCGCGCTCGCCTCGCGCTTCGCGTTCGCCTGCCGCGCTCGCCTGAAACGCTTAAAAAAATAACGTCTGTTCTGCAGGCTACCCTCCATAGCCTACAATTATCAGGTAATTTTATAATTTCGCCTGTGCCGAACAAGCTCTCTCGCCGGAATTCACAGATTTCTTCAATCATTTGCGACCTTTGGCTGTGGTGGATGAATATCACTTTATCGATTCTCAAAAAGGCTAGGATCGATTTCGGACACTAGATTAATGTTTAGGCCGGAATCCCCTCCCGTGACATCTTGACACCGTGACGTCTTGACACTGCCGTTCGCGCAAATACAGGCGGGTAAATTGGATGCACAGTTAAACGAAAGCTTGAGATTTCCAGTCACGATTTCGTTAAGTTTAGGGCTATCTTTCGAGCTAGTTACTCAAAGGGTTTCCGATGAAACTTCCCGTTGTTCTTAAAATTTATCTTGCAGACTCTCAACCCCCCCCCCCCCCTCCCCCACCGCTGGAAACGGCAAGAAGAGAGAGATATCTCTATCCTCTAAGTTCCTTTTCTTGGATCCTTCCCAATTTACGTGCCTCAAATGTTTTGTTAAATGCCGTTCTAAACGAGCAGGAGGTCAGATGGGGTGGAATAACTAACTTACACAGCTGTATTAAAGCAGTTTTGCTTTCAAGTTTTGGTCGCACGCGTCGTTATGGGAGGCGCAGTGGTGAGAGCCGAGCAAGAACTTTCGAGTTCACTTGGGAGTGGGGGAGGTGGGGGGAGGGAGGGAGGTGGGGGGGTGGTGGTGTAACTTTACTTTGCGATGACGGCAAGTCATGAGCCCCTATCTCAGTGGCTTTCTGGTGGCTTCACTACGGAAACTGGGTTTAGCTCCGTGGCAGTTGTAGGCCACTAACTTTTTGTGTAACTTAACTTTGCGATGACGGCAAGCCATGAGCCCCTATCTCAGCGGCTTCACTACGGAAACTGGGTTTAGCTCCGTGGCAGTTGTAGGTCACTAAGACTCTTTCTTATTTTTTGGAGGCTAGCGCTCTTTCAATAGCCGCTCATTTTTTCTTGTATAACCCGTTGGCCGCTCAGATGATCAACCAAGTACTTCTAAGTAAAAGGCTACTTCCGCAGGCTAATGCAAGCTCTTTCACTTCACCCCAGCTTCACCCAAACCAAGAAGGCAAAATTTCGCTCGCTCGGCATCACGCAAGCAATTGACCGAGCAAGCGATCGCTCGCTCCAGTCTCGCCGAGCTTGTTTTCGTGATAACCTCGCCCACTCGACTGACTGAAAAGGGGCAGTTAGCACTCTACCAAAAAGTGGATGCAAAAATAATTTGGTCAAAGGACTCAAAGAGATTGCTCAGACATATTATCTGTGCGTGACGCCCTGTTTATCGTATGTGATGTGCGTGATACGTTGCAAGTCAGTTGTCCTGCAAAGACTCATGGAAGACTTTGACGTGTCAACGCATGCGTAGCATATCCGACGACAAAGTTTGTTGTGCAGCGCATTTTCAGCCGTGTTTTGGAAGAAGATTTTGGTTATAAAAACCACTTTTATGACTGTTTTTTAGCTTGATACAAAAAGGATTAAACCATTATACGGCCATGCTACCAGAACCTGCAAATTCTACGCATTCTTCGTCCTCAAAGAAGCGTTCAAGGTGTTTGTCTACGTCGATGCAGTACAAGTACCTAAAGAGAATTCTGAAATATCGACATATGGATTTTGAATTTGCTCTCTGGCAAATGCTCTACCTGTGTATTTCACCTAGAAAAGTGTAAGTATTGTTGCCTTTTAATCTCTGTGCATGCTTTGTGTATGGGTAATGTCTGTTTTAGGCACCTGTTTTCAACGTTTGACAGCAAAAAAAATATATCAACCCTTGCAGCCGTTGATCAATTCTAATTGGCAAAAGATTTAAGCTTTTTTAGCTGTATTTTTAGCTCTGAATGATACCTGTAAAACTGCTTCCACATTTACTAAATCTAGCTTTTATTGATAAATTACCCAAATGCTCATTCAACTCCATATATTTGTTGTGTTTATTGTTCATTAAAATGAGCTTTTTATATGATTCATCAGTACAATTTTGTGTTGTTAACTTGTTTTTAACTGTACACAATAAAACAAGATACAAGAAAGAACTTTTTATCTTCCACATGTTTTAGGTTTAGTCATGAGTGAGTGAAATTTGTTCATTAAAACTAATGGGTTTTAATGTTGTGATTCTTGAGTTTGTAAAATATAGAAAATTATTGTAAAGTCAAAGAATAAAAACCTCAACTTGTACACATGTAGCATGTTATTCTGCTCAAAAGTTTGTGAAAAGAGTACCCAAAATACTCTTTACACAAAGCTATAGAGTTTTCTTAGCCATTCATACCCTTGTATTTCATGCATTTTTGTTGCAGATTTTCAGCAAAATTTAATGTGCATTTCCCCCTCTAGATACAGACACCTTGTTGTTATGTATAGTTTTCTGTGTCCCTACAGAATAAAGGCCTACATGTATGCTGTAGTAATAGTAATTGCACTGAGTGGAGTACAATTCAGTGAGTAATCTGGCAAGTAATTTTGAATCACGCAAGAACAATTTGAAATTATGAGTATGATAATTTGTTTTTATATGAAACACGTTCCTTACTCGGCCTATTAGCATACAATTGCTAGGGGCCTAATCAGTCCCAACAACCCGAGTTTAAAAAGTTATTATCATCATTCCTGAACTGTCCAATTACTAATTTACTGCATCAATAACAAAATTTGAGATAGAAACCTATGTGAACTTTATTTTATTATTTTTTTTTTTTATTAATTTTTTTTTACAACAACAACAATTTATTCAGGTATTCCCATTTCTATACATGGTATTACCAGATTTTTTTTTTTTTTGATTTTTTTTTTTATTTATTTAGTGAGAACTAACTATGTGAACTTTATGACTATAATAACACTCAGTTTTATTTGCATTTACATGTAAGTCAGCTCATGCGCTCTTGTCCATGTTTCGCATGTGCTCATTTGCACTTTCGGCGTTTATTTACTTATATTTTCTATTAGTTTGAAACTAGTAGAGAAACAGCAAAAAAAGAACCCATTTAAGTTCACCTGATTGATGCGCATGCAGCATAGGTGTCCAATTACAGCTATCCAATTACAAAAAGTTGTCATTGGATACCCATGTTACCATGCACCAGTTATGTAAGAAATTGGTACATGAATGCATGACCAATCACAATCAAGAATTTTGTTATTGATACAATTTATGGGGATTCCTCATTTATACAGACAATATTTTTCTCTGGTCCCTATAGTGTCCATGTTATTAACAAGGTTGGACTGTAATGTAGAGTTTTATGAATTTCTTAGGTAATCTGTTTATATTTAAATTGATTTTTATGTGTGTATTTGTTACATTTTTCCTTTTTTAGATACCGCAACTTTCATTATCACAAACGTAAGTATGACCTGCAGTTAAAGCTCTCTGTGTAGACACACTCATAAGCGGACAGCTCTACAAGAGCTCTACAAGCCGTCTTACAAGAATCATTTCCATAAGCTGCCACCTTCAGTTATTCAGAACACTTTTTCTGCCTACTTGGGTTGTCCACTTCCTGGGAACTTTGATTCCAACAAATTTTGATGTATACTTATTGTGCTCAAAATTATGTTCAGTTTTGTTCTGTTGAAGAACTTGCATACATGTAGTTTAGACAAAAACTAATTCTAGGAACAAAAGCAAATTCTCAAAACTGGGGAATCGTCCTTAGATTTAGAACGATATTGCCTTGCATGACATTATTTTGACCACTGAACATCTGAGGTGCAAGAGAAATATTTGATGGATTGTTAAAGTTAGTAGGTTGTAGGTCAAAAGTTATTGTCACCTTGCTTTACTTTTGATTTGACTCATAATAAAAAATAATCATAATTGGTTTAATTTCTTTTTACACACAGAAACTAAAGATCAGTGGGCCAGAGATGATCCAGCTTTTCTTGTGTTACTCAGCATTTGGTTGTGTGGTGAGTTACTATTTGTTGGACACATTTCTTCATAATAAAATCCCTTATTAGCAGTGACTTCCTACATGTATATTCTCTCTCCACTCACATGCAGTTTGTAATCCCTTGTTATTGATGACAATGATCTAGTGCTGGAAATAAGTTTTCTTGCTTAGAAGGACATGTGTCCTTTCAAATCTCCCTTTTGATCGGACATTTTACAAATTTGGTCAGACATTCGCCATTTTGGATTTTTCCTGGGACACAATCCGTAAGTATACACGACGTGCTATAAAGAGGTTTATTTGTACAGTAGTTGCAATGCATTGTAGGGCGATTTCATATGACATGGCATTTTCTTAATGGTACAAACTGCATAAATTCTTATTTGAATGTTTTGGAATCAAATGCGATGAATTAACAAGACATTCAAGGCAAAAACTAAGCACTTCCTAATCTTGTCGGCTAGGCGGAACGAATCGAGAAAAGTGTCGGTACCAATTCTGCGCCATCTTGAAACGTCACAATAGTATCCAGCATGCTTAGCGCGTCGTCTAAGTGGAACGAATCGAGAAAAGTGTCGGTACCAAATCTGCGCCATCTTGAAACGTCACAATAGTATCCAGCATCGCGTGGAAATCAGGCATCATCCTGGGGAGCTGGGGTTCCGAAATGTCACATGTGAATAATCTATTTGTCTTGATTTAATTTCGGATATTTTCCCAATTTTGGTGGGTCTCTTTGGAAAACAAGCAAGAAGTTACAGATTTTCCTCGCTACCGTTCTGGTATGTTTTGAATGTTCTATCTTGATTTTGCTTTGGTTCTCTGCCTGATTTGGGAAGCTTTCACCTAAATACCGACGTCGTTCTTCGCGATGTTCTACGGTACGGTGCAATTCTCTTATGTCTTGTAGCAATAATTCACTGACCGGCCGTGCCAGGCTGACGCAGATTAACTTTACAGTGCTCAAAATTGCGCCTGTATCGGGCGCATTTGCGACTAAAGATTTCGCAGTTTTGTGACTAAAATTTGTCTAGCTAATAAAGGAATTATATTCAACAGTCTTGTGTCTTACTTGCAATTGGGAGTTGTAATTTTATCCGAAAAATCCTGCGAAATTCACGTGGAATGTTGCGTGACTTAAACGTCGATTTCATGCTCCAAGAACAGGCTTTCTCAGAAATTTCTCATTTCCGGTTCCGGTATTAGTACATGTACTGAGGAAAATGATTTTCTGAATCGGAGAAATAACCGAAATGAAATCAAGACAAATATACTATTTATATGTCGGAAAAATCTGACACCTTTCTGAGTACACAGCACGGCAGGATTTTGCCCGATTCCACAGCGATAGCGTGAATTTGTTTGATGACGGCCCGACGTTTTTGCCTGCGTGACATATCTCGCGACATAGCCCTTTTAAACAGTGGCTGAATTAATTCATGAAACTGAGGTACTAGGTCAAGACGAGGTACCACGGGATAAGGAGACGCACTATAATCTATGATTACTACTAGTTTAAAATTAGTTGGACAATTTAGGATTTTGGTCGTACAATGTGCAAAAAATGATCTGATTCTTATGATTTTGGTTGTACAATGTCTGATGATGATCTGATGGTGATTTCAAGAAGCTGGGAAAAGTAGCCAGGACTTAGAATTTTAGTACATGCAGTTAAGGGAAACCTCTGGTTACCGACTCTTATTGACAGCCATGTAACCAGGATGTGTTCTTTCAGGCCCTTGATTGACATCCATCATTGTTTTATCGTTTAGTTAATTTTTACCTGAGACACAATGTATCAGCATACATGATGATGTGTTTTGCAGGTTAAAAGTCTGTTTAATGTAGATATGTTTACTCAAGGCAAGGGAGCCTTTTTGCAGCAAAACAAAAGATGGACCAGTTTGTTTTTACTTTAGAATTTTAAAAGAAAATACAATAATTGTATTTGAAATTATTTCAGTTCACAAGATCTGCATGGATGCCATGATCAATAATAATTAATTTTAGAAATTTGGTTACACAATGTCTGATGGCTAACTGTTAATTCTACCTCAGTGATGATATTGAAGACTTTATTGTAGTGTCAAAATATGAATGTTTATGTCACCAAGAGATAATTCCCCTTCTTACTGGTGAAACCAGCAGCTGGATTATGCAACTTGTTTGGGTCAGACTGAATGGATTTCTTTCATCTGATATTTTTGTAACCTCTGTTCTTTTAATCTTGACAGTGTCTTCAATTGGCTTTGCTATTGCGTTAAAGATACCTTTTATAGGATTTTTAAAGTTTTTATTGTGGGTTGTGTTTGTGGACTGCATTGGTGTTGGTCTCATCATAGCTTCATTGTTATGGTAAGTGAAAATTGAGCCCTAATGTGCTCTTATTAATTCTGTGTATTAAAATGCAGTATGACCTATGTGCAAATTATAAAAAATAAAGCATCAATACAGTCTTCATGACTTTGTCTACTTTCCACATGCAGTGCTGTCATTAAGGGCCGGTAGCCGGCCAAAACAACCGGCTACTTGCCCATCCTCGGCCGTCTACTTTCGTTTCATTTCACTGTTACTGTTGAAGAGAAAGCTTACAGTAATAAAAAAGTCCATCGAAATTAAGACATTCTTTTCTAATTTTTTAGTCAAAGTAAAGATGTATTACAACAGTTTTAAACGTCAGCAGCTAATGTTATGGGCTACTCTGTCTCTTCGTTCAAAGTGGTTTAAATTTCTCTTTGGTTCTAAAATTTTCAAACCAGTTTAATTTTTTATTTTTCCTTTGTCTCAGATTCATTACCATAAAGTGAGATAAAGGAAAGCAAAAATCAAACTAGTTAGAAAATTTTCAAACCAAAGAAAAATTCAAACCACAACATATATTCCATTCTTAAATTACATGTAGATTACTGTAACTTCGCAGATAGCTTCAAAGATAAAGATTTATTTTTTGAATAAACCAAATTGATCATTTCAGAATTGACTTTTGGGGAGTGTGGTCAATGTGGCAGAAGAAATCCTTTAAAAAGATCAATCTTAAAAACAAAATTCATGATTTGATTAAAAAATACAAGAGACAAATTAATATTGGTATTCAGGTAATTCGTAAATTTTTCAAAGAATGAAATCTAAGAATGACCTAGTCAATGAATAGTTGAAGTTGTGCATTCACACACATTGACTGTAAAATGTTTTGAAATTCTGTTTGTTTTGTTCACAGGTTTTTTTGCAACAGATATCTGCGGATATCCACTGCTTATGATCCAGGCCAGAAAGTGGAGTGGGCTTATGCATTTGACGTTCACCTTAACGCCTTCTTCCCATTGCTGCTTATACTGCATGTCATCCAACTTTTTTGTATGCAGAGTAAATAACCTTTGTTTTTTAATGCATCACTTGCTATATAATTAATACGTACCCATATAGTTGTATCAAGGCATGAATATGTGGCAGAAAAACATGAAATTTTTAACCTTTTTCAAATTTAGAGTACATGCATTATACATTTAACTTTTGCGTGTGATGATCGACATAGACATGTTTTGCATTGAGGTAAATTAATGCTAAAAAGATTTCTCTTGTAACCAACTGTTAAGTTTAGATATTAAATTCTTTCGTATTTCAACAAGATTCCCAAGCAACAGCTGAGAAAAACTGATCAATGTGTTGATTTCTGTTTCCAGTTATTATAGATCATCCATTGTTCATTTCAAGATTCATTGGCAATTCTCTGTGGCTCATAGCTCTGGTGTATTATATCTACATCTCTTTCTTAGGCTACAGTGGTGAGTTCAATAAAATATAGTTGGAGAAATTTTAGTTAGTTCATGTTAAAAATACAAAACAGTTAAATGTTTTAAATTTATATCTGTAATATTATTCAGAATCAGATTCTTTCATTTTAAATGTTTGGTCAGATTTTCAAAGAAGTCAAGGATATCATGAAAAGAAACTACCTGTAAACAAAATAACTTGAAGAGAACAATGTTTTGAGTTAAATTGTGGCTAACCTGCGATCAGGCACACTTGTTTTTTTTTTTTTTTGAGTGAAAGTCGGCGGATTTCTCTACTCGCGCTTCCATCAACTTCTGCTCCGAAAAAAAGGGTGCCTGATCGCGGTTTAAATTGTGGCTTACTCAGACTTTAACAAAACACTTATAGATGTGCTTCAGTGACATTCTATAGGGAGGTTGAAGGGCCACCCCATAACTTCTCCTCAGTAGGAATATCGCCTGAAAACTACGGACAAATGATTGCAACCTGGTCTTGTTCATTTACCAACAATTAACAAACTACTAAATAAATTTATAACAATTTATTAAAAATAAATTTATAGCATACCATTTCCCAAAAGCTCAATAGCATCTTACAATATTGGAATTAAAAAGAAAAGTAAAGAGAACAGAGGTAAGACAGAGCTTTTAGTTCTCTCCTCATCTTACCATCCCAGACCACCTACAGTTTATTGAACTGTCTATTGTTGATGAATCTGTTTACTGTTCATCTACCACACGGAACATTGGTGTCTTGTTTCACAATTCTAAATAATTCCTCATGTCAATGCCTTATGCACTTCAAATCCGCCTTTCATTAATTTTGTTATGTAATATAAGCAAAATTAGGAAATTTTACTTTGTTACATGTACATCTAAAGGTGATTTTGTTATATGGGCTACCAAAATATCTTAAACAATGTCAATTTTTTGTGCATGTATTTTTCCCAATTTCAAACCATCTACAGCTTTTTAACACGCAACCGTGAGAACATCAATACTGGGAGTTCTAAAGGCTTACATATTGAAAATTATGCAGAGCCATAATTCATTTTATTTCTATCTACAGCATTACCATTCCTTCGCAGTACAGTAGTGATTCTTTATCCTGTCCTGTTGGTTGTAGTGGGATATATTGTGTCTCTAGCTGTGGGCTGGAACATTGGTCAAGCATTTATGCAGTTTTACAGGTACCGAGTGGTATAATAACTGGAGACATCAACTGTAAGGGAAAAACAAGGATGATACTGGCCTCTCCAAACTTTTGGGTTCAAGAAGTCTGGAGAAGGAATGTCGCACTCCCAAGAAATATTGATGAATATATTTACTGTACTGTCCGATAACTGCAGTATTTCTACAAATTGAAAACATTGCTTCTCGACATGCAGTATTTCTAGATACAGACAATAATGCAGAAGGCTGAGAAAATCAAGAAAAAATCAATATCACAGCTATTGAAAAGCTATGGACAAGCCTGAAGAACAAAAGCTGCAGTATTATACCAGAAGGGGATTGTTCTTCTTATGGAATACATTTTTGTGGTTTCAAAAATAAACTAGAAAAAAGATATATAAATTATGTACCACAGCAAAGGACAGCAACAAAGAAACAAAAGTTAAAATTTAGCTAAAAAAATTAATATTTACATGACTGTACATGTCATATTCAGTGTCAATTAATGTACAGTTACATGTGAAACTAAATTCTATCAACAGCTTATCATTTTTACGACTGTTATTTTTAATAACACTCATTAAATTCTGAAGTTCAAAATCCATCAGATGTTTTAGTATCATAATCAATTAACAAATTTTATCAAAGATAACATTTAATATTATCGAAGGGCTCCTTGCTTTTTGTCAGCTTGAGAAACACTCTTTTGTCAAAGGAATGATTACATGTTGTGGTCAAGAGCTGAAAGTTCCAAAAGCAGCAATCCGCCGAAAGAAATGTCAAAACTGTGTGACTGCTACTAAATCCCGAAAGTAGAGAACCCCCCAGAAAATAAAGAACCCACCATAGCAAGCCCTAGGAAAGTAACAAGATCAAGTCTTTTTTAATCATACACAACACAATCTAGACATGTGGAGCCACCCATGTGGCAGTAAAATCATAAATGAAACTGGACTGATGAATTTTGTCTTGTTTTTCAGCAATAAGTATTTTTTTTTAAAAAAAAGTTTGCGCCAGCTTTTTGTTCCCCGACAGTAATGAGCCCCAAAGGCTGCTAATTCCGAAAGTAATGTGGGTCATTACTTTTGAAACTTTACAGTACTTGAAATAAAATTATGTCAAATAATCAATGTAAAAAAATTGGCCAGAAACATCCTTAACTTAACTTACTTATTAATTACATTTATATGATTTCAGCATTATTTTGACCAGAGAATGCAGAGTGGAACATAGAGAACGATAAGTTTCTGGAGCAATTTGCATGGAGCCCTTCAATTGACAACAATATTAACAATATTAGAGCAGTTTTCAATTGAGTGTCGAAAGTAATTACACAATTGCTTTGGTTTTGTATTGCTACACTTTATGATTGGCTAAAAAATCTTGAGCCACTTTCTTGACCAATCAGAAGTAAAACCAAACCAAATCATGACTTGCTTGTACGCGTTTTCCTGCGCTTGGTGCCACCAACATGTTATTGCTTCGAGCTCTGATTGGTTCATTGGATTGTTTACGACTGCTGTGATTGGTCAGAATAATTACTTTGGTTTTGGTTTTATGACGCTCAATTGAAAACTGCTCTATAACACAAACAAACAAATTGGATTTAAATCTATCTGTGCAGGACTTATTTACACCCATAGGCAAGACACATTCATTTGTTTAGTTTTGAACTTAACAGTAAGTGTGTTATTGAAAATTTCCAGCAGTTATTAATTTCTAACTTCTCTGTACTACACAGACAAAGCTGTTGCAAACCGGCAATATTTTGGCTTGTTAGTACAGTTAGTCTTTAGTAATAATTTAACAAGCCAAACGATTTTTTTGCAGTCATAACATAAACGTAAAAGGTCTGTTTTATGCCAAAATAAAATATGGATAAAGTAACAGAAGATAAAAGCATGGTGGATGATACTTGGCTTTCTGTTCCCTTTGCATTTTTTTAAACCCATTCCCTGTTTGATTTCCAACCAACACTGTTAGTTCTTTAGCATTTCAGTAACCAACCTACTATTTAATTATTATTTGACATTTCACTAGCCACTGGGCTACTACTAACAGTACATGTAGTTGTAAGTTTAACAGAATTAAGTGACAAGCTTCTGGTTTTAAATAATAGTGTCGAGTTCTGTCAAATGGAGAAGTGGTTACTTTTGAGAACCTGTAGGTGAAGTCAGATTTAGTGATTAAACTATCATTGTCATTAACAAGTGATTGCTTAACCCGTTAACTCCCAAGAGTGCCAGAAATCAAAATTCAAGAAAAATTATCCCAAAATTCATTTTGTAAAAGTACTGCTGAAGAGGTTTAAAGGGGCTGTCATGGCAGCTTTTGTTTTTCCTTCACACTGTGCTAGAATTAAAACTGAGCATCTTACTTCAAACACAAAATTCTCTTACAACACCAAGAACAAGATATTAAGTCAACTCTTGTAGAAAGAATAAACCATAATCAGTTTTTAGCAAATTTTCCAAAACACATTGTAAAGCAATTTTAAACAAAATTGGACCATATCTTTGCGTTTCCACTGATGTAAATATGTCATCTTTTAGCTTTTCAAAATAACACTAAAAATGGTGACATAGCCCTTTAAATTTGAATGGTCGCACCATCATGGGATTTTGTCATAAGACTAAAATGTTAGAACTACACTACATGTCTTAATCCATAATAATATTGACTCTGGGAGTGAAAGGGGTTAGAGGGGGGAAGCTTAATAATAATCAATAAAAATCGGAGCAAATTAAAATGTCTTGACTGAAAAATGAAAGCTTACAAAAATGAAAAAGATGTAAAAAGATGTTTGAATATTTAATATTGTTGAAGCTGGAAATTAATTGAAGGATTATTAAACTAACATGTCTAAGTGTTTTTTTTATAGCTATCTGGTTGCGTTGCTACCCCAACACTGACAACAATGACAAAAATAAATTAATAGTATGGCTGTGAGTGTGTGACAGTGTTGTGGTGTTAAGTTTCAGAAAGGAATACATGGGCTCTGGAGAGGTAGAGTCTACCTGCTATAGCTCAGAAGGAGGTCGGAAACCTTATTGAGACACTTAGGAGGTCGGAAACCTTATTGAGACACTTAGAATTATCTTATTGAGACACTTATGTTGACACTTAGAATTTTATTTTTAATAAATGTTTAAGTGTAAAAAAGAAAATCTAAAATCCCCACTCAGGATTGAACCTGTGACCTCAGCTAGGCTTGGTCTTACATAGCCTACTGTACCAGAGTACCACCTAGCTTCTTGGGTTGTTTATGCCTAAATTTAATTATATAAACTGCTAACCCCAACCTCAACTGAAAGCTAACCAGTTACTCCGTTATCTATTCTCATTAAGGTGTCCGACCTCCTTCTGAGCTATGGCATTTAGACTCTACCCTCTGGAGATCGTATCTTCCTACTCTGTTGTGCCCAGTCTGCTTGTCGCGTACTTGTATCGACACTTTAGAATTTATGGAGAGCCTGGGCATCAAGGGATTGTGTGACTGTTTAGAGGGGTTAGCATGAGATTCCATCCACCAACACCACCTCTGACACCTTATTGAGACTTATATGACAGAGTAACTGGTAAGCTGAATCAGTTGGGGTTAGGGTAAGCAATTTATATTGTAAAATTTAGGCCTAAACAACCTGAGAATCTAGGTGGTATGGTAGGCTATGTAAGCCTAAGCCTAGCTGAGGTCACGGGTTTAATCCTGAGTGGGGATTTTAGATTTCCTTTTTCACTTAAAAATTTATTGAAAATAAAATTTTAAGTGTTGACATTACATTAAAAATATAATTCTCAATAAGTGTCCAAGGTGGTGTTGGATGGAATCTAATGCTGACCATTTGGAGGATGTGACATTTAAAAAAATGGTGGTCATAGAGAAAATAAGCTAAAGATAAACTAATTAAGTTAACATTGTTTTTATTCAAAGAAGGTACACTTGAGGTTGGTAACAAAAAGCTAATGGTAACTGGGGCCCAGACTCCCCATAGTTTCTGGAGGGGGGAGTCAACTTAGTATTGTAAAGATTATTTTATATGGCAAAGAACTTTAAAATCCTGTAATTATTATATGAATGTACAGTACTTTGTCTGTTGCAGTAAAAAGGCCGATGTAAAAAAATAATTGTTATGGAGAAAATTAATTTAAAGCTACATATAATATGTACAAGAAGAGCATCAAATATTGCATAATACATACATGCATTCAAGCTTTTCATTTAATTTTTAACCTGTGTTTAAATTCAACTGAGAGGAGGGGGGGGGGGGGGGCTCAGTAGAGGGGTGGGGTGTTATATTTACAAAATATGACACTTCTAAGAGGGGGGGGGGGTTAAAACCATTATAAGATGTTTTTATCCATTGAGGGGAGGTGAAGGGGCTCAGTAGAGGGGTGGGGTGTTATATTTACAAAATATGACATTTCCAAAGGGGGATGCGGGGGGGGGGGGGGGTTAAAACCATTTTAAGAGGTTTTATGAAACAGTTATTCGGTAGTATATGAAGGGCATATTGCTGATAATTATATTAGATGGTGTTAAGTTAAAGAGAGGTTTTAAAGCAATAAAGATTCATTCAAATGTCAGAATAATTAGATTTTATTGCATTTGTTATAATACAGTCGTGTGTTTCATATCTTAGGATTACTTTTCATGTTGCATAGTGGAATTAAAACTATCTATTAATTTTTATACATTTACAGTTTTATATTTTATTTTTATACATTCAGTCTTTTAGATTGCTCTTGTTTTAAGTTCCTTCCCTATCTAGTATATAAATTTTAAATTAAATTTTATTACAGTTTTTTAAATGTAATATTAAGTAGCCATGAGAGCATGCCTCAGCCATGTGAATGTGTTTTAAACTTCCTGTGCAGGCCTGTAGCAGTGGGTGGGGGCACAAGAATTTGTCAATTGTAGGCAAATTCTCAGCCATCACATTCTTAAGGACCAGTTCCAAGTTTAAAAAGACAAGGAAAAATTTGTTGTTGTGTGTTTATGCCTTCCATAAAGTGTGAAATTAGGACATTTCACGTCATAGTTGTGCAGAGACAGCAAAGAAATGTACCAAAATGCAGAGTTGTTGTTTTGCTTTCGAAAAATAATTATTGCTTCTTTGACATTCTCGTTGCTGTCGCTGCCATTGTTGCTTTTAAGCTCCCGTTATTGTGTTTGTATGAGGTGGTTCTAACTTTAAAGTATGTATGAAAATACCCAAGTGTGACATTCATATGAATTTATAGTGCTCTTGTGCAGTACTTTCCTGTGGTACTGTTTATTATGCTGTACAAGGTGGTTCTAATGTTTGAGTCAGTGCATGAAATCCTAAAGTGTGACAATTCAAATGAAAACTACTGAGTAGTACTTTCCTGTGGTGCTGTTTATTATGCTGTACAAGGTGGTTCTAATGTTTGAGTCAGTGCATGAAATCCTAAAGTGTGACAATTCAAATGAAAACTACTGAGTAGTACTTTCCTGTGGTGCTGTTTATTATGCTGTACAAGGTGGTTCTAATGTTTGAGTCAGTGCATGAAATCCTAAAGTGTGACAATTCAAATGAAAACTACTGAGTAGTACTTTCCTGTGGTGCTGTTTATTATGCTGTACAAGGTGGTTCTAACGTTTGAGTCTGTGGATGAAATCCTAAAGTGTGGTCATTCAAAAAAAGCTACTGAGCAGTACTTTGCTGTGGTGCTGTTTATTATGCTGTCCAAGGTGGTTCTAACGTTTGAGTCTGTTGATGAACTCAAAAAGTGTTACCATTCAAATGAAAGGTATTGAGCAGTACTTTCCTGTGGTACTGTTTATTATGCTGTACAAGGTGGTTCTAACGTTTGAGTCTGTTGATGAAATCCTAAAGTGTGACCATTCAAATGAAAGCTATTGAGCAGTACTTTCCTGTGGTACTGTTTATTATGCTGTTCAAGGTGGTTCTAACGTTTGAGTCTGTTGACGAAATCCTAAAGTGTGACCATTCAAATGAAAGCTACTGAGCAGTACTTTCCTGTGGTACTGTTTATTATGCTGTACAAGGTGGTTCTAACGTTTGAGTCTGTTAATGAAATCCTAAAGTGTGACCATTCAAATGAAAGCTACTGAGCAGTACTTTCCTGTGGTACTGTTTATTAATGCTGTACAAGGTGGTTCTAACGTTTGAGTCTGTTGATGAAATCCTAAAGTGTGACCATTCAAATGAAAGCTACTGAGCAGTACTTTCCTGTGGTGCTGTTTATTATGCTGTACAAGGCGGTTCTAACGTTTGAGTCTGTTGATGAAATCCTAAAGTGTGACCATTCAAATAAAAGCTACTGAGTGGTTATTTCCTGTGGTGCTGTTTACTATGCTGTGCATTAAGTAGTTCTAACTTTCAAGTCTGTGGATCAAATCCTAAAGTGTGACCATTCAAATAAAAGCTACTGGGCAGTACTTTCCTGTGGTGCTGTTTATTATGCTGTGCACTAAGTAGTTCTAACTTGCGAGTCTGTGGATGAAATCCTAAAGTGTGAGCATTCAAGTGGGCCTTATTCCGCGCAACCCTTCAATTATTAAAACGTAAGTCCTTGCCTTGTAAATATTTAAAAGTGTTTCACTACATTTGAAGTCATCCTTGCAATTAGTGCATATATGCTGTTGCAAACTTCTTCATAATCATTGGAAATGTATTCAGCGTCTTGGTTGCTTTGGAGTTAATCAGGTTGATAGCAGTGTCGCAGATCTTCATGAAAAAAACATTAATAAATAAAAATGAAATAAGTAATCATTAAACTTTTACTCAAGCTATAGACCCAGTTTCTGTAGAATTTTCTTGCCTTGGCGCTGGCTTCATGTATTTGCTTTGGGTTCAGATTGGTTTATTTGTTATGTTTACGTCTGTTGGGATTGGCCAGACTGATAGCTAAGGGGCGAACCATTACACTTTTTTTTTTGGGGGGGGGGGGGGGGGGTACTCTTGTCCACGCTCAATTTTTTACTTTTAGCTGTGCCACCGCAAGATTTTTTCCCAAGGATTTTGTATGTTTTTCTTTTCCGATAGAGTTGTATTGTAGGGTATTTTTGGATTTTTTTCTTCAAAATCGCCCCCTCCCCCACCTTCAGACATCTAATTATCAGCATTATCAATGTGGTAAATTATGTCTAACCTGACTGGATAATTTGTCTTTGAGGTGTGATGCCAGTCCATCAGCAAACATGTTGTAGAGCCAACTGGAGAGAGAATCAATAATTATAATTACAATTCTGCTTAAAACATACTTTTAGAGTGCATTTATAAAGTACAGATTATGCTAACAAAATTTGTTAAAATTCCCCTGGAACACAAATTGAAAGAAGTGACTTCTTTCCAGTAGGTGCATGTACCATATTTAGAAGTATTCATTTTTTGGAATAGTCGGAATATATGTCCCAAAAAAAAGTCCCTAGTGATGAAACAATAAAACAAAACAAAACTGTCTGATTTCTAAATTTTTTTTAAAACCATATCCTTGACACTGGCACAAACCCATGCATTAATAGCTTATAATTATTGTTACACTTGAAATTTGATTGAGCAGATTCCTTCTTGTGTCCTAATAAATATCCACTATTACCTTGCACCCCCTTTGAATGTGACATGAAGAGAACCAATCTTTATCTTGCAGTCCTTTGCACTGACCTTTGCATTATCCTTTTCCAAATCATCTTCAAGCATGTTAAAAATATATGGTTATAATATTAATAGAAATAATAATGGTTCTGCATGTGTTTTCAATAGGAGTTGATCTTTTTAGTAATGGGAAAGGTCAGTTAAATTATGCTTCCTCCAATTTTCAATGGTTTTTGAAGTTATGTTTCACCAAGCTAAGACGGATCAAAGCTTTTCAAAAGTTTGCAAAACGAGGGGTGAGATTCATCAAAACTAATTTGTGTGCATGCATTATTATACTAGTTTTGCACAGCTAGCTTTTGAGAAGGTGGAAGAAATCCTGACGTTTTATGAAAATAAAGTGACGTCTATTAAACATCACTCAGCCTCTAGTGGTATCCAGAAATAAAATCAAGTACAGTGTATGTTCTAAGCATTGGTCTTAAAAGATACACATGAAAGTTGACAACTGAGTTCACAACAGTTAGATGGAATATTTAGTCCATCTTAGGAGTATCCTACAAAATTTTGTTAGCTTTTCATTTCACTGGTGTCCATTTATATAAAAGTCCTGTAAAAGTAATAACAGGGGAACAGGAATGGTGTTTAGCGGAGCAGAGATGATTTAGCAGTGTCAGCACATGCCTACTCAGGGCACATTAAGCTGGGTTCAATTCTGGACTTAAATTGACTCAATAAGGACCCCCCCTTACTGAAGTCCTTGCTACCTACACCCTTGTGCATGCATTACATCAAAATAAAAATTATACAGTGGTTCAAATTTTACAAGTTTTGGTTTGAAACATTTCAAAATTTCTTTATTTCTTTGTCTCAGATTCATTCAGATACAGTATACTGAGACAAAGGATTTAAACAAAAATCAAACTGGTTTGAAAATAATGTTCAAATCATTAAGAAAAATTTGAACCACAACAAATTAATATTTTTTTTATTGATGGGCGTTACTAACCATCCACATAAAAAGCCATTCCAAGTGACAGATCTTTGATTGACAGGTCACATGATCCTGAATCAGAGATATGAGGCCTGGTCAATAAACAAAAGAAACAATTACAAACCTATTTTTTAATTAATATTTAGATTTCCCTGATATTAAGTCACAAAAGTTTGTAAATGAATTTAATACATCAGCATATAGTATGTCTGCATGAAAATGTCATCTAAAATGATAAACAATGGCAGCCGTTGTTGTTTGTTGCTTACCATGCACCCTCCTTGTAATGCCAGGCAGCTTCAATGTTCCCTGAGGCATGATCAGCCACAAGCTGTAAGCCATGCTCAGGAATCAAAGATACATTGGACTTCTGAATCACCACATTTGACATCTTGATCCTAGAAAAGTTAAAACAGGCTGGGTGACCATGTTTTACAGAGGGCAAATTCCCCATGCAAGCCCTACATGCCCCTTCCCCCCCCCCCCCCCCACATAATCTCCAGTGTCCATACCCCCTCCCACCCCTAATATCTTATGCCTACTGTATGAACTCCAAAGATAATTTTGGCATTTTTCTTTTTGTGCATAATCTTGTGACAATACTTACGTTGTATGCAGTCAAAAGAAATAAGAAACAGGTTTAAGAGAAATCCCAAGGAGATAAGAGTACATTGTACAAAAACTTACGTATTACTTACATATTGTACTTCTTACCGTAAGAAGTATGATATATAAGTAATATATTCTGCAATTGTGAGCTGTAATCTCTGTGCACTTTGTGTGAAAATTACACCATGAAAGTCCCTCACTTTAGGGAAAATAAATAAATTATTGACAGAAGCTACATGTCAGTTAATCCCAGAAAAATGAAATTGTCAGTGGTAATTACTTTGGCCCCCATCAATTTTATATGAAAGTCCCCTCCTCTCTGGGCCTTGGGCTTGCAAATAAGATTTTTAAATCACCTCACTCCTTTAAAAAGTAATAATTTAATTTAGACACTGGAAAACATTAGCCCTGTTCCTCTTGAGAGAAAAAGGGAATAAGTCAAGTGAAGTTTGTACTAGTCAGAACAGTACTACTGTATCGGTATGTGACTTTAATTGACTCACTTACTTGCTAAGGTCATACTGCACATCTCCCAGTGGCGTCTTGATGTTTCCTGTGACATTTGGTATGTTCAAGTCATTGAGTTCTTTTGCCACAAATGGGAGAATAGTGTGTTCCACTGTTGAAATCAAGTAACAAAAGGATTTCGTAACACAAACACATAATGCATACAGTGCTGTAAGATGGACATCTAAAGCCTGTCTCTTCCGCACTTCAGTCACTTATTTAACTGGGGGGGTAGGTTTTTTTTTTTACAAATTTGACATATAAGAAGGTAGGAAGGAGGGGAGGGGGGGGGGAGGTAATCAGAGAACAGGGTTGTCAGAAAATAACTAATCAAGCAAGGCTGACCAGGGGGGATTATGTATATTCAGAATATTCTGTCCAATATTTCGTCAGGCACCCAGGCCTGACTTCTTCGGGGAAAAAAGAAGAAGTCAGAAACCTGAAGAAGTCAGGCCATGCCTGACAAAATATTGGACAGAATATACATAATCCCAGTTGTACAGTCAGCCTTGCTTGATTAGTTATTTCCTATTTATATAAAATTTTCTGACTAGATTCACCAGGATCCGGCGCCTTTGCATTGTTCATTGGACCTTGCAGATATTTCCTAAGTGTTCATTGTCAGAAAAATTTGAAATGGACATCTAAATTCTTTTTAAATGCCATTTCCTCTAAAGAACAAGCAAAGTGGCCGGCTGATAAATAAGACAAACTAGGTAATGATTTTCGCCAGGAGCTGCCTACTTTTGAAAACCTCGAGAGAAAGGATCTCAGCACGAGATTCACGTTTTCGTAATTGTTTGCAATGCATGGAGTCTAAAAGTATGACATCACAAAAACTTAAATTTGTGTCATTATGGGATTTGATTAGCTATTCAGAAAGAGCATGACAAAAAATGTCTGCTTGCCAAAAATCAGCATCTTATTGCAATTTGGGGGGGGGGGGGGGGGGGGGGGTGATATTGGCACTTTTATGCTTTGATGAGTCCATAAAAACACCTTCTAATTTTGCTTCTGTTCCTAACGTTAGCAACCGAGGCAAAATTAGAACGGTTTGTATGAAGTCATCAGAGCATAAAAGTGCCAATATCTCCCCCCCCCCAAATTGCAATAAGATCCTGATTTTTGGCAAGTGCCAATTTTAATCAAATCCCATAATTTCACAACTTTGTTTTTTGTGACGCCATCACTTTAGGATAGAAGCTATAGGATTCGCAACTAGTTCAAGGTCATTCTGGAAACTGAAGACTCAGAAGGTTAAAAATAAAAAAAAACTTAGCTTACTGAGCAGAATAAATGACTAGACGGCAATGAAGCTTAACAATAAAATATTAAACCGGATCACTGGAGTATAGCTAAGTGACAAAACAATTGACAACCCGCTGAGATTTAAATTGGCACCCTGCTGGGAAAACAAGTGTGTTTACAAATTCCCCGCAAATATTAGTAACTGAATATCAAAGTAGCTAAATGAACACAACTCTCGACACAATGAATGACAGAGTCATTCGATCGAAATTCGAGAGTTTATACGAAAGCTGCGAATAATAAAACGCAGAACCGGCTTGAAGTTTCAGAAGTTTATATTAATAATAAGATGTAAAGGTTATTATAAACTTGAAGACAATAATAATAATTTAGAAATAAAGCTTTTGCGACCAGAATTTGCTTCAGACTTTTTTCAAATAAAGCTTATCGGTTGAGATATGAAACCTCGATAAATTAAGCTTAAGCTTACGTTTTTGTTTCTGAACTAATCAGTTATTTGAATCGCGACAAAAATAAGGTATAGTAGATTACCGTAGTCCGATGTTCTCTGTGTTATCTCTGTATTCCATTCAGGAGTCAAATTTAAGTCCACGGCCACTGATTTGCACGTTGAGTGTTTAACGGACAGAAGTACAAACGAAATCAGAAGTAAGCTTCGATCCATTTGGCGTTTGCTGCCGTTTGAAATTATCAGTCTATTGACCTGAAATAACACTCAACGATCACGTCATTTCGGCTTTAGTTTTCTTGGCGAGTTTTTACCTTGAACGGCTCATCAAAAATGTATTTTGATATCGAAGAACAGCCTCGTATATAGTGTTTAGCAGGTGATCGCAAAAACAGGTACCACCACTGCCACTTTCAAAATCTCCCGCCATATTGTTCTCGGGAAAACATTCCAGCGCGCGCAGGCCCTGAAACGCTTCGAACTTTACGAACTCTTCCGGAAATTTCCGAACACAACCGAAGAGACTCGTTATTCAAAGATGGCAGATGAGGTAAACAGCTTGGTTCGGGATGGAAGATCTATTTTGCATTTTGTTTTGAATTCAGGGTATAATAATACCGCCGGTTTGTCTTTTTTGACAGAATGAGTTAGAGAGGCATCGAATCAACGAGCTTAGACGGCGATTTTTTCATGAGAACGGTAAGGCTTTTGAGGTTGACTTATGCGCTGCAGATTGTGCAAATTCGAGCTCGTCGTTTTGTATTTTAGAGCTTCTAATTTGAGCTCATAATTCTCAAACTTTGATCGCCGAAAATGCCCTTAACTCTTCGGGAAAGAAAGCATTAGATGTGAGCATTATTATGCATAACTTTGCGGAGTAAATCGTGTGTCATAATTCCACGATTTGCACTTCTGAAAAGGGGCAGTCAGCCTTGTGATGCGAACACAGTAAAGTTTTAATAGATTGCTCATTTACTACAGGCGTTAACGCAATATGTTGCATTAGCCTCTGTTCCTTGAATTTCAGGCTCAAATCTGCAAGAGTTTTATGAACAAGACGTAAAAAGAGTTCTGACGACGTTTGGCTTAGCCGCTTTTTAAGATCTCGAAAACAGGAAGTAAATGACGCGTTACCAGCTTTGGTGAGTTGAATTTTTATTTGGAGAGGAATATCATATGGGTTAGCAGGGCCACTTTCCCCCAGCAACTGTTCATTCAATGGAAGAAGCCCCCCTATTTGGCATCAATCAGTGGGTTCCCCCAGGGGGCCACCCCTGTGGAAGTTAGATGTTTGGTGATTCTAGAATACCTAGCCACTTATTTGCATCTCATCGAATAAGAATGGATCCTTTTGTTTTCATATGCCCACAAGGGCCAGGTATTCTAAATTCGTTCCCCCAAGAATGTCACAGATGGAAATAGCAGGGTGGCCCAGACCCTTCGGGATTTGTAATGACCTGTAATAGGAGATCAGCGGTCTACCTTCTTTGAATCTCTGATGTTCTTTTCCCTAGTCCCTGAGGGGGGGGGGGGGGGGGGGGGGGGGGGGGGGGGGGGGGGTACTCATATATAAGTTATTTGGGTATGTGCCATTGTGAAGGGTATGGTTTTCAAGCAGTGTAGTCTGGGTCTGGGATAGGGTATAGAAATAATCAGAGAGGTTTGGTCTAGAAATTATAGGGTATCATTTGCCAGGAAACTGATCAGTGGTATGTAGAATTAGTCTTACTAGAATAGGAATAATATTGAAACTTGGAAGAGAAAGAGCCTTCACTAAATGGAATTTAAATTGTTGCGGCAACATTGTTGAGCCATAGTGTTCTCCATTGAAAACACTATGGCTCTAGATATTGGCTCAGATATCCAAAAGTTATCAAGATGAACACAGCATGCAGCTGGAAATTGGTGACTGTAGTACAGACTAAAAATAAATAAATAGCTCATTGTTCTTCATAATATGAGCTCGTAAACCCGAGGTAAAAGTGGTGAGTGATCAGATTGAATATCCTAAGCTATATAAAGTGTGTGCCATGTACTTTTGACGCTTTTGCCTCCAGGTTAAATTATAATGGGATGTTGTAAGATATTGTTTTAATAATTGAAGGGCCGAGAGCATGTCCAGCCTATATGACTTTTTAGGCCTTTTTTATTTTTTCTTGCTCAGATTTGTCCAATTTTGGCATGTGAACTAGAAATTAGTTGCAAAACATTGTTCCGAATTTTTTTCCGTTGTTTTTTCCGTCGTTTTCGAGAAATACCGTATTCAAAAAAAAAAAATCAATCAATCAAAGGCTCCTATTGTAACGCAATATTGCGGTAAGCTTCTGTTTTCGCACTGACACGGTTCGATATTTTTGTAAAATTAAACGTTAGAAATTTTGACGAACGCAAAAAAAGTAAATCACTTTCATAATGTCCAGTTCGAAGAAAGAAAGAAAAAAAAAAAAAAAAATGAGGCCGAGCGTGATTCGAACCCGGAGCCGTCCGAGCGCAAATCCCCGACCAAACCACTAGACCACAGACGAACACATGCTCACTTCAGCCTACGTTTTATTATTAAAAGGTTGATACGCATCAAAACGCGTATCTCGATTTCAAAATCCTTTTAGATCGAATTTAATGTTGCATTAAAGACTCCAAATGCGAAACGTCTTCCCGCCGGCCAGCAACAACTCACTTCGAGCTGCCCAAAGCTGTATTTCAAGTGCCCGACCACGCACAGCGGACCCATCTACCACTGTCGCAAAGCATGTCGGGAAATCCTACAACAAAACCGAAATGGAGTTCCCACCCGAAAGTTATTGCAAAATACTATAAGTCTCAAAGCACTTCGGATATCGGGCATTTCGACCACGGCACGGGATGGGAAATGGCCCACAACTCTCAACGCTGCCCCTTTTCTGATCCGAAGTGATTCCAGACTTTCCCGCCGGCTCGTCTTCCCGACCAAGGTCCGTTTTTCACCTCCAGCGCTAAATGGCGCTTCAGACACAAGGAAGGACAAGAAACACGACTCGTTTCTTTGAGAAGTGCTAGAGACTCAAGGATTTCCGGACTTAATGATGTCTTTCAATCACCGGACGGGCCTCATACACGTTGACTTACACACACGCTACAGAGGCGATGTGTTGCCGCAGTGAGCTCACGATAGATAAGCGAGCCAGGCGTGCGTAAATAACGGTATTTTCGTTTAGTTGTTGGCACTGGTCAGAAGTATTGCAGTCGCGTATTCTCACGGCCAAACTGCTTTCAAATGGCTTCGAAATTACGCTCTGAATGTACCGTCAAAGCACTGGAGGGCCAGAACTCTGCTTTTTTCAGGTGAATTGGTCAAATTCCTTAGGGTTAGTGCAAATTCGACAAGGGCTTGTGATATTATTCGTTGTACGATAAAATGAGGCTATTCTGAGCTATTCTGAGCGAGAAAAAATAGAAAAAGGCCTAAAAAGTCATATAGGCTGGACATGCTCTCGGCCCTTCATATCTAAACACACTAATCTGCTAATCTTATTATTTAAAGTCATTATTATTCATAACAGCAATCCCGAAACCGCAAGTTATTCGCTTCACTGCTTTTAATCAACTCAAGTTGTTCGTTTCACTTGAAAAATTCACAAGATGTTTGTTTTACTGCCTCTAAACAGCCAAGTTTCTCGCAAAAAGCATAAGTTGTTTGTTTCGCTGCTTTTAAACCTCTCCAGTTGTTCATTTCACTGCGGCTGAACCGCTTTAGTTGCTTGTTTCACTTAATAGAAACTCGCGAAACTCGCAAAAATCGCAAGTTTTTCGCTTTACTGCTTTTAAAGCACTCAGGTTGTTCGTTTCACTGCTTTTAAACCGCTCATGACAAGTTGTTCCTTTCAAAAAACCCTGCAGCATTTTGTCTTTGCCGTACTAGATGCCCCTTGGGATTTCTTTTATGAATAACAATAACTTTAGATAATTAGATTAGCAGATTAGTGTGCTTAGATATGAAGGGCCGAGAGCATGTCCAGCCTATATGACTTTTTAGGCCTTTTTTATTTTTTCTTGCTCAGATTTGTCCAATTTTGGCATGTGAACTAGAAATTAGTTGCAAAACATTGTTCCGAATTTTTTTCCGTTGTTTTTTCCGTCGTTTTCGAGAAATACCGTATTCAAAAAAAAAAAATCAATCAATCAAAGGCTCCTATTGTAACGCAATATTGCGGTAAGCTTCTGTTTTCGCACTGACACGGTTCGATATTTTTGTAAAATTAAACGTTAGAAATTTTGACGAACGCAAAAAAAGTAAATCACTTTCATAATGTCCAGTTCGAAGAAAGAAAGAAAAAAAAAAAAAAATGAGGCCGAGCGTGATTCGAACCCGGAGCCGTCCGAGCGCAAATCCCCGACCAAACCACTAGACCACAGACGAACACATGCTCACTTCAGCCTACGTTTTATTATTAAAAGGTTGATACGCATCAAAACGCGTATCTCGATTTCAAAATCCTTTTAGATCGAATTTAATGTTGCATTAAAGACTCCAAATGCGAAACGTCTTCCCGCCGGCCAGCAACAACTCACTTCGAGCTGCCCAAAGCTGTATTTCAAGTGCCCAACCACGCACAGCGGACCCATCTACCACTGTCGCAAAGCATGTCGGGAAATCCTACAACAAAACCGAAATGGAGTTCCCACCCGAAAGTTATTGCAAAATACTATAAGTCTCAAAGCACTTCGGATATCGGGCATTTCGACCACGGCACGGGATGGGAAATGGCCCACAACTCTCAACGCTGCCCCTTTTCTGATCCGAAGTGATTCCAGACTTTCCCGCCGGCTCGTCTTCCCGACCAAGGTCCGTTTTTCACCTCCAGCGCTAAATGGCGCTTCAGACACAAGGAAGGACAAGAAACACGACTCGTTTCTTTGAGAAGTGCTAGAGACTCAAGGATTTCCGGACTTAATGATGTCTTTCAATCACCGGACGGGCCTCATACACGTTGACTTACACACACGCTACAGAGGCGATGTGTTGCCGCAGTGAGCTCACGATAGATAAGCGAGCCAGGCGTGCGTAAATAACGGTATTTTCGTTTAGTTGTTGGCACTGGTCAGAAGTATTGCAGTCGCGTATTCTCACGGCCAAACTGCTTTCAAATGGCTTCGAAATTACGCTCTGAATGTACCGTCAAAGCACTGGAGGGCCAGAACTCTGCTTTTTTCAGGTGAATTGGTCAAATTCCTTAGGGTTAGTGCAAATTCGACAAGGGCTTGTGATATTATTCGTTGTACGATAAAATGAGGCTATTCTGAGCTATTCTGAGCGAGAAAAAATAGAAAAAGGCCTAAAAAGTCATATAGGCTGGACATGCTCTCGGCCCTTCAATTGGACCACTGTAATAGTGACACAATCATGTACAGTTCTGAAAATCACAAGTCTGGGATAGGGTAAGGATGTTTGGTGCACCTAGTCTAGTATAGGGTCGTATAGGGTTGCAAAATCAGCTGAACATGGTCTGGTGCGTGCATAGGGTAAGGGTTTCAGAGTCCCATTGGTATACCCCCACCCAAAAATATACAAAGTAGCCCCCCCCCCCCCCTCCCCCCCGGCCCTAGTCCCACTCTCATCCTGTGTATTTATTTTTAGCTCTGTTTTTCTTTTTCTCCTTCCCCACAAAATTCTGGTAGTAGCCTGAGATAGACAGTGTTTCACATCCATCAGGAGAATTAACAAATGGCTCTAAGTTGTCTCACGTGTAACAAAATCTGGAAGCGCACAAGAGAACAGGATATTACAAGCACATGAAAGCTAAGAAATAGATGTGGGCCTCTTTTTTGACTAACACATAGTTTTTGCTCTTCTTTAATTATAAGGTTGCATGTGTGAAGTGGAGAAAGTCATTTGGAGTTAATGGTATGCTGATTTATGTAAACACTAGTTAATTTAAGTCCTATAACTTTGGCTTAAATTGTGCACTTCACTATAATAACAGACACCCTATTTTTACGGAGGGGAGTCAAAGTCCATACAAATAGGATTTTACTGAACATAACTCCCGCTGTTACAAACTCTCTCTATTGTGGACAATGAATTGTGCCCGGGGGGGGGGGGGGGGGGGACTCCCATATAAAAATGATGGGGGTGCTCGTCGTACCTTTTAGGGGTCAAAATTTGTAGATTGGTACCGCTTAGGGTACTAAAGTCTAAAATGACTTCCGTTAGAATTATTGCGGTACCTTTTAGGGTATGAGCCGAAAAAATATGACAGAATATGTCATGTGTTGTTTTAGAATTGGTACCTCTTAGGGGAAAAAATTATTTTATGCCACGCCCATCAAACGAGATTCTGGTACCTTTTAGGGTGTTTTTCGAAAATTTCCGACGAGCACCCCCATCATTTTTATATGGGAGTCCCCCCCCCGGGGAATTGTGGTGGTCCTAAAGATGTCTGTTATATAGTGTTGGACAGAAAAATTCGGTTTTATCATCTGAGTTGATAAGGTAAATTCCCCACCGTTATGTGATTCAAAGGCTAAAATTTGGAGCCCAAGCCCTTCATCAGAGCAAAGGGCTGACTTTTTTCACTCTGACAAAGTTCTAGCACTTTTGAGAAACAACAGCTTTTGAATATCTTTTGGGTGACCAATTTACCTTTTATCACTGAACTCCTGTTTCATTCTCCTACTAATGCAGTTAAGAAACTAACCGCTGTATTCATTCGCTTAAGTATTGTTTAACTGGTTTTTTTTTTGTTGCACAGAACTTACAGAAAGATCAATTGACCGTAGACTGTTTGAGGCTGGTTTTCTTTTCCCACATAACCAAGACAAAGATGGCAACACCCTGGGTAACTAACTTGATTTTTAGTAACTATTTATCATTGAAGGGACACTGTCACGAGTGCACATGCGGCAGTTCCACGAATCGAAACTTGAAAAGTTCTGCTTGAATTTTTCAAGTGTCAATTTCAAAATGGTGTCGACTAGTGGCGGTGGTCATGGTGGAAAACGAAAAAACTCAGGGGGAAAGGATAGTTGGTAATGAAGCCAAAAAGAAAGAGTGGGCGAAATCGGAAGTGATCCTAGTCCGCGCATGTGATTCCTTGACAGTGTTCCATTACAGGTAAATAATCAACTTTTTTTTAAGAATGAGTTAATTTTTAGTGATATGTTTTCTAGTAGAGAAATTCAAATCATTATTTGAAACCTTTGGAGATACTGGTCAGGAAGTGGGAATTGCTATCATTAATTCATAAATTGAAAAATAATATTGCATTCACAGTCCAAATTACTGGTAATTATTGTAGTTGTAGTAAGTAAAGTCGCGCACACGAGCCAGAAGGCTCACAACGGCCGGAGCTTAAACCCGGTTTCTGTAGCATGAAGCGACTAGGAATATTGCTACTCCCCCCTGGATGGGATGCTAGTCCATCGCAGGGTTACCCCCAGCATTTTTTTGTCGCCGGTACCCATTTATACACCTGGGTGGAGAGAGACAGTGTGGAGTAAAGTTTCTTGTCTAAGGAAACAACACGACGGCAGAGACCAGGCTTCGAACCATCGACCTTCAGGTTGAAAGCCCGACGCACTAACCACTAGACCACCGTGGCTCCACATTGTAGTTGTAGACATAACCAAAATTATATTTATTTCAAATTGTAAATAGATATAAATTATGCTAAATAATTAATAATTTAAGAAAATGATACTGTAACTAAACATTTTTGTACTTTGGTCATTTGCTTATAATCTTAAATTTAACTTGAAGTTTTTTTTTTCAGTCATCTTCACTGGCAAGTTATACAAGAAAGACCCTCAACAACACCCAGAAGTAAAAAGATTTCTTGTTTTTCTTTTGGAAAAGCATGTGAGTAAATCAATGTTACATTATTTTATTGTTTTTATATATGTACGAGTGGAGGCGCGGTGACTGTCGCAGTTAGTGCGTTGGACTTCAGATCTAAAGGTTTGTGGTTCGTGGCCTGGTCTTGACCATCATGTTGTTACGCTAGACGAGGCTAGCAACTTTACTCCACATTGTCTTTCTCCACCCCTGAGGTGTATAAATGGGTACTGGCGACAAAATGCTGGGGGTAACCCAGGGGGCTAATATTGTTTGTTAATTTAAGTCATTCACTGATTATTACAAATTTATACAATGTAAGTTGTAGTGCATGTGGACATTATTTATCCTTGCATCAAGATGTGCATATACTTGACTGCAGTATAGCTAACTTACACCTACAGCTATAGAATGAATATATTTTTGAAATGTGTCAGAAGTATTTTCAGTGTTAATGTTATTTTTTCTGGTTGCACTGTAAAAGAATCTTGTCAGCTATTGGACGGACTATTAACAGTTATGGTTAATCCATTAGTACAGTATGTATTATTAACAAATTAAATTAATATGCAGATGGTTTTCCTTTGTGAACAATCTTTGAAAACAACCAGGATAAATGATATTCTATTTTTAATGTTTGCAGGCAAGAATGTTTCCTGGTCGCAAAATAACCATGATCTTTGATATGCAAGAGGCTGGCCTTGCCCAAATGGTTAGCTTTGTATACACTAACTTATATCATCATGTAAAATATTTTGACATAATCATAGTGATTAAATTAGGATTGTGGTGCAATCATGGTGAGATTTGCAAACGTGATTAATTTACTCACAGATTGCAGCTGTGGACAAGTTCGATCGCGGCAATCTTGAAAAAAGTGCTACAATCATACCTAAACTTTTATATGGGTCAAACTTGGTTTCTTTGAGTTTCTCGATAATTCTCACGTAGACACACATTATCCATGTTCAGGGCTCGAAATAGCGGCCTGCCAATGGCCAAATGGCAGGTCAAATTTCAGGTTTGGCAGGCGAAAATAATGATGAACTGCCAGATGGATAATAAAATGGAAGGCGAAACTTACTGGACTGGTTTTATAACATTTTCTACTCCTCTTACTATGCTCCTTTATCTGCTATTTCTTTTCACAAATCAATCGTTCTTGACGAAAAATAATAAAGGTTAAAGTATAGGGTTGTCAAAAAGCGCCGGCGATTGGCGATATGGCCGGTACTGCAAGGTTTTCGCGGTCTAAAAATCGCCAGGAAAAGCGGGAAAAAATCAGCCAATTTAAAAACGAAAACAGAAATAAAAGCTTTTATAATGAAACTGCGGATGCTCCGATTTTCGTTTGAAGATTTTTTTGCCTGCCTTGACATCCCGCGCCCATTTACTTTACTTTCATGTGCATTGTATGTAATCTGATATTTGCAAGTGCGGTATTCACGGTTTGGTGGTTTCTGACTTTGTTAGTTTGCTGTCTGGAATAAAATCTGTTTTTTTCTCTTCAAAAAAAACTTTCTAACTTTGGAGTCTGGCCGTAATGCAATTGAAAACAACGAAACTATCCGGGAACTGTGTACAACATTCAAAAGGAACTAAACATTGTTTTATTTACTGTGTGTTTCAATTCGATCAAGTGTCGATTTATAAATAGTGAGTCACGTATACTAATAAATTTTCAGCGACCAAAAACCTCCGTAAGGAAATTTCAACATCCTTGCACATCGGCATGAAAGTTAGGCTCTCCAGTGGGATATACATGTAGGGCGAAGAAAAAACAGCGAACGGGGAGTTTTCCTGCGGCTCGCTTCACTCACCGACTTTTCCTCGCGAGTTTTATCTTCGTGGCGCTATCTACTTTCGTCATACCCCCACAAGGGGTACCTTTCGTCATACCCCACAAAGAGGCCTGTTCACAGACTACATGAAAGTCAGAAGTTTGAAAGTATGAAAGTTTTAAAAAAACAATAAAACAATACTTTACTGTCTTCACCCTTGCTAAAGGTTTGATGTAACCAAATAAAAGGGATCTCCCAAACTTTAGTCGATTTTCCCGTGTTCTACGTCTCTGATGGGAGTCTAGAATTTTTTCGCGAGGCGTCTCAAAACCTACTTCATTAAAAGAAAAAATTTTGATATGTGGCAGGCCAAAAAATTAAATGGCAGGTCCAAATTTGTTTGGCCTGCCAAAAATTAAAAAAAAATGGCAGGCTATAATTTTTTTCTGTTTCGAGCCCTGATGTTGTTTGTGTGTAGAATTTAGCTGTGTGCCCTCCATTTCAGTAGTTTGTACTCGTAATAATAAATTATTGTTTAATCACATGTTAAGTGGACATTGTTTTGGCTGGCAAACCCCAAATGTAGCTCCCAGCTGTGAGTTTGCAAAGATTATTTTTTAATAGCCATGTTGATCACAGGCAGTGCTAGGATTCTGCAGGAAATGTAACTCCATTGGTAAATATAATTTATATCGCAGTGTTACATTTGGTAACTACAGGTACTTAAACAGCAATTATAATTATTAAATGTTTTGTTATTTTGCAGGACATGGAATTTGTAAGATTTATCATTAACTGTTTTAGGGATTATTTCCCATGCACATTAGGTATGGAATTTAATTTAGTAACTGCATGTTATATGTAAATAGAACGTTTGCCCGTAAAAAATGGTTTAATACAAATTGCAGTGGTGGTATTCGTTATTTTAATATAAGTCACCACATTAGAATGTTAAAAGCTCATAACTCATTATCATTTTATAAAAACTGGGTTACTGGCAAATGTTCTGCTATATGGTAATTGTTTTCAATAATTAGGATTGTTTATACAAATGCCTTGTTACTTTAATTGCTGGTAGTTCTCTTGGTCATTTTCTTTCAAATATTAACCCACTCAATACACTGACATTCATATATACCAACAACAGACAGTTTTTCCCACCCAAGCTAAAACACTCTTATATCTCTTAGTTAATATGCCTGGGCAATAATTTTGGCTACTGAATTCGTACCGTGTTTGGAAAATTGCCAAATACACTTTAAAAGACAGCTGAACTGTATTCATGAATATTTACAATTATAGCTCTTCTGTGGCTCGCCATATCCATGTACAATTCTGCTGCTCATATTTACTGATTTTATCTATCTATCCGACCAGTATATGGAAGGTCATGAGGCTTCTAACGATGAATAAAATCTTACTACTGTACTGTTATAACATTACTTTAATATTACAGTGTAAAATGAATCTTCCTCTGATTATTTATAGCTTGGTTGTTAGTTGTGGAGTTACCCTGGATTTTATCAGGTATGTCATAAAAATATTCATTAAATATATTCAAAAATCTCAAAATTAAAAACTACCATATGTCAAATTTTGGTATTTTTCACCTATAAACAATATAAATAATTTAAATAAATAATTAGAGACTTATATAGCGCACATATCACAATGTCTCATGGCGCTTTACATACACATATGAGAATGAGATAGGATGTCAGCTTATGAAGGCACCTCAGGCAGCCGCTATATGTTTTTTTTTAGTCAAGAAAGCACTTTCGTCCCAATTGAGAAAGTACATGGCAGGTCCATGTAAGTTTAAGTGAAAGAGTTGGCAAAATATTTTGTACTTTCGTGAACCAAAAAGGACATTGAAACATATTTTGGCTAACATGAGTGTAACTAAGTACCCTACATCACTCTTCAGGCCAAAAAAAAAATTGTGAGATGTGAGCTGATATTTTGGTCCAATTGGATCTCTTTTACCTCAACTAACATTAACTAGTCATTTTGTTTTTGCAAAAATTTAATATATTTCTTGGCCGAAAGCACAATAAATATTAAATGCGGAATAAGACCCTAAGTGACTTTTGATTTAATGTCAAATTCTCCCTGTGTTTCACAAGGAAATACAATGCAATTTGGAAGGAGAATCTAGCAGTTTATCACAAGTCACTTAGGGCTTTTTTCCAGGCAACCCTTACTCACAAATTATTTGTGAGTAAAAAATGCTGACATTTGACATAAGGGGGTTATGCCCCCAGCCCTTTAAATTTTTTGCATGATGTATGCTATGAAACCACAAGATATTCAACTGAAGCTAATTTAATTAATTTAGAAAAATTATAATAATTATATTATCTTAATTCACAAAAGAAAGACCCTTATCTTCCCCTTAAATGCTTCGTAACTCCCATCATTAATTGGTAGGAGGAGGTGGGAGCTTGTTCGAAAACGGATGGGGGTGATTGTTTGTCGGGTCAGGTGGAATGTAGAACTTTTATGTTGCAGTTGTACATTTTCAGGTTTGCTTCAAGGACTTTTGTCCACCATTGTAGTTTCCTTCTTAAAATAAGAAGGAAGGGGTCCTCGCCTAGATCTGCCATGACATTGCACCGCTGCCTTCATGGTTGACCAATTGCTGTTTTCACTTGTCTATTTGTTTTCTCTGACTAAAAACAGCTGCATGGAAAATTGTGAAGACTTGGTTGAGTCCCGAAGCTGTTAATAAAATCAGGTACAGTAAAGCTATGCCCTGTTTCTTTAAATAAAGTGGACCAGTGAGGGGGTTCTGGAATCAATTTTCTAACATTTTATAAACTTTCGCTTTTTAGACTGCATCCTTCCACTGAACAGTGTGGGGAATAATAATGATAATATTAATAATAATTTATTTATTTATTTAGCGCTATATCTATTAACTGACAAAGTGCTTACAACATTACAATTATAGAAAATAAAGTCGCTAACAGGCCAAAAACTAATACAAAGAAATAGTACTTTAAGAGCCAATCATGACAGGATTGTCTAAGTAATAAATTTAATGTACGGTAAGCTCAAAGTATTTTAAATTAGTACGTTGCATCACAAATTTCATATCTAATTGGAATTTGTTTAGCGGTAGTTCCCAAACCCATGCTGTAAGATATAAAAGTGTGATGACTGTTTAAGGTTTATTTCCCTTCTGCTTTTGTTTTCGTTTTCTAGGTTTTTAAGCAAACCTGAACTTAAGGAGTTAATCGATGAGGATAAGCTTATTACCAGATTAGGCGGAACAGTGAGTATGAAGGAGAGTTTTATTATTGGCTTCTGGAACATTAATGTAGCTCAAACCAATCGGACGGTTTTTTGGTTTATTTAACGAATCCTGTCTTAGCTTAATAATATCGAGCCTACTTTGACTTACTGTTTACTTACTGTTTACATGATACCACCACAAATGTGGTGGTATCATGTAAACAAATGTAGAGCCATAAGAGGGAACCGGAGTGAACTCGCCCCGTCGCGAAAGTCGCCCCGGTGTCATGTAAACACCCCCTAAGTAATGATCCGCATAAGAAGGATAGCGCTGAACGGCAATGCACGATGGAATGTCAACTTTTTCCATTGTAAGTTACAACTAGTGATCTCATTGGCCTAGACTCAAAAACCGCTTAAAAGTTAAGGATCAAGGTGCATTTTGTCCAATTTTTTTAAGGTTTCAAGTAATTTGAGACCCAATCGCACAACATGCAAGTTTTAAAAGATATTGCATTTGAGGAACTTCGTCAAAGAAGCAAAATTATTAGCTATATTGTCTTCAGCTATTCTGTTTGGTTAAGCACGAACATTTCCTAAAATTTATTTGACACAAATGGATTTTCTTTATTTTTATACTGAAATAAAATTATGAACCAGGATCAGCCCCTCCTCTATTCTTGAAATCAAAGATATTCTATGTGGGAAAGAGCCATTGCCGCAGAACAATGAAGTTTACCGTAGTTCCTACGACATACGTACGTAGAGTTATCACAAAATAAATATTAAGTACTGAAGCGGGAAACAAAAAGCTGCTGCCTGGTCAGTTGTACCTAAAGTATGTTGGCCTGAATATTTTTGTTTGATTGATAGGATACTTATGAATATTCTTATCCACCTACAAAAGAATCCCTTGGTATTGGAGCCTCAGATAAGTAAGTAAATTTACACTCGTCTCCTTTATAGGGCGTTTGCTTTGGTTTTGCATTGCTCCGCTTTCTGATTGGCTAAAAAATCTCCCGCCACTTTCTCAACCAATTGGAAGTAAAACCAAAACCAATCGTGACTTGCTCGCACGCGTTTTCCCGCGCTTGGCGCCGGCGACATGTATTTGCTTCGAGTTCTGTTTGGATGATTGGATTGTCTATGACTGTTGTGATTAACCAGAGTCATTTTTCTGGTTTTGGTTTTACGACACTCAATTGCAAGCCGCTCGAACAGTACTTAGCAGTGCTGATGTAGTGAAGAAACCTTATGGCAATGTTTCGTACAACTTGTCTCGCAGCGGCTCAATCTCATGTGCTACTCACGTTGCAGTTACATGTACATAAACTAAAGGGAGGGTGTTACCGCACTAGGCGAAGTTTCGTGCAGTGGGTGATGAAAATTGCGAGATAAGTTGTAGAAGAGAAGGGGGTCACACTGTGGAACGCTAGAAGAAGTTGCTGTTTGCAACCGTTTTACTTTTATAACGAAGCCCGATTTAACAAAGAAACCCGTTGTAGACCCGCCATTTCTAAAGACAATAAATTCAGTTGAAAGTTTTGCGTTTATAACTGACGAAGAACCCGAAAAAAAAAAACACTAAGCTGGTGTATTTCTAGCACATCATGCTCACCAACTAAATTGCCCAGTGTAAACAAGAGATCAGTTCTTCAGTAATTGTTTTCGTTGTTGTTGTTTAATTTTTTTCCTTTTGAAAAACAGTTTTACATTTTTTTTCTTAACTTTTCTGCCAACAGTGTGTACGATGCACAAATTACAAATGGTTCCCTGTTTCAAAGTACGGACTTGGATGATGATAGCTGTGAGGAATTGTCCAATCAGAATCAGTCTGAGTCACAGTCAGATCGCGAAGAAGCTCCCCTAAAAAAGGTGAGAGCCATTCAGCTACCTTCAGTCACTACAGTTCTACTTTAGCAGCACAGCACTACTTTAGTTAAAACAAACAAGGTATTGTTTTAGAGCGGTTCAGTTGGAATAACTCTGAAAAATTTAAAGTTGGTTTTGATGGTAGTACTGCGTTCTAATTGGTTCAAAAAATCGTGCATCTCGCCTATTTTTAAACCAATCAATAACAAGCGGAGGCCATCTTGACCTGGCTTGCACGTGTTTTCCCGCGCTTACGCGTATTTTCCCGCGCTTAGTCATTACACGTGTTTTCCCACCGGTTACAGGTTCTCCTGCGCTTGGAACCGTGCGTTTGTTTTCTCGCACTAAGCACATGTTGCAGGTTTTCCCGCGCTGTGCACTGTGTGCAAGTTTTTCACTCACTGCACGTTTTTCCAGCGCTTAGTACCATTTGTATGATGCAGTGAACTATGTCTAAGCTGGACACCTAGGTGTCCACTTTATAGAGAGTTTAGTTATTAGTGAGGTGTCCGCCTTATAGAGAGTTTAGTTGCAGACAAACAAGAGGAATTCAGCCAGAACCAGCCAATAAATGATGTCCGTCTTAGAGAGGTGTCCGCCTTACAGAGTTGTCCGTCTTAAGAAAGTTTACCTTCGCGTTATTTTCGGGATAGTTAGGAATGATTACTGTAATGATTCGATTTTGCGCCCTCCTTCCAATAAGCGCCCCCCCCCGACATGGAGGTATATAGCGAATTATCAATCAATCAAGCAATTAACTTTATTTAAACACGGTAAAACGGCTCAGTAAAACTGGTTTTCAGACATGCCGTGCACTTAAATATAATCTAATCTAAATGACTAACAAAAATATATAATATATATATATATATAGTGGCAAAACTGTTACACTATACTGGTTTAAATAATACTAATAAGATTAATAATAATAAAAAACACTATCTTACATCATAATATCCTCTATAAACACATAAAAATTACAATCATAGATGTCATAGAACCAGATTCTATTTTTGTTCGAGAGCTCTTTTGTAAGCGGTTAGACTACTGAGTTCTCGTATTTCATTGGGAAGCTCATTCCAGGCAATGGCACCACGATAGGAAAAAGATCGTTTCATGAAATTATATTCTGACAATGCGAACCATTGTTACCGTTTATCTGATTATGTGATTGTACATTTCCTTAAAGTGTTTTTGAATGCTCGCATGTTTTTGTCAAAAGAAAATAAATAACCCCCCCCCCCCCCCCCCCCTCCCTCCAATAAGCGCCCTCCCTTGAGCTCCCAAACGTAAATAAGCGCCCCAGGCGCTAAATCGAATCATCACGGTACGTTGATTTTGTTTTAAAATCACTTCAGTCATTTGTCTAAACGGTTTGGCAAACATTTATATATTGTGTATTCGACCACTTGGAGGTTTGAACTAATCAGATGGTTCCGCAAACGCGGTGAAATTTATAAGGAGAGTTCATTGATTACGAATAAAACCGAACACTTTCATTACTATTGAAATACTACCTCGAATAACTACTCCAAAATGAGACAGACACATATATTTATTAATATGATCTAGTCATTTTATCATTTTAATTTTTATTATATTAGATGTAAATTAGATTAGATGTTTCATTAGATATTTTATTTATTAGATGTAAATAGGATATACAAGAATTTGGTTTTATCGACCGAGTCGATGAGGTAAATTAGCCACCGTAAAAAGATTCGAGAAAGCTGACGTTTCGAGCGCTAGCCCTTCGAGCACTAGCCCTTCGACGAAGGGCTAGCGCTCGAAACGTCAGCTTTCTCGAATCTTTTTACGGTGGCTAATTTACCTTATCGACTCAGTCGATAAAACCAAATTCTTGTGCTTCACCCCCACCGACGCAGCACCACAGTTTCTCTAGAAACTAACCCCATTCATAAATAGGATATACTTTAGTAACGCAGGTCCACATCAGCCAATGGCTGTCAGATTCCAAACCTGCGAGACCAAATAAAGTATGTATGTATGTATGTATGCATGCATGCATGCATGTATGTATGTATGTATGTATGTATGTATGTATGTACGTACGTACGTACGTACGTACGTACGTACGTACGTACGTACGTATGTATGTATGTATGTATGTATGTATGTATGTAGAAGCTTCACTACGTTTGTAAAACT
Source organism: Dendrophyllia cribrosa (assembly GCA_024195265.1). NCBI lineage: Eukaryota > Metazoa > Cnidaria > Anthozoa > Scleractinia > Dendrophylliidae > Dendrophyllia > Dendrophyllia cribrosa. The sequence goes on from JAJLRJ010000005.1 coordinate 14,725,366, forward strand.
CGAACTCTCCTTTGCTCTTCTTGAGCTGAGACAACTAAAGAAGGAGCTTTGTTGAGTAGGAGCAGCAGCCGCACATTGAATAACTCTGTTTATTATTTTGTTTAGGTGATTTTCGAAGATGCGCCTTTAGCAGCAAACCCGGGCATTGACAATTCCTCGACAAACACCATTAAATGAATAACTTTGTTTTTTTGTTTAGGTTACTTTCGAAGATGCTTCTTTAGCAGCAAACCCAGGCATTGACAATTCCTCAACAAACACCAAACAGGTAACATCATGAATTGTTCGACACCCGGACCAACTTCTTCTAACAGTTCATTTGGCTCAATACCCACAGACTATCACCACTTTTTTGAAGTGAAAACGAACGAACGCAAGACGGTGGCTTCTTTCAGAACGAAAACAGGGCCGACACAAACTGCATGGTCAAGCACAGACGCAAGCATTGGTTATTGTTCGTTTCTTTGTGTTTGCGCTTCACCTTGAGTTCGTTCATTTTCACTTATCACAAACTCTCGTGTTAGCGCTGAAGCTAGCATTCCTTCAATCAGTTGACACGAATTTCTGCGTTTTCGCTTATGCTTTTCTCTTGTGAAAACAGGCTTAAACTACCCCCATGAGAATCAAATTATAAGTTTCAAAGACGGTTTTCTGTTTTTGTAGAAGGAAAACCCGAGCAAATCCACGCTACGAGCACGGTCCTCTCAAAGACGAGCTCCGCCTGATGGTTTTGTGAACACAGCCAGTTTGCTTATTATCACGTAAGTGTGTTGAACTTCTTGTTGATCCCGAAGGTTGCGTAGTAGTAACACACAGTTCGCTACATTTTCCATTACAGACCGCCCGAGGAATTAGTATTTATTGGAACGACTTCAACTGGAGAAATTCTTCAATCACTGTCGCTCTCAAACAACACCCCATCAACCGTCGCTTTCAAGGTTTGTTATTTCTAAGCCACGTCTGTTCCCAAATTAAAAAAGCCTGTGTGACTGTGTAACAGGCATGAACGGAGAGGGAAGGAAGACTGTTTCTCTCGCGTTTTCCGCCTTTTCCCTCTTCCCTTTCCCTTTTAAGTCTGCCACGCAGGTTTAAGTTAAAATGGATATTTTGCACATTCAAGTTTGGTATTTGGTATTTGTAGTTTTTGTCTTTCGATCTCGGCTGCGTTTGTGGTAGACCTATGTAGCCGCAACACGTTATGCAAGATGACGCCTTCGCAGGTGACTACTTTTACTAAAAACCAGTCCATCATTTCTCTTAGTGACAGTCAGATGAGAAGCGAATAGGCCCATGCGCAAATCCTCTGTTGCGACAGCCGACATTCGCGCTCGCTGGCTTGCGAGTTTCTCGAGTTCGCGTGTTGCTGAGACGAAGATAAGAGGGAGTACTCGTGGTCTTCTTAAAACGCCTTTTTAATAACAACGTCATGTTCCATTAACCCTGTCACCTATAGTCAATTTTGCACTGAGTGAAATTTTGAAATAATTGGTATCGATACGGATGTAGCCTTGGAAATGATCACGTGTCGTTACCCAGGTCTGGATGGTGTAGTTACAGTTAGAGGTTGGTGTTGATGTTATCTAATTTCTTCCTTCCTCGTCATGCATTTCTCAAGGTTAAGACCACCTCTCCCGAGAGTTATCGTGTCCGCCCGAGCTCTGGAGTCATCCCTGCCAGTTCATCTGCGGAAGTCAGCGTCTTTTTGCAGCCAGGTGAGACAAGCTTATGGCTAGAAAAAAATCACTCTGCGAAAAAAACCGTTCAATGCTTCCCCACCCCCACTCCCCTGCGTGCGCATGTGCTATGTCCCCACATATTTTATTTCGCAAGTTTGACCATGTGGTTAGAAAGTAGATGGTCTGTGTTCATTCATAGTATCTCGTGCATTCATAGTATCTCGTGCGAAAGGAGGAGGAGGGGGTGGGGGGGGGGGGGGGGGGGGGGGGGGTGGTAGTCAATAAGATGGGCCCGGAGTGAAACTATTTCAAACTCCAAAAAAATTTGGCCTCATTTTTTTCTCACATAAGCGGGAGGCGGTGGGGGGCTGGCCACTGAAATCCGTAAAGTCCACCGGCTTAAGTAAAATTTACCTCTGCGTTGTTTTATCACAGGGCATGCTGCAAGTGTTATTAGAGATAAATTCTTGGTGATGTCGACCGAGTTACAAGATGAAAAATCTCCGAGTGAACTTGCGGCATTGTGGAGGACAATACCCAAGACAAATATTGTTGAACATAGGTGAGTCGCTACTATGACATTAACTCTGGGAATGCTTTTATTTCGTTCAAAAATTCTTCCAACAAAAAATGTTCGTCAATCATCATGCATGCCGGCTGCACGTTCTAACATTGTCGAACCAACAAATGTTATATAACAATGTAAACGTGCAGTCGGGACTTTAAAAATGGTTTTCCTTTATAAAAACTTTTATTAGAGTTTTTAGCTTGTTATTTTACACTAAGTTAGTTGAGAAATTCTAAATTTCCAAGTACATTTGAAGCTCTCGGGATGTCGAAAAACGGTGGTCGTAACTACAGCTGGTCGCTAACAAGAATTCATTCTCATAAGCAGCCACTTCCTAAAACGACTAAAGTTGGTCGCATTTGGGAGCTGGCGCCGAAACATTGTATACGTCATCCCTTGGCATGTCGGACATGCCAAGGGATGACGTATACAATGTTTCTGATTAAAGCGTATAAATTCAGTGCACGCAAGGGCAAAATATTATGTGTTTCTCTTTATGAAAAAACGCCTTTAAACCAACTGTTGTTAAACTTAAAACTTAAAAGGCGAACACGTTTTAACCTTGTAGGTGTAAGTTTCTCAGGGGTGGTCACTTGCAAGAGCTCAAAAATAAAAATAAACATCCCACATCATATATCCCAAAGGTTGTCGCGGTCGCCTACGGGAGCTTTCTTAAAGTTACACATTTTGACTGGGGTTTCGTGAGGTCTTCGCTGCACCAAGGGGAGCTTGTCGCTTGAGATAGTAGTCGCAAGACGATCTCCGACTGTATCCGCTGCAACCGGTGCTAAGCGCGGGAAAACTTGCAACCGGTGCTAAACGCGGGAAAACTTCCAACTGGTGCTAAACGCGCTTTGCAACTGGTGCTAAACGGGGGAAAGCACAAGACAGGTGCCAAGCGCGGGAAAACGTGCAACCGTTGCCATCACCCTTTATTTCGACGTGCTGGGCGGAAAGGGTCATATTCTCTTTAAAAGTATTTAAAATACTTACTTTCAAGTGTTATAAATACAACTTGTGTTAACTGTGTGTTTATTTTTCTTCAGACTTAGATGTCGATTCGTCGCGTCGAATTCTCAGCTTCAATATTCTGATATTGCGGACGGTAAACCGGTCACTCTGAGTATGGCCATCGATAGCATTGAATCACTACAGAGACAGCTTAATGATGTCGAGAAAAAGGTTGGTACATCATTGCTCAGAGATGAATGTTTATTCATTTGTCTAACGTTGGAGTCACTTTGTAATGTTGTTCGCGACGTTTCGACTGCTATCCAAAATCTGTTACATGTAAAAATCCCGTAGAAAGCAAAGCATCCAAAAGGCATGTTATGTTATGATTTGATTGTATTTGGGAAGAACATGCGTCACGAAATGTACTTTAAAATTTTGGCTTCACCCAGAATCGTCTTCAAAATCAATTAGAGCTTAGTTGAGAGAAGTACGAATCTATTGATAAAATTTTTAAAATGCGTCTTTTCCAGTGGAAACTTTCGTGGAGTTGTTACCTTTTTGTGATGCCGTTTGTCTTACTGTTTGAAATAGAACATTTAGGTTTTTTTTTCTAAGGGCCTGGTTGCACTACAGTCAAAAACAAAAATTAGCCCGCGCAAAATGACATAAAAACAAAAACATTCCACAAAAAGCGTGTCCCACCGGAGCGGTTTCTTTTGTTTTCCTCGATTTTTGCACTGGCTAATTTTTGTTTTTGACTGTAGTGCGACCAGGCCCTAATTTTCACTTTGGAACAGTTGTATTGAGAAGTCGAAAACAAAATTGAGTTTAATAAAGCTCCCAGATTAAGTGATCAAACAATTTCATCCAACATTGGACGTGCTAAATAATTGAACCGGCAAAACGATCAGGTAATTCAGTTTGTTGATGTTGTATGAAGACGTTTAATGCACATTGTTATTGCAGCCTGGGCTTTACTGCTGAGCCATCTTCTTTTTCGCAATAAATATAGATTATTTAAAAAACAATGATCAATCTTCTATTATTACCTATCTGGCAAATGTATTACTACTCCATGCGAGAGATTTTAACTCAAATACAAAACGTAGTAGAGCGGTTTTCATGAGTGTCATAAAACCAGAACCAAAGATGTAACTGGCCAATCACAGCAGAGGTACACAGTCCAATGAACCAATCAGAACACGAAGCAAATACATGTCGCCGGCGCCAAGCGCGGGAAAGAGCGTTCGAGCAAGTCACAATTGGTGTTGGTTTTACTTCTGATTGGTCGAGAAAGTGGCGCGAGATTTTTTAGCCAATCACAAAGCGTAGCAATACAAAACCAAAGCAATCGCGAAATTACTTTTGATACTCAATTGAAAACCGCTCCAATTGTAAGGTATCGTTGTTAATCATTTGTGCATTTGCTCTTTTGCAGCTGGACATCACCAGCAAGAAAATATCATACATACAGGAAGGCCTTAATGTGTTTATTAAGGTTCAGCTGGGACTGTTTTCCGCGATGATAGTTTCGTTCGCTATTGTAATGTACTTTGCAATGTACTCCATGTAAGGTATCATCGAATGTCCAACTAATGATGGTGTCTTGCTTCGTTCAAGCTGAATTACGTTAAATTTTAAATTATCGCGAATTGTGTCCTGAAATCCCGCTTAACTTACTCTCGATGTATAGGGACACTTCGGGGACAATATACCTGAATGCTATTTTCCCCTGCTTAAATGGAATTATCTCGCTAACGATTCAAGCAATCCAAAAATGCCATCATAGGTTTGAATATGAATGTTATCTTATATTTTGTGAATAGTTTGGTGATCTTTAAGAGTGTATGAGAAGAGAAGAAAGGTGGAGAGAGGATTTGTGAAATTTATAAAAATAACTGAGAAATATTTAAGATTTAACCCATTGACTCCTAGAGAATTTGTAGAAAACGGCAATTTGAAGTCATTAATGCCTTTTTTATTGCTGTAGGGGCAAATTGCTAGCAAACTATCCAAAACGTTGTTTGTAACATGACATCTAAGCTTCCTTTTCGTTCGGGGTCAAATAAATCGACCTGTGGTTTCGGGCATGCGCAGAATCTAGACTTTTCTTTTTCTTCTTTCTACTCTCCGTTCTTTTTCGTTCTTTATTCCATTTTTTTTTTTTGCTCTCGGTGCTGGCCTTTCACTAGACTTTATTTATGAAGTAAACGTTTCCAAGAAAACGCTGAAGAAGGTGACTTTTTTTGCCAAGAAGTGGCAAGTGGTCATTCTCGACCCCAGGCCCTTCTTATTTCTTACTGCGCATGCTCGACGAAAACGAAGCATGCGCAGTAAGAAATAAGAAGGCCTGGGGTCGAGAATGGGCAAGTGCTAGGAAGACCAGATTTTCGTTCGATTGGGCACTTTTTGAAAGATTCTTTCTTCTGCTTGAAGACATATTTTAAAAGACATCAAAAGTCATCAAAAGACATATTTTATCATAAAGGATGACGTCACAAATGGTAGAAGGACCTTGGTTCCGTCACGTCAGATTTCGGCCGGTGTAGGAGTGAATGGGTTAGTCTCATCTGACAAAGCCATAAAAATCGGAGCATAATTTTCGGCAATTTACCCACTTTTCGTTTTTTACGTTTATTGGGTTTGTGTATGTACAAAAATTGTTGTCTTTTTTTGTGATCACGAACCAAGAAAATCCTACAAATTTGCCATCTTTTATAACATTTTACCGCGTGGAACGAGCGCAATAAACGTTTAGCTACCGTAAAAACGTCATCAAAATAAACAGGCGCACGTTCGCACCTTTTTCGAGCCCTTGCCTCGCGCGCCAAAGAACTCTATGGAGCCACCTTAATAGAGGGATTAGAGAGAGTAAGCATCACGTTTGTTTTTCCCGCGAACGTCAAAAATCCAACTTTTACCGTTTGCCCTTTCCACGTGAAAGTGAGTAGTTTCGCGTTTGTCATGAACATGTGAATTATTGTTTTTTTTTTTTTTCCAATGGCTTCATTTAACGAATCGAGAAAAAGGAAAGATAATCAACTGATGATCAAGGGCAAACGTTAGCTTGCAGTGGATTATCTTCAGTTTCTTTTCGTCGAATCGTTAAATAAATCCACGTAGAAACGGCAAATGGCAAAAGTTGGATTTTTGCCGTTCGCGGGAAACAAACAACGCTTATACGACAGACTTTGACAATACATGAAGCGGGACTCTCACGATGCCGAAAAAGAAAGCAGTCTCACATACTTGGGTTTGAGGGTATAATTTTCTTACTCGTTTCTATCTGGACACTTAGAAAGAATATTTTTTACTATACTCCACGAAGAATAGCCACTTTTTTCATGACAATTTTTCGATTTTAATTTAAACAGAATCAAACCTGATTGACCCTCTAAAGAAACGCGGAAATTCTGGACACAAAAGCACCGAAGTTTTAGAACCGCGGAGTATATGCTTGCACTGGAGTTCTTTTGAGTAAAGAAGTAAAGAAAGCATCTTGGGGTTGTGTCTTAATTACCAATAACAAGTCGCAGAATATATTTAGAAACGCTCATTACTACATGATGGTACGCCTCAGAAGCTCTTGTTTGAATGGTTACACTTGGTTTCATTCACAAACGTTAGAATTGAGAAACGTATTACCGGTACTTACAGAGAGGTGTCTATGGAGTATAGCGGTTTTCAGTTATCACTAGCCAATCACAACAAAGGCAGACAATGCGATGAACCAATCAGAACTCGACCCACATTTATGTAACCGGCGCCAAGCGCGGGAAAACGCGTGCAAGCAAGTTACAATTGGTTTTGGATTTGGTTCTGATTGGTTGAGAAAGTGGCGCGCGGTTTTATTAATGTAAACTAAAGCAATCGCGAAATTACTTTTAACACTCAATTGAAAGCCGCTACAAAAAGACTGGAGTAAAAAAGTGATAGGCTGAAATCGAAAAACATACTTTGTGAATGGTGCAGTTAAATATAAAAGAATGGGCGAAGGTGGGGATCTTAAATTAATTCGGAGAGTAAGAGGTGGGTATGTGAGACTTGTTTACCCCTGGGGGGCGGACCTTATTATTATAAAGCATTCTAGGGCCTATTTTCCAGCCCACTCCCCCTTAATAATTTACAGCCTCTGAGAAATGACACATTTAATTCCTTGAATAGAGATGCAGGAAGGCGTTCTAGTTTAATAAAATAAATTATTTTATTATATTGTGAATAGAGTGGAAATAAAAACTGCTATGAATACTGAACTATCGTAAATGTCGTTTTTGCCAATGATAGCCCGTTCAAAAATAAGCTAAAGGGATTAGTTTCTAAGTAACTACTGCGTCGGTGGGGAGAGTTAAACACGGGGATGCTTCGCCCGAAAAGGGGACCTTTTTGAGGCTGGAGGTATATGAAAGGGTCGGGATTTCACGAGTTGAAGTATATGAAAGGGTAGGGATTTCACGAAGAATAGAAAAGGGTAGCGAAAACACGAGTTGAAGCATAAAAATGGTAGGGAAAACTGACATTTAAGTATTATAAAAAGGGTCTTTCAAAATATATCAAACAGACGCACGTAAAAGGCTATATGAAGGGGGTACCATTTTCAATGAAAGGTATATGAAACGGGGGTACCTTTTCTGTCAAAAGCGGGGTGTTGCGGAAGCCATTGTTGGTTAGCTTTGGTGTGGGTATTGTTCAGTGTCTTTCGAATCTTTTGTTTTACGTCATTTGTTGATCACACCATCTGCAACACCAATAAACTATCCAAAAACGGTATATGAAAGGGGAAGGGTTTGGACCTCGGAGCGGAGCATCCCCGTACAAAACTTTGTTGAGACCCTAACAAAAAGAAATTCAATCCTCGGTTAACTTTTAATCCTGGGTTAGCGTCAACCGGCTTTCGGACAACTGGGCCCTGATCGCCAAATCGCCAACTAGAAAAATACAGCCACACATGGTGCTTGAAATATCGCATAATTCCACTTTATGCGGCATTATAAAAAGTATAAGTCAAGTGTATTATACTGCGGATTCAGGTTGAGCGTTTAACGGTCTTAGTTGTCGCGTTCGTTGTCACGGTTGGTTAGAATGCGTTGCGAAGCAAAATGACAGCCGTTGCTAGGCGGGAATGACGACGTTCTGTCATTCCCGCCTAGCAACGGCTGTCATTTTGCTTCGCAACGCATTCTAACCAACCGTAACAAACCGTTAAACGCTCAACCTGAATCCGCAGTAAAAGTATGCGGCAGCATGAAAGCTTCCTTTTGCCGCCCTCATGGGATTTGACGCCGACATCATATATGCGCAACTGAGTTCCACTGCAAAACAGTACAAAATCGTTATTAAAATTGCTGTTAAATCGCAGCGACCAAACATCGCCCATAGAGTAGACTCAGTGAGCACCGGTGACTAAAAGAGTGTTTTAAAACAAATCCCATAATGGTCCTTTATCCCTGGCGTGGAGACGTTTCCTAATTCGGCTTTCCGGTGTCAACATCAGTTCGACGGAAAAAAAAATTGTAGACGAAACAGAATCACTTGACAACTGGATAGATCAAAGTATTAAACTATCCATTTGCCGTAAACCATAAGTGTGAAAGGTGAAACGATTTTGTTTTAATAATCAGGGACACACAATAGCGTTCGTTTTCTGCCGGATGCCGCCAATGTGTGATAGAAACTTGATCAGTTATAAACTTTATTGTTCCAAACTTCCGAAAAAAATGCTCTTTCTATCGCCGAACTAAAAGGGGTTGGAGTTTTCTAATTAATTCCAATTGAGCGGTGTTTTTTTTTATGGGAACATTAGCTGTGCAACTGATGGTATTGTCATCGAGTGGCGAAGCCGCGCACGGCAAACGAGCGGCAAAGCTGCGAAAGAAATGGATGGAGAGGAAATAAGCTGATTCCTCTCGCCGCGATCCTATTTTGCGCACCAGATACCCGGGCCAGATACGCAAAGGTATTTTATGGCACATATCGGCTGGCTATTCTGGCTGTTCTATTCGGAAAACGAAACTCCCCAAGTCCATTTTTCGGATAACTCCCTATTTTTACTGCCGTGTTCCAAAACATACTTTTCTTTCAAGAATGCGAAAAAAAAGAATGCGCAAACTTTGCATTCCCGTGCTCGCATAAATTCAGTGCGCAAAAACTCGCGACAAAAGACACTCTAGTCTGGGTGTGTTCCTTTGGGATGATCTGGATCCGGATCACTGATCCAAGATCACTCGGATCATGAAGCATCAAAGGAACCGATGACACCACTCTGGACAAGGATTCATCGGTTCCTTTGATGCAGCATGATCCGAGTGATCATGGATCAGTGATCCGGATCCAGATCATCCCAAAGGGACGCACCCTCTATAAACATTCCATTGTTTTCATTGTTTGCGTTAAGTGAGACAAACAGTGCGAAATTTGATCAAAGATGAAATATTAGGAATGAATGTTGTATGTTTATCTGCAATCTAAAATATCAAATGGTTTTTCGGTCAGAGCAGGCCTGCGAATACAGCCGCCTCTCATCGCTCCCGGCTGCTAGGTTGGGGAAAATTATTACTTTTTTCTTGAAAAAGTAAAAAAAGAGAGAACCTTTGAAATGTTTCGTTAAAAACGGTTTATGCCAATCAGAGCGAACGTTTTTATCTCGTGCGAAGCCAACATACAGTTCACCAATCAGAGCTCGCGTAATATGTAATGTTTTATCGCTGGTGACGTCATGGAATATGGCGCGAAAAACTGTGCACATGGTCAATCGAGCTGTCAAACTTGACGAAGTTCTAATTTAGTGCTGTACGGTGTGCGTGTGGTTGTCGAGATCGAGGGGGTTTGAGAGTGCAAAATGAACAAACAGTTAATGTACTATTTTCAGGGAGATACTGGTAAGTAACAAAACAAGGCATTCAATTCACTTTTGTTGCAAATTTTAAGCTTCTCTGATGGATTTGGGCGCAATTTTTTGGTCAGATTGAAGGGAAGATAACCGAGCAATTATTCGACATGAATTCACGTGTTGTTTTCGCTCGCAGGTACATCAAGAAATCAGAACAACGAATCATGGAACAACAACGACACTAGCAATAACGATAACAACAACGAAAGTGGAAAAGTAGGTGCTATGTTTTACATACATGTAATTCTAAGAACTTTGCCGGTTTTACTTTGAGTGCGGTAAATTTGAATGCGCATTCGGCCTTTCTTTAATGTCATTGCGTTGAGTCAGCTTTCCTTTTCAGAAGACCGACAATGGCTGTATAACAATGTGCAGTAAAGAAAACGCGTTTCAGTGCTTGTTAAAATCTAATAACTCGTGTTAACCGGTTGTATTCAGCAAGGCAAGACCAAATCATATACGTGATACATGACCTCTAGCAAGAATCATGGTCGACCAATGATACCTTGTGTTATTAATACTAAGTTGGAGCGAATTACTACGTAAAGTGTCACCTATATACATTTAACTTTTTTAAAACATAGTTCAATATGTTTTTCTTTTGACGCAATTTCCTTTTCTGAGAAGTAGATATTCTTTGGACTGAAGTGTCGCTTTGTAGCTTTGCTAGAATATACACACGAGAGAACGTCACAGATCAGATAAAGTTTTTCGATGACAAGGGATTTCCAGACTTTTTTGCGCCTGAGATTTTTTAAATTCACTTCCTTTATTTGTCACATTTTATTTGCTGAGTGTTTTTAGTTGACTTTTTTTCTTGGCTTGTACGTGTACCAGAAAATCTTTGCTAATGCTTCAGGTTGTGGCATGTGAAACAAAAACGGGGATGTCTCCGGATGTCCAAAGTGACCATAGGGATGCCAAATATTTTCTTTTCCGGACTAGAGCTTTTGTGTTTGACCACTGCTTGTTGGTAACTTGTGCACAGATGTCTCTTGTTTCCTTTACTTCAGGCGGAAAGGGGACGTCTGAATAATGACGTTGCAGTTGCATATCGTGTTCCAGTATCCAGCTGCCTCTTTAGGATCCGGGGACAGTGCTCTTATTACATGCTCCACAGTAGGCACTGTTGGACACAACTCTGATTTGCTATCATTCCAAATACTCGAAATAATTTATGCAGCATAAATTCATGCAGGGTTCAAAATGTTGACTGAATGTGTGATTGCGTCTGTGTTTTTGCCTATTGAGAAGCATAAGGATGCAGGAATCTTGTTCAAGACTGCGGTGAATTAAACATGTATAATTATTATGATAGATTTTTTAAATTGGCCTCATCAAACCTTCATGGTGTTTTGATAAGAAAATTGCAAAACAAAATTGATATCGGTTTTTCTTCCCTGCATTTTAGCATCTAAAATTGTGAAATTTCACTTCCAGTGGGGTACAATACTGTGCAAGAAGGGATAATGGGGAAAGTCAGGCTGTGGCATACATATAGGATTGCCAGAAGAATCATGGTTCTCATGTGTGTTGTCTATGGTTGTAACATGCATACCAAAACAAACTCGGTAACCGAGAAACCGCAAATCTGGCGATCCTGTATTGATGTAACAGCCCGACTTTTCCCAGTCTCCATTCTTGCGCAGTATTGTTCCCCACCTTAAGTGAAATTCACTTGTTTAGATGGCTAAAAGGTGAGGAAGAAAAATTGATATCGAAAATAATTTTGCAATTTTCTTATCCAAACACAAAGCTATGAAGACCTTTCAGTACACTCTAGAGTGCTGTATATGTGTAAACTGTTCATTGGAATGCTACGGAAGATAACATTCAGCCTCGCCTTAAAATGACACGCTTTTAAAAATAGTATTTACATGTATTTATATTTTTTTGTTTGCAGCAGGTAGCACTAGTCTGCAATTGTAACCGTTCTCCGGAGACTATCATGTGCAAAAGGTGCGGACATTCTTTTATTGGAAGAAGACGAAAATCCTGTGAAATACATAAGAACACCTTTTACTTGATGGACTATGCCCACTGTGTGTGGTGCAAAAGGCAACTATAGGATGGCAAGCAGATGAAAATGTTTGGAAATAACATTTGAATGATGGAAGACAGCACTGTCAACTGCAATCATGTTGCATCCAGTACATTGTTTGCTTCACTTGTCTGAGTTAAATTAAGTAGGTGAAACATACTCAAAACCACTGAACAGTGGAACCCTGCTATTGTCACCAAAAGCTTAACCCTTTCATTCCCAGAGTCAATTATGGAGACATGTAGTGCAGTTCTAACTTTTGAGTCTGTCAACGAAATCCTATGGTGTGACCATTCAAATGAAACTTCTTCAGCAGCACTTTTGCATGGTACCATTTGTTTTTCAATATTTTACAAAATGAAATTTTGGATGTTTCTTGAATTTATGTTTGGCACTCTTGGGAGTTAAGGGTTTCAAGGGGTTAGTTTTGAATGACCCAGGGCTAATACTTAAAATGTCAGGTTTTCCCCTTTTTCAGTGGCCAGTAATAAAAATTTACTCACCCTACATGTAGTTGATACCAAATTTCAGTGGTGTACTGTGTTTGTCAGAAATGAGATTGGGCTGGATATTCACTGGTTTGGTGTAACTAAAACAATTATTATTCACCTCTGCATTGGTGAAGAGTGGTAAGATACTATAGTTGTTCAGTAATAAGACACCCTTAACTAAGCAACTGAATCATGTTAAGTTTACAAATCGAAATTGTCGGTAAAACACTTGGTTATAAGACAGACCATAAACTAAAGGAAAAAATATTTCTCATGTTTACCTCCAACACCACAATGTTTTTAAATTCTTTAATTAATTTAACATTCACAACTGCACTTTCAAAGTGGACTTAGAGTAAATGTAGCAACTTTGGTCTTGAATACCATGTCTCTCATTCAAAAGATATTGAGCTTACCTTGGTTTTTTTTATGCTACCTGCAAGTGGCATGGTACAACTTTTTCTGATAAATGCCGTTTAAGTGTGAAGAAGTCTTAATTTATGGAGAAAATGTTTCAAAAACCATGTGTAGTATCATTTTGTATTCAAAACAAATCACACTTTCAATCAAATTTTTTTCCACGCAAGATAAGTTTGGTGACCGTACAAATTTCTTGAGCATATCCTATTTAGCCTGGTTACTAAGGTCAACAAAGTTGGTGGCTTGTTTACAGGCTTGTTTCTTTGGCTTGTTTCTTTTGTTTTTGGTATTCCTTGCAGAAAGCTTCCAAATGTACAATAAAAATAGCGGGTGCTGTAAGGTTGTTAGACAACAATCAATGAAAACACTCGGCTATATGATGCACCCCAAGTTTAGAAGAGATTTAGAGCAAAGAAGCAGATTGTCTTAAAAAAAAATGCTGTGTCTTATACCCGAATCACTATGGTAAAATGTATTTCTGTTGTTGCTTCATGGCTTGGCAAATATCCACCACTCTTCACCTCCACTCGGTGAAAGATTGCTAAAATATAATATTAATTTGGTCGTATGAATGAGCCAAAAGAAAGGCTGTTAAAACATTAAGTTAGAAAAACAGGGTGGTCGTAGACATCGGGCAGGTTTCCGCTGATGCAAAATTTTGTCACAAGTATCTTTTAGCCTGCGTAGCTGGCGTTTTTTTGTTGGCGCGCGCGATAATTCGCGAGTTCGAGTTTCGAGCGGCGAAGCCGTGAGAAACCGCCTACTCGGTTTCGTGGGCTTTTTGAGTAGCCGCCTCCTTTTGACATCTTTTGGTGGATACAATTACCCAACCAATCACAGGGCGCATCGTAATACGAAACTTCATGTAAATAGGCCATTTCCGAGTTACGTTACGCCTCGTTGTCAAAGCGAGGCTAGGTGCACAACCTTTCATATGAAAATGAGGTTTCATTCACATGCAAATGAAAACTCATTTTCATATGAAAGGTTTCGCACCTAGCCTCGCTTTGATAGAGAGGCTAAAGGCAACTCAGAAATGGCCTAAACGATCGCGTGAAAAATCGTGGCTTACGCTGGCAGGCAATAAACAAAAACTACATATAAAGTTCCTTTGATGGCGAACGGCGATACCCCGAAAAAAAACTCTCAAGGGAGCGAGAATCCGAAAAGCGCGATAATAATGATAATGATAACTGTAGATTGTGCTGTTTCCCTTTGAAAATTAAATAGTGTGAATTTCAGAAACGCTGTGGCTAAATGCCCCGGCAGTCAGAAATTTTCACAAAATTTTCACTGAAAGGCTCTTTCAAACCTTTTGAGAGTATTCGATGTTCGTTTAGAAATGTCAAGCGATTCCCAAAATTATTTTGATTTTCCAGTTGACAAAATATCCAAGCTTGGGCATACTATATAAGATCGCTATAATCTCGACACTTAGAATATTTCTGCCGAGACTCACAGTCCGAAATTTTCACAGAATATCGACTGAACGTCTCACTCAAACCTCTTAAGAGTATTCAAAGTTCGTTTAGAAATGACAAGCAATTCCCAAAATTATTTTGCTTTTCCAGTTGACGAAATATCCAAGCTTGGGCATACTATAAGATCGCTATGTTCCCGGCACTTAGAAAATTTCTGCAGACTGCCGGGCACGGTCGGTGACAAATTTTCATAGAATAATTCGTCAACTAGAAAAGCAAAATAATTTTTGGAAGCGCTTGACATTTCTAAACGAACATCGAATACTCTCAAGAGGTTTGAAAGAGCGAGGTTGTCCCAAAATTCCAGAATTTTATTCCGGGAAATTTATGTTCCATTCGCTTCCCAACCCTGAATTTCCGGAATTTTTGGTTGATTGGAAAGCGCCCCTAGTCTCCCTTGGGAGATCGCATAACCATTTGATTGACGTGTTTACGTTTTAGAACCAATCAGAATGGCCCGTACGCCGGCGTACGGACTACTCAAAAAGCCCACGAAACCGGGCAGGCGGTATCTCACGGCTTCGAAACTCGAAACTCGCGGCTTCACCGCTCGCGCATTATCGCGCGTGCCAACAAAAAACCGCCGGCTATGCAGGTTAGTATCTTTTGACGTGGCTTGTTTGTGATAAATGTGTATTGATAAATCAAAACTAGCAGTACTTACTCAACTTAATGGACAAAATGTCAAACATTTGGATTATAGTGATAGTAAAAGAATGCCCTTTGGTATTACAATTTTCATTTATAATTATTTAGAACAGTTTCTAATTGACTGTGCAGCAAAATAATCAGAAACTGAGTTTTCTTTTAGTTAGTACATATTGTACATCAAGTCTTTAGCCAATCTTTAATCACAGAAAATGCAAAATTAATGCCATGTTCACACTGGGGCGAAACTTGTTTAGTTTGATCACGAATGAAACATGTTTCAATTTAAAAACTGTTCACATCAGATGGTGCAATGCGCGAATCACGATCGAAACATTATTTACTCTGAGCATGATTAAAAATATCCTACTTGTACAAGGTAATTTTGATCCAAGCCAGATGAAACATGTTATTGAAATGTTGTCTCCTTGTTAAACACTGCGTCACCCTTCATTCCTGAAGAGCCTGATAAGATGAAACCACAAAATGAGACAACAGCATGTTGGAGCTCTATTTGTTCATGCATGTGTAATTATAAACATTTTGTGCAAGCTAATGCCTGCTTGGTAAAGCAGTATAAATTATAGAACCAGGTGTGAAACATATTTTAAAATTATTGTGAACAATGAAATTGCAAACATCTCTATGGGAAACATGTTTACTCTAAACCTGTTTTAGTGCGGATGTGAACACAGCATAAGACAACCATATTTAAGTGGAACAAAGTAATGCAAGTGCATGCTACTTGTGCACTGATGAACTTTAGGGAAGTTGACAGTTGCCATTGAGGCACTACTCAATTGTTTGGCTTTTCAGCATTTATGCTGATAGCACAATGTTTGCTTTTTTCCAATACCATTTTGGCAACACTAATTTTGTTGCAGTAGTCTTAATGTTAATTTTAGTATAATATGTTATAAATGAAGATACGGTTAAGCCTTAATTAGGTTGCATGTTGCATGGCCTTTGGGGAATGTACACCTGGATGTTACTTCATTTGTTTGTGTTTTGTTTTTGTTTAAAACCACACTTGATAAATGGACTTGGCTGTAACATAAATTGTGTGCAAGAGTAAAATAATAAGTAATAGAGTAGTGTATGTAAGTACAAATATATACAGAAATTTTTAACAAAATACAAGTATTTTGGCTGTGTAACTTAGTTGGTGATTACACATTCCTTTTTGAATGAGAAGTGTTGTTTTGTCACCTTATTGTAAGTTTTGATTTGCACGATAGTTGTTTTAAAATGTAAATGTAACATGAATTAAATGATTTTGTTTTTAACCTGTACTGTGTCATGAATACTGCAATTTTTTACCTTTTCATGAGCAAATTAAGCTCATTTTGCATTTTTTTAGCAATGATGCAAAAGTTTTGCATGAAAAGTTGAACTGTGCTCAACTTTTCACTTTCGTGCAAGCTGTTCATACATCAACTCTAATTTTATTTATGCACGAAAAAAAGCACATAAAAACTTGACAGTAAAAATCCAACTTGAGCAAGGATTTCTGTATAGGGTGTAAACCAGGTTTTGTTTAGTAATACACCCTTATAGATGAACAACCAATAACATTGCAGTACAAAAGCAATTAAGTTTGGTGATCTTAATTCTGATAAAAGCTAAGGCGCTGGGACATCAGATTTTTTACAAGTCAATATCGACTTAGCAGGGGATTGTGCTTTTGAAGCTGAGTTCTTGTGTTATTCATGAAGACCAATAACTGAAAACAATGACCAAATCCCTTTTTCAGGACTTCTCATAATTTTGAAAACCTCAGCAGAAAGT
The DNA here is from genome assembly GCA_024195265.1 of Dendrophyllia cribrosa. Taxonomy (NCBI): domain Eukaryota; kingdom Metazoa; phylum Cnidaria; class Anthozoa; order Scleractinia; family Dendrophylliidae; genus Dendrophyllia; species Dendrophyllia cribrosa. The sequence goes on from JAJLRJ010000005.1 coordinate 14,742,319, forward strand.
TTTCTCAACATGCATTCATTTTAACTTTAATGACAATTTCCTTGCAAAATCTCCTAAAGTACTACTTACAAGAGTTGAAAGATACAAATGCATGCTTTTACAGTGAACAAACTTTAACACTGACAAGTAAAAACCAATGGATTCCTGGCTCCTGCACATGATATGAACATGATGATGTGCATTAAATCTCTTTCTTTACCTAGAATGCTCTTATCAATTGGTATACAAAGTGCAGACTTTTTAATAGTACTTAAAGAAAGAGTCCAATTCAGGGCTTAACTGGCAAATTACGAGCACAAGTACCCCTGAATTGCATGATGCGAAGTCCAATTACTGAAATTAATCACTAAAAACTCTTCACAGACTTTATTCTTCTAAAAACGTCGGGGATATTTTCTATCAGTTTTAAACTGTCCAGTAAAAACAGCAAAAAAAAGGAACCCTTCTTAGTGCACCTGATTGGAGCGTAAACAATGCAGGTGTCCAATTACAGCACTTTGACTACAAAACATGATTGCACATGTAAATAGACACCCACATGTTTATGTGACAAAATAATATACCATAAACAGGGCAGAATATTATTGATAATTTTGAAACTGGTGCAATCAACAGATGTAAAAGATTGAAGATGTGATGTACAAAGCAGCATTGTCATGTTGCAAAACCGGGATGGATTAAGTATCTATATATATGACACAACAAACAAGTACGTTACTGTGTTGCATGTGGTCTCGAAGGTCCAATCACATTGGTTAATACTTAAAACGAATGTACACTTACGCAGTATGATAATAATATGCCTCTTTCTCTATAGTAATCATGAAGTTAAATCTAAAAAACAATATTTTAAAAATGCAACTGATTCGTGGTTATAACTCAAATCTGCAAGCATCCGTGTTCCTGTTGTCAGAGTTCTCGTGTGTGGGTGTTTATCTTTAAAATGTCAGTCATCTATACACTAATGATATTTTCAATACCCTGGGCAAACTTGAATTGTTGGAGTTCTTACTGAAAGTTTTTTTTGTAGTACATCTTTAAATTAATGACCCTTCTTACATGCCCCTTCAAAACTAAACAGTATTTATTTGAACCAAGTAGTAGCAGCTAGTTAGGCCTATCGCCTATTAACTCATGCAGAACTGAATTTTGTGGAATAACAATTATTGTAAACAGTTATTTTTTTTGTTTTTAGTGTATTGGTGATTGACATTAAAGGAAAACTAAAAAGCTCATCATATGTTAGTTCGTAACTAAACACTGTCAATCTTTAAAAAAATGGAATTTTTTAGGAACAGGAATGCTAGCAAAATGCAAAATAAAAATCTTGTTAAGATTAAAGGATGGATGCCTGGTTAAAATAACAATATTATACATATACAAGGTACAAGTGACGATATCAGGAAGAATTATTGCTGTTACTGTTAGAAGTGGGTCCACTGTATGCTTGTCCACCATTCACATATGAAGTCCCCAGCCCATAAAGATGTCCACAGTATTTTGCATCATCTATATTGTCTTCAAAAAACATCTACAGAATGAACAACATAGCATGATATAGGATAAATTCTTAATATTCCTGGGCACAGTAATTTACAGTGCTGTACACTTAAGTAATGATCCGCATACATTAAGAAGGATAGCGCTGAACAGCAATGCACGATGGAATGTCAACTTTTTTCATTGTTACAACTAGTGATCTCATTGGCCTAGACTCAAAAACCGCTAAAAAGTTAAGGTTCAAGGTGCATTTTGTTTAATTTTTTTAAGGTTTCAAGTAATTTGAGACCCAATCGCACAACATGCAATTTTTAAAAGATATTGTATTTGGGAAACTTCATCAAAGTAGCAAAATTATTAGCTATTGTCTTCTGCTATTCTGATCGGTTAAGCACGAACACTTCCTAAAATTTATTTGACGCAAATGGATCTTATGTGGAGCATTACTTAATTGTCAATGGAACTTATTTCCTTGAATAATAACAAAGGGGAGATAATAATAATTATTACTTTTTTATTGTACTTCTTTTTTATCACACAGTTGAACCTCCCGTAAGGCGACCACCCAAAATGCAAAGCCAAGGTGGTCGCTTACGAGAGGTCAGACCACAGGAAGGATTTAACTTTTTATTACATCCATTTTGAAATCACTGGTGATCCTTGCAATGTGATTGGCTCTCAGCAGTGCAATTTATTCCCCAATCACACTATTTTTTGCTCTAAATCGCATCTTGACACATGATGTTTACATGTAAGTCTTTCTGGTTTTTTTTATACAAAATGAGATGTAAAAGTGTTTCCAGTTCCTCTTTTTTACAAACCAGCTACTGGATCGATAAAATATTAGTGCTCACTAAAATCGTGTATTTGGGAGCTTAACTTGTGTGATTTCAAAATGGATGTAACAAAGTGGTAATTGAAATTCGTGTCATGCAATTTTGGTCTGAAATCAAACCACTCCACTCAGTTCAATTACCATTATGAATCATATGAACCTGTAGTAAATTCAATAAACAATGCACCTACATATTTTGTATCAGCACAAAATATTGTATCATGTTGAAGTTTTGAAGTTTTTTGTGTTATTGGACTTGTACTTATGAATGTGAATAAATGAAAATCAGTATCAGGAATATATATCAGGAATATATGAAAATCAGTATCAGGAATATATATCAGGAATAAATGAAAATCAGTATCAGGAATATATATCAGGAATATATGAAAATCAGTATCAGGAATATATATCAGGAATATATGAAAATCAGTATCAGGAATATATATCAGGAATATATGAAAATCAGTATCAGGAATATATATCAGGAATATATGAAAATCAGTATCAGGAATATATATCAGGAATAAATGAAAATCAGTATCAGGAATATATATCAGGAATATATGAAAATCAGTATCAGGAATATATATCAGGAATATATGAAAATCAGTATCAGGAATATATATCAGGAATATATATCAGGAATATATGAAAATCAGTATCAGGAATATATATCAGGAATATATGAAAATCAGTATCAGGAATATATATCAGGAATATATGAAAATCAGTATCAGGAATATATATCAGGAATATATGAAAATCAGTATCAGGAATATATATCAGGAATATATGAAAATCAGTATCAGGAATATATATCAGGAATATATGAAAATCAGTATCAGGAATATATATCAGGAATATATGAAAATCAGTATCAGGAATATATATCAGGAATAAATGAAAATCAGTATCAGGAATATATATCAGGAATATATGAAAATCAGTATCAGGAATATATATCAGGAATATATGAAAATCAGTATCAGGAATATATATCAGGAATATATGAAAATCAGTATCAGGAATATATATCAGGAATATATGAAAATCAGTATCAGGAATATATATCAGGAATATATGAAAATCAGTATCAGGAATATATATCAGGAATATATGAAAATCAGTATCAGGAATATATATCAGGAATATATGAAAATCAGTATCAGGAATATATATCAGGAATATATGAAAATCAGTATCAGGAATATATATCAGGAATATATGAAAATCAGTATCAGGAATATATATCAGGAATATATGAAAATCAGTATCAGGAATATATATCAGGAATATATGAAAATCAGTATCAGGAATATATATCAGGAATATATGAAAATCAGTATCAGGAATATATATCAGGAATATATGAAAATCAGTATCAGGAATATATATCAGGAATATATGAAAATCAGTATCAGGAATATATATCAGGAATATATGAAAATCAGTATCAGGAATATATATCAGGAATATATGAAAATCAGTATCAGGAATATATATCAGGAATATATGAAAATCAGTATCAGGAATATATATCAGGAATATATGAAAATCAGTATCAGGAATATATATCAGGAATATATGAAAATCAGTATCAGGAATATATATCAGGAATATATGAAAATCAGTATCAGGAATATATATCAGGAATATATGAAAATCAGTATCAGGAATATATATCAGGAATATATGAAAATCAGTATCAGGAATATATATCAGGAATATATGAAAATCAGTATCAGGAATATATATCAGGAATATATGAAAATCAGTATCAGGAATATATATCAGGAATATATGAAAATCAGTATCAGGAATATATATCAGGAATATATGAAAATCAGTATCAGGAATATATATCAGGAATATATGAAAATCAGTATCAGGAATATATATCAGGAATATATGAAAATCAGTATCAGGAATATATATCAGGAATATATGAAAATCAGTATCAGGAATATATATCAGGAATATATGAAAATCAGTATCAGGAATATATATCAGGAATATATGAAAATCAGTATCAGGAATATATATCAGGAATATATGAAAATCAGTATCAGGAATATATATCAGGAATATATGAAAATCAGTATCAGGAATATATATCAGGAATATATGAAAATCAGTATCAGGAATATATATCAGGAATATATGAAAATCAGTATCAGGAATATATATCAGGAATATATGAAAATCAGTATCAGGAATATATATCAGGAATATATGAAAATCAGTATCAGGAATATATATCAGGAATATATGAAAATCAGTATCAGGAATATATATCAGGAATATATGAAAATCAGTATCAGGAATATATATCAGGAATATATGAAAATCAGTATCAGGAATATATATCAGGAATATATGAAAATCAGTATCAGGAATATATATCAGGAATATATGAAAATCAGTATCAGGAATATATATCAGGAATATATGAAAATCAGTATCAGGAATATATATCAGGAATATATGAAAATCAGTATCAGGAATATATATCAGGAATATATGAAAATCAGTATCAGGAATATATATCAGGAATATATGAAAATCAGTATCAGGAATATATATCAGGAATATATGAAAATCAGTATCAGGAATATATATCAGGAATATATGAAAATCAGTATCAGGAATATATATCAGGAATATATGAAAATCAGTATCAGGAATATATATCAGGAATATATGAAAATCAGTATCAGGAATATATATCAGGAATATATGAAAATCAGTATCAGGAATATATATCAGGAATATATGAAAATCAGTATCAGGAATATATATCAGGAATATATGAAAATCAGTATCAGGAATATATATCAGGAATATATGAAAATCAGTATCAGGAATATATATCAGGAATATATGAAAATCAGTATCAGGAATATATATCAGGAATATATGAAAATCAGTATCAGGAATATATATCAGGAATATATGAAAATCAGTATCAGGAATATATATCAGGAATATATGAAAATCAGTATCAGGAATATATATCAGGAATATATGAAAATCAGTATCAGGAATATATATCAGGAATATATGAAAATCAGTATCAGGAATATATATCAGGAATATATGAAAATTGAGGATCACAAATTTCACTCATGGACTTGTACTGTAACACATTCTTCAATTTGCGTCTGTACTGACATCGAAAAATGGTCGCTTACCAGAGGTTAAAAACAACAGGAACATTTAAATCACCAGCATTAAAGGTGGCCATGGCAACTTACATTGTACAAGAGGTTTAGCCTATAATGAAATTTGGTTTTCACACATGGAGGTTTGGCTGTCCTTCTTGAAAGAGTTTCTTTACTAGCTATCATGAAATAACATTTATTCAAGACAAGAAAACTAATCATTTCTTTATGAAGACATTCTAACTTTCAAGTTTGTGGTTCGTCCTGAAATCCTATGGTGTGACCATTCAAATGGAACTTCTTCGGCAGTACTTTTGCATGGTACCATTTGTTTTCAGTAAAAATTCCAAAAGCAATTGGCAAGGATAAGCAATATTTTATTATTGCTTTTTACACACCTCTCTCATTCTAAAAAATGCATTTCCAGTTAAAAGACTATCACTTCCTGCTTGATGCTGGGGTCCTACTCTTTCAAGCTAAAAAAATAAATGAAAACAAAGAAAGTTGTATTAAATTATATTAAAAAACTGTGGAAACTCATTAATAACTCAAACTCAACTCACTAAGTGCTTTAATAAACTCGTACATAAGAATCCCAAAACTTAAAAGTTGAGTTTTTTTAATTTTTTTTTTATTTGCCTTACATTACATTACATTACACTACATTACATTACATTACATTATATGACAAAGGAACTAAAGTTTGAACCATATACAAAGAATACTATACTAACATGAAGTGATCTAAATAAACTAGTACTATCTACATGGTTAGAAAAAGAATAGGAATAAAGAAAAAAGAAAACCTTATGTTGTTAGCTTTTGTGTTTTTGACATGACGCGAACAAAGAGAAACTCCTTCACTTTAAATGCTGCAGACATGAGCGGAGGGGGCAAGGGTGTAAGGGGACAAAACAATTTTTTTTTTCGGTCTATTTAAGTTACATAACATGTCTTAACTCAGTTCTCTCCCCTGCAGGCTAGGAAAAATACTACACAACTCATAAAATATCCTCAAGTATAATTCTTTCAACTAATCAAATAAGGAATATTTATCTGATAAAAAGGTTGTTCCTAATCTATCCATTTTTCACTTTGCACCATTTTGAGCTATCTCACCTCTAGCAATTCAGCCACTTCCTGCAGGCCACCTTTGAGACTCTTACAACTCTTCATCAGGTATTTTACATCATAAATATTTGGAAAATATAGCTTGAGAAGATCAAAGAATTCTGACTCTTCACTTGGCAAGTTCTGTGCCGTTAGGACTTTCAGAAGATAAGCAAAATCGTAACCGCTATAAAATAAGAAAAAAATCAATGAGCATCATTACAGTGTTAAATACCAGTAAGAATGTGAATGCCAAAAATATTCATGGAATGTTGATTCTAACCAATGACAAATGAGATCTTGTAACAGAAAGAAACCATAGTTTTATAGGCTGCTTTGTAATCAGTGAAAGTGATCCCTTTCAAAAGTGAAACAGATTCATATTTCATTTTCCAAATTATTGAGAAACAAATTTTTAAAACGTTTTCAAAAGCAAATTTTAAGCTACATGTACAGGTGAGGACAAGTCACAGCTGAAACTGAAAGACAGAACAGTTTCAAAAACAATAAGCAATTTAGCAGGATTCTAAATGAATATTGCTTACCCTGGGTTAGGCTAAATCATGCTTTGAACAACCCGGGCCCGGTTGTTCAAAAGCTGGTTAACGCTAACCCAGTATTAAAACTTAACCCAGGATTTCATTTCTCTTGTTAGAAGTGTTTTCAAAAGCTAGTTATAAGTTACGTGCGAAGACAAGTCAGAGACGAAACTAAAGGACAAAAATACTTTGGAAAAATCTCCATTGATTAATTATTAAACTGGAATCAAAATTGACGCTAACCCTGGGTTAGCTTAACCCCGCTTTGAACAACCCGGCCCCGGGCAGTAACTGTAAAGTACTGCTCGGTAGCATTCATTTGAATGGTCACACTTTAGGATTTTATTCACAGACTCAAAAGTTAGAACCACCTTGTACTGCATTATATTAATAACAGCACCACAGGAAAGTACTACTCAGTAGCTTTCATTTGAATGGTCACACTGTAGGATTTTATACACAAGCTCAAAATTTAGAACCATCTTGTACAGCATAATAAACAGTACCATAGGAAAGTACTGCTCAATACAATGTAGCTTTCATTTGAATGGTCACATTTAAACAAGGACACTGACTATAAAAGGGATAGCTCCGCCCCCTCTTTGTCACACCATCACTGCTTCAACGGCTAATCAAAGATGGCTGACTGCGAGCAACACGGAGGAAGACCGTTGCCCCAAGAAATAAGTCTAATTCTACCTTTACTAGTTCAATCTTGTATAGGATTTATCTTTCACGAAAATAAAACTAAAAACATTATTTGAATTTATGCGCCTTTTAGCATGAATATAATATTTTAGCTTTCCAAATTTGAATTTTGCGCGGTATAAACGGTTCTCCATTGGCGAGCGGATGCACGTGATATTGACAGTTCGGTGTCAAGTGTGAAATGACTGGCGGCTTGGCCTGGCCAAGGTTCCTTTTATAGTCAGTGTCCTTGTTTAAGGACTTCATCCACATGCTCAAAGGTTAGAAACACCTTGTTGGTTTTGCATTGCTAAGCTTTGTGATTGGTTGAAAAATCTTGCGTCACTTTCTCAACCAATCATAAGTAAAACCAAAACCAATTGTGACATGCTTGCATGCATTTTTCCGTGCTTGGCTCCGGTGACATATATTTTTTTGAGTTCTGATTGGTTCATTGGACTGTCTGCACCTGTTGTGATTGGCAAGAGTAATAACTTCTTTGACTTTTACAGTTACTTTATTTGTAATTTGTAATGTAATGTATTTCAAGTTTGTTTAGCACTTTAATTTGCTAGTAAATAAGTTTAAGTCTAGGGTGTAAGTGGTTTCGTTGATGTATTGTAACTTGTAACGTAGTGGTTAGGACAAATAAACTTACCTATGAAATGATAACCATCTGACATCTTCATTTAGTACAAGTCCCGATGTTATAAGAAGTTCAGCAAAGTCACCAACATCAATTCCTTCTTCTTCATGCCTTTTAAACTGAATGCCTGCTCGATTGAGTAAATCTATTGAGTCTTGAGCATACATATCTTCTCTGTAAAAAATAAAAAGCTGTCTTAAGTGTCTCTGAAAAACTCTGCTCCTTGAAGCCAAGTAGATATTACCCAACAGAATTTTGATTAAGAAAACCATCATTTGCATTTAGTTTCCATGCACATTTGCTGTTTTAAGTATTATACTAGGTGTAATTTCAGATTAAAAATGTGCATTCATCGTGTGCATAGCCTGGTTACAAAATGAACACACACACACCATCACAGAGAAAGGTCAGAAATGAACTGAGAAAACAGGACTCGCGATATCAAACAAAAAAATCAACATGACTTGTTTTGGCACAATGAAAGACTACTGAGATAATCAGTTTTTGTTTTCCCATAGTTATGGTGGAATGATTAGAGCGTGCTGACCGCAAACTTAAACAGAAGACTTTAGGGATTATTTGAGTTTGCCAGGCTCACTTGAGCCTGGTTACAAAAGGAACCCATGCACGCCACCAAATTGAACAGAGCAAGGTGAGAAAGGAACTGAGAAAACACAAGTTGCGATATAAACATGACTTGTCTTGGCACAAAATAATACTGAGATAATATGTTGTGGTTTTCCAATAATTATGGCAGATTGATAGGAATGCTAGAGCATGCTTAAAGTAATTAACTCCCATCCTGTATATAACTGGCATGAAAGAAACTTAAACCTTTTTCCTGTTGAAATTATGAATGTGACCACAAAATTAATCAGAACTCTTAAGGGATTATTTGAGTTTGGCATGCTCACTTGAGACTGGTTAACAGGAAAGAAGAAGAGAAAGAACAGAGAAAGGTCAGAAAGGAACTGAGAAAACACGACTTTTGATACAAACACGACTCCAAGTCACATGGTACACGAAAATGCTATATTTGTTCGCAAAAAAAAAGAGACAATGTGTGTGGAAATGGGGCCATGAGTAGGTCGAGTTTCTGGCCAAAACGTGCCCCAAAGCAAGTGAGGGGGTGGCCAAATGGAAAAAATCTCAAAATTTACTGGCTACAAGACACAGGCTTTCCAACACCAGCACAGGACACCAGATTACTTTGTGTCCTCCTATCTGTTGAACGCAATAAGATAAAGAGAGAAATTCTTTTATACGCTCTTGTGGTTCCCTTAAAAACTATACCCAATTTCAAACCAAAATTGTCAAAATCTATACCTGTTTTCTGACCAAACGGCTCAAAACCCATGTACCCTTTGGGCAGCACATACCTATATAGCTTATAAAGTGGAGTGCTCCACACTCGGGCCATTGACCTTCTCATGTCTGACCAGCTTACAGACCATTGTGAGTCAGATTGAAGAATGTGAAAGTGTACATGTTGTGGTTCAAATTTTTCTTTGGTTTAAAAATGTTGAAACGAGTTTGATTTTTTTTTTTGTCTCTTATTACGAAAATGAATTTGAGACAGGAAAATAAAAATTAAACTGGCAGGGCTGCAAATAATTTTTTTTTTCTTGAAAGGACATATGTCCGACTAAGTGACCATTTTGGTCGGACAAAACAAAAATGTGGTCGGACATCACCAAAAAAAAACAGAAGAAGAAGGTTGGGGTGAGTTTAAATTCTAAGGGAACTTCGCTAGATCTGTTGTTTCGTGACTTACGAAAGGCGTGCATTGATTGAGATTCGTTACAACACAGAGCACCATTTGCTAAACCAGCTAAGGTAACTGCTTATTCATCTTTAAAAGTAAAAAATTGTCCGGACATCATGTCCGACCACAGTTGGGATTACGTCAGACATGAGCTAATTTTAGTCGGCCAATGATGGATGACCGACTGTTATTTGCAGCTCTGAACTGGTGTCAAAATTTTCAAACCAAAGAAAAATTTGAACCACGACATAAACATGCATTAACAAACTTACGTTAGATTAAACTTGAAGTTAAACTGACAAGTTGCGCCAACTGGTGCTTGCTGTCCTTTTTCATTGTAAAATGATAAACCAAGTTGTATGATCTTTAATAAGTCCACATTACACCTAAGCAGTTGATATTGGTAGTCTGAAGTGCTGCGAAACTCTCCTATTGGCCGTGCCACAACACCAGGAAATTCTGTGTCCTATGGGTGGGAACAAGAAAGGTATTATTATTATTTAAGGTAAATTCTGATCCAAAAGACAAGTGGATCACACTGTCAGAACTTATCTCTACAAGGCAGACCTCTTCAAAAGATAAATTAAAGCAAAGTTAAAAACTGGGGGTCACCATAGTGATTTCCATGCAATGCGTGCTCGACAAATTTATAAACCGCACTTCACAAGGAAGAAATGACACTTTTTACAAAGTTTTTAATGTTTTAAATATATTTGTCTAAATGTCATGCAAACACTTCTGATCATTTTCCAAAACTTTTCATAGACTGCCAAAGATGATCAAAGATGAATGTGACAGCAAATGTTTAGATATCGATACCTTAACATGTAAAGATATCAGATATCTTTACATGTACCACATGTGTTAAGATATGATTTTTCTCTTGGAGAAATCCTTGTATAATCCAGCCAAGTTTATATAACAAAATGTAAACATTTAAAACCTACCATAGCCACATAAGGATAGTTTTCTATTATATCTCGAATTTTGGCGAACTCTTCCTCCATGTTATTTTTCCAGACATCCCTGATGTTAAAATTCGTTAGGTTGGATGGCATACTGTTTGAAGTCACAAAGAGCCAACCAACTGTAGTAAAAACTTTCACCCTGGATTAGCTGATGATTTCTCTATGCATACGTAGATCCGCTTTCTATCCTTGCAGGAAAAATCCTGCCTTCCAGGAAACACAATCTAAAGAAAAAACAATCACAAAAGTCTGAATATATATCGCAACAGTGCATGTGTGACAGTGAAAATAGCTATTCGCCAATGTATAGAAATCAGTTTGTCGAAAGCGAGCTGTTTTTCGATTTTCTTTCACATAAAATGCTTACCTTCCTCTCCTCGAACACCTTCTTTCGGTTTCGAACTCCAAAATTGCACCATAAATCCCAAAATCATCAAATTGTAAGCGTCCAAATTTCTCTCTCTTTCTGTCTAATCGTCAAGATGGCGGCCGCGCATAATTCGATCATCCATTGGCGCATATTTTTTTGGCAAAAACCGCATTGACGAATACCTGGGCTCTGGAGGGGTTGACACTTCATGGCGGCAATGGTTTATTCCCCTAAGCCTCGTAGTGATGTCTTTTGTTTTAAGTTGAATTTTAATATATCGAAATTGGGCTATTTCGAGCATAATCAAAACTATAACAAAATTCTCGAATCTGATTGGTTATCAGCAGGCCCGGTTAGGAGCATAATAGTCCGTTTTGAGGGCAATGCCAAAAAGCATAATACTCGATTTTAGGAGCATAATGTGTCAACCCCTACTGAAGAGACCCAATTTTTGCCGGGAAAGGGCCAAAGATTTTCGGGTTTTTTTTTTCGGGTCTAATAAACAGGACAGAAGACACACGCAATCCTACATTTTACTTCAATCTCCCCAGTTCAATGAAATGGCATAGCTGAGGAAAAATGTATGTCAACAGTTCGTTCGAGTTCTTGTCCTGTTGCCTGCTACTGGACTGATTCCATGCTCTAATTTTAAGGAGCTTCGCGCATCCCGTGCCGGCGTTAGTAGCCAGGGACCGCGGTGGGGGAGGGGCTGGTAGGGCCGCGGCCCCACCACTTTTTTTGCGCCCCCGCCCCCCGCCCCCACTATGATTTTATTCCTTTTTTCGATTTTAAATATGAAAAAATTATTTTCAATTGTCAGCCCTCCCACTTTTCACCTTGCTCCGCGGTCCCTGGAGCCCATAGCCACGCCAGCTTTTAGCGCATTTAGCTTGTCTCACGAAGTTTTTGAAACGAAAAATTAAAAGCGAACAAATATGTCCTTAACTTTCCTTTTCGAGAAAGATTAATAAGAATTAAGAACAGAATCCTTACAAAAAAAATCAGATCGAGAAAGAAGCAGATTTCAATGTGAAAACGAGAGATAATCGGTGAGAACTCAGTGCAGTATACATACCCTGTTTATTTTTAATATCGTCCAAGATATAGTTACATGTAAGAAAACGGTGAAAGATATGCATCCATGAGCAAATTATGAAAGTAATTTTTACCCTTCAAATGAAAACATCTATAACGAAGAGAATCTGCTAATTTCCCCGTAAATTCATTCACCGTTTTCTCCTCATAGACAAATCAAGATGTGCGAATCATAGAAGGCGAAATGTAAAAAAACCTGGATAATTTATACGAATATAAAATGGTTTAAAAGTTAAACTTATATATATATATATATATATATATATACTAGTAATACTGAATAAAATTGAAATCTCAGCTGATAATAAGAATTAAAGTTATTTAAAGTTACACCATCACTCTAAGTATAACAAAACGATCGCTAAGCAACAAGTTCGAACGTTTGGTGATGTACATGACACTGCTGTCGAGATGCGGTGGCCGATGATGTTTCCAATATATTAGTGAAACCATTATTAAAGCTTTGTAGACATCACTAATCTAAATATTTTTTTACCAGTTGGAAAACATGTCAGTAGTCCTGTTTTCTTTGTCGGTCCTTCCACTTGAAAACTTTGATACCAGTGGGAATAAAATTAAAATCATATAATCAATTGCGACTGAATTTTTTCATTGTAATATATAAGAAGATCGCTTAGCGACTAAATCGGACGCTGAAAATGTACAACAGTAGCACCTTAGAACCCAATGAATCGTTTCTGAACTCGTTTCGGCGGAAAGCTGTTCAGAATTCCTTAGTCATCTTAAAAATTCGTAATAAAATGAGAAAAACTAGAATTTTCTGAAGGAAAAGTCGCCTCAAATTTTCCTAACATCGGAAAATTTAATGCATAAAAATAACGTTTTGGGAACGAAATAAAATCAGCTAGGAATTTCAGAAAGGTGAAAGTAGCCAGGTAATTCGGTGATAAGATTTCCCTAAAATTTACTGCTGCCGAAATATTCAGCTTAAAGATCCGAAAAGGTCAAACTGCATTAGCTTTCATCCCGACATCAGTAGATGATGTGGAAAACAGTACCCCGCCTTTCCTAGCGTTTTCCTAAACATTTCTCGTTGGGCGGCCCTGGTAAAAGACTACTCTGTGTAGATATTCATTATTGTGTTTTCATAAAAGATACATTTTTTGTTTAAAAAATTGTGCGTATCTCTACTGAGCCAAACCTTTTTTACAAGTCTAAATACATTTTAGTCGCGCCTGCATGCTTCCTTCCATTTAACACAATTGACAACTTGGGTAACAACCCTACCAGCACTAAGCTCTAGCAATTTGTCTAACCTAGGCTCTCTGTTCATCCCCCGCAACAGTTTCAAACCGAATCGCAGTAGTCCATAAAAGGTAAATATAAAGTGATCTAATAATAAAGTCAGAACCATCATGATCTCTGATGCACCTTGGATAGGTGGGGGGAGGGGGGGGGGGGGTATTCGGTCGTTAAACCACCTGGCCAAATTTGCTTACAACTACGAAAAGCGCGGGTGCTTTTCTAGCTTGTTTGTAATGTCAAACCTATAATAGGTCTACTGCTATGAATGCAGATCAAGCAGTTACGACCAGTGCTGGAGCAATTTGAACATTTGACTTCGATCTGAAAACAAACTTCTTTAAGGATGCAAAAATCTTGACGTATTCCGCTCGGAAGGTACGATTCATAATGCCGTATATGACGGGATTAAGAGACGTGCTAGCGAATCCAAAACATGTGTAACTCGCGTACACTTGTCGCTTGAGCCTCCAATCTCCGTTTATAAAATCGATCAAATCGATGACTAAAACAGGAGTCCAGCAAGTTATAAAACCTATAACAACAACTAGGAGAATGTATGTAACATCTACTTCCTCCACTGAAAACCTTGAGTCCTGAGCGAAATTGAATGGTCCGACGCTTAGGGGACGAATTCTTTGCCGGAAAACGACCAAGTTATGTTTGCGCACCGCGATAAAAACTCTTGTATAACAAGTTATGATAATAATTAGTGGAATAGCCACATAAACAAGAACTAAATAAGCCCCGTAGCCGTCATACAGGCTTTCAATGTCGTGCGCGCAGAAAACTTTTCCAGTGTGAAAGAAAAACTTGTGCCCGGCAACAACGTAAGGAAGAGGCGCAAAGAAAGCCATGATCCACAGAATCACAACTGTTATTTTTGTTGTTTTCATGTTGAAGATTTTCTGATACAGCGCACGGGAACGAACAACTCGAAAATATCTGTTCACAGCGGTGACGGCTAAAGTTTGTAACGACACAGCGCACATGAGAAGAATCCAGAATCCTTGAAACTGGCAAATAAAATTATTAAACGGCCATTTTCCTGCCATAACAGAAACCACTGAAAACGGAATTCCCAACAATGACATTAGGAAGTCTGAAACAGCTAAAGTTATGATGTACATGTTGGGAACGGTTCTGCGAAGATTCGGGTTTTTGATGACCGCGACGCCAAGCAAAAGATTTCCGAAAAAAGAGATGAAGTTGATCAAAAACGAAAAACTGGATTCAATTGCTCGGGTTGCGTTAGAGCGATTCTTTAACTGCCATGCAAAGGTTTCGATCGATGTCAAAGTTTGGTTCAACATTGGTTTACTAGGGTTGTCTTCAGTTGTTAGATTGTGCGATAAGATGTAGTCTGCATGATTTCGGCGCACCCACAAACTCGGCCACAGTTATTCAATCACGGTCTTATATAATATTCAGCATACACTAAAAACTTTTCAGGAGATGCTCGGCTGATGATAAAGTGTCACTTATAACTTGGCGGAATGAAGCCCAAAGGTGTTTGCATTTGGAGCTTTTAGCAAACAGGATATTTATGTTTGTGTGGCGCGATTTTATCACTTTCGAGTTATTGAGAATCGATGCCGTATCCAAGGGTTATTCAAGGGATGGACTCCTTGAAGTTTTTGTTGTGGCCTTTGACGGCTTCCCAATACGTAGTATGAAATCCTTAGCCATTTTCAGGCCAACTAGTTGTTTTTTCCTGCCCAATTTCCGACCTAACGCTTAATGACGCCCGATGGTGTTTGCATTTGGAGCTTTTAGCAAACAGGATGTTTGAGTTTCTGCGGCGCGTTTTTATCACGTTTCGAGTTATTGATTTCAAAGCCCGTATCTCAGGGATTTTACAGGGGGGGACTCCTTGAAACTTTTGTCTGGGTTTTTGGGCGCCCTCAGTTTGATAATCATTAGCCATTTTTAGACCAAAGTGTTATTTCCCGACCCTAGCCAATTTCTGACCTGTACCCTTTGATAGACTACCAGGCAACACGTACCCGATCTCAAACAAATACCTCCTAATTTAGACTCAATTTTAGACCAAATCCGGAATCAAAATCCCCACCATCGGGGTACCTTAGGAAATGAAATAATGCAAAAGCATTGATAATGACGTTAGCCGCTGTCTACATATATATAGCGGTGAGCCTTGTCAGCCGTCATATTTATTTCACGAGTTCTGCGATCGAGGCCCGGTTCAAACGTCGAACTTCACATGTGCCGAACCTAATGCAAATGAGAAATATCCATTGTTCTTGCTCATTTGCATTAGGTTCGGCACATGTGAAGTTCGACGTTTGAACCGGGTGACACTATTTTTATTTCACTGTTTGGACATTTCTAACATTCTTTACAAGAAAATAGTAATGAATAAATAAGTAGATAAATAAATATAAAGACGTCATTCTTCGCTAACCTGAAAGAGTTTTTCAGCAAAACGACTAGAAAACCCGTAGCAACAGGTAAAATGCAGACGTATAGTCGTAGTTTTTATTACAAATAGTTTGGTGAAGTTGCATACACTGATCTATAACGAGTGGACTAAATTAAAGCTTAATTTCTTTAACAACAAGATAGATTTGGGGACCTGATCTTCATGTTTGGATAATAGCTCCAGATCCTCTTTTGGTTACCTTACGTAAAATTATTAATTACATTTTACTCGGTAGAAATAAATTGCTTTTTGAATCACATTTTACAAAAATATTTGACTTGTCTCTTCAATCTCTACCGGTTGCTCAG
The DNA here is from genome assembly GCA_024195265.1 of Dendrophyllia cribrosa. Lineage (NCBI taxonomy): Eukaryota > Metazoa > Cnidaria > Anthozoa > Scleractinia > Dendrophylliidae > Dendrophyllia > Dendrophyllia cribrosa. Next base: position 14,759,012 of record JAJLRJ010000005.1, read on the forward strand.
TTGTGATGAATGTGTTTAGGCGACAAGCTTTGGATAAAAAAGTCATTAAAATACTGAACGTCAACGTCATTTAATCTGTACAAGTGTTTCCCGCGGCAATACTTTGACAGCGTAAAAGAAAGATGTTTGTAGAATAACTCAGTATTCTTGTTAATTTGATTTTTAAGACGTGCATGTGTCAAATGGTCCAAATTGACTGTACGTACGGCCTCGCGCGCGGGGAAATATGAGTTTCCCACCAAATTCTGACCTAACAAAATTGCAACTGAATTGAACTATGCCCTGACCAATGTCTTCTAATTTAGATCCCATTTCAGACCAAATCCACTCTTTGGGGCCGCCATCATTCAGATCATTTCATTTTGTTTTGGGAAGGATAGTCCCCCAAACGGGCAGGGAGCGCCGTGATAGCATAGCAAGTGAAACATTCAAAAGCATTGATGATAACATTAGCGGACGTCTACACACGGAGCGTTGTCAACCGTTCGATTTATTTTACGATTTCCGACACTATTTTCCTTCACTTTTCGACAATTTTTTTAAATTTCAAAACACTCTTTACAAACAAATAGTAATAAATAATATATAAGTTGATAAATAAATAAATAAATAAATAAGAAGACTTCCTCCTGCGTTAACCTGAAAGAGTTTTTACAACGACTAAAACCCCGTATAACAGGTAAAATGTGAAGTAGACTTTTTTATTAATTGTCCATGACTATTTTTATTACAAGTAGTTTGGTGAATAACATACACTAATCTATAAACGTGTTTTTATAAAAAGCTTAAAAATTTCTTTATTAAACAACTAGATGGATTTGGGGACCTGGCGTTCGTTTTTCAAAACCGAGTCCTGATGACTTTTCGGCCCGAAAACTATTTTATGTTCAGGCTATTTACCAACAGAGATTCAACTTTCGTTCGTTTTGAAACTGAGCTAAGCAATAAAATCTTAAGTCGACCAGAAACTTTGTACTGATTTTACGGGCTAAAAACTTCACTGCGAATTGAAAGAGATTGAATTATTTCAAAAATATCGCTTCAGTCAGGCCCAAAAAGTCTTCGGGTTGGGTACGGGTGTTATGAGAAACGCACGCCTTATCTTTATGTTTGGATAATAACACAAGTTAAGCTCCTCTCTTAGTTACCTTACGTAAAATTATCAATTACATTTTATTCGGTAGAAATAAATTGCTTTTCAATCGATCGATCGCATTTTACAATAATATTTAACTTGTCTCTTCAATCATGTTCAATCTCTACCGGTTGCTCAGTTGTGATGAATGTTTTTAGGCGACAAAGTTTGGATAAAAAAAGTAATTAAAATTATACTAAACGTGAACAGTGTATTTAATCTGTACGAGTGTCGGCCCGCGGCAATACTTTGACAGCGTAAAAGAAAGATGTTTGCAGAATAATTCAGTATTCAGTTGTTAATTTGATTTTTATATTAAGACGTGTGTCAAACGGCCAGGCTCGCGTCATCTTGTGGCTTTTCCATCTTCGCAAGCTGTATTTAGGCGAAATGTGGCTCGGCGCGACCTCGATTAAACATGGTGGTATCAACTGGCGTCTTAGAAATGTTATGTACCTATTATGCACCTATGAATGTTAGCCTGAGGGAGGAGGGAGCGGGCAAGAGGTGGAGGTTTTGACATTTTCCTTTCAAAAAATGTCAAAAGTTTCACTCTACGGGACAACACGATTCTGAAAAAATATATCAAAATTCGTGACTCTGGGCCAAGTGCAGGTGATCGAATATGCCCCGAAAAGCAATGCTACAGTGATATGCGAGCAACTGTAACAGTGGATATTCAGTTCAATCAACAGTTAACAATGCAACAACTGATCTATTTCTGTTTCATTTTCTGGACACACTTTAGTCCAATACAGGTAAAAAGGAAATAAAAACTATTAAATATGTTGCCCTCTTTCACTTGATCACAAAGCTGACAGAGAACAACTGCCATCACTGAATTACTTTTAAAGTGCCAGTTGAAGCAAATTTTTCCTTGTAAATTTCGGGTTGTTTTTTTGCACTTTTCGAAAGGAAATAATGTATTTAGTAACTTTCAATCCGATCAAGAGAAAACGGCTTTGTTTCTATCAAGACATTTTTTGTTCTTTGTGACCTCCGATCTGTTCGTCATCTTTATTTAAAAACACGGGATCACCTTCATTTCAAAAATGGTCTTCCAGTGAGCCGTGGACTACTACATACAATAATTATAAAAAATGTTAAATACTGATGACGATGATGATGATGATGATGATATTGTAACCGTTTATAACTTATACTGACTTATTTATTTAGTATTATTTAGTTTTACTGAATATTTCTTTATGTCTAGGAGTGTATACACCACTTATTTCTTTGCTGCAGAAGCGTCAGTTATTCTCTGAAGATGAACAGCACCATTTTCTGCCTGCACTGAAGAAATTCCATCCTCTGATTTCGATGTCGGTGACTTTAAATTCTTTAAGGATGTAAAAATCTTGAAGTATTCCGCGCGGAAGGTACGATTCATGACGCCGTATATGACGGGGTTTACAGAGGTGCTTGCGAATCCAAAACAAGTGTAACTCACGTACACCTGTCGCTTGAGCTTCCAATCTCTGTTTATAAAATCGATCAAATCGATGACTAAAACAGGAGTCCAGCAAGTTATAAAACCTATAACAACAACTAGGAGAATGTATGTAACGTTAACTTCGGAAACTGATAGGCCGCTCCCACTCGAAGAATTGGTCTGGGTTCTCGCACGAATTCCATAGCGAAAGTTTAGGTTATGTTTGCGCACCTCGATGAAAACTCTTATATAACAAGTTATGATGATAATTAGTGGAATAGCCACATAAACAATAACCAAATAAGCTCCGTAGCCATCGTACAGGCTTTCAAGGTCGTGCGCACAGAAAACTTTTCCAGTGTGAAAGAAAAACTCGTGCCCAGTAATCAGGTAAGGAAGAGGCGCAAAGAAAGCCATGATCCACAGAATCACAATTGTTATTTTTGTTGTTTTCATGTTGAAGATTTTCTGATACAGCGCACGGGAACAAACAACTCGAAAATATCTGTTCACAGCGGTGACGGCTAAAGTTTGTAACGACACAGCGCACATGAGAAGAATCCAGAATCCTTGAAGCTGGCAAATAAAGTTATTAAACGGCCATTTTCCTGTCATAAGAGAAGCCACTGAAAACGGAATTCCCAACAATGACATTAGGAAGTCCGAAACAGCCAAAGTTATGATGTACATGTTGGGAACAGTTCTGCGAAGATTCGGGTTTTTGATGACCGCAATTCCAAGCAAAAGATTTCCGGAAAACGAGATGAAGTTGATCAGGAAAACGAAAAAGGATTCTATAATTACAACCGCAGTGGTTCGGTTTTTCAACTGCTGGGCGAAGTCTTCGATGGTGGAAAACGTCGAGTTCATGATTCTTGGTAATAGCACAGTTCCGCCGGAAAGTGAAACGGTTTCAATGCTGTTTCTAAAGAACTGTGCTGAGACCAGGAGGGAGAAGCGTTTGATAGTTTTGAAATGCGTTAAATATTGTTACATTGACTTGAGACACTGAGACTGGAATAACTTTCTTCCTAAATATCATTGAGTTGGATATTGTACTTGTTCAGCCATACATACTTCAATACAAACCCAACAAAAGCCAATATTACCTCGGCGCCAGAAAAAATATACACTTTCGTTTCTGGATGGAATAATTTCTTGTGACGAAAAAAGGCCTATTCACTTTTTTTTTTGGTACCGCAGATTTCGTAGCCTTTTGAATCCACCTCCACCGAATCGGTTTGCCCTAGATCGACTTCTCTTCATTTGGTGGCATATGGAGTATTCGCAATATTTATGCAGCATAAGAACGGTGACGCCAGAGCGCAGCTGGACTGATAAAGTTTCTCATGGCTCCAAAGCCGGGCAACGAAACAGTAAGTTATAACTGAGCGCGATCACAAAGCATGTCGCCGACTGTGTCTTTACAACATTTGAATCGTTCAAGATATTGGCATTTATATTACGGGAAGGCACGTACTTTTGGAACTCTTACGGAATATAAATACTGTAAAAATTCAAAAATTAGCACAGGGCTTATATTCGTTGAAATGAAATATTAAATTAAACACTTAATGACTGGTTCCGAGGGAAACACGGGGGTGGGGGGGGGGGGGGGGAACAGTGAATTTTGTTTCCAGAGAATCATCGAGATCATCAATCAAAGAAACATCGAGATTCTCGGGAAACAAAATTCACTGTTTCCCGAGGGATCAATCATTAAGTGATTTGTTAGATAGCAACACAGCACAACGCAACACAGTTTGAAAACCGCGCCGAGCACTCGAGGTAAACATCAATCGCATCATAATCATGCCACCTTTTGTCGCTGTCTGATCACGTGCGCTAGCGGGCAACAGTTCAATGTTACCCTCTGACGTCAAAATTGTTGCCCGCTTTCGCAAATGTTGCGGAAAACGGTATTTTTTTTGTTAGATGTCATGTGACCATGAATCAACCAATCAACGCACGCGTTGTATTGAGAAAACTCCAACTATATATTAACGGTCAACGTTCAATAACATCGACTGAGACCAGATTGGACACCTTATTGAGAGTTATATAACGGATTAACTGGTTAGCTTTCAGTTGAGGGTGGGGTCAGCAGTTTATATAGTTAAATTTAGGACTAAGCAACCCGAGAAGCTAGGTGGTACAGTGGTACGGTAGGCTATGTAAGGCTATAAAATAATGCAAGGACCACTTAGACAAACAGCACGGCGAAATGAAGCCGGATCTTGGTGTAGATCAGGATCAGCAGTATGGAATAAAACTTAAAACTAAATGCAAGGCTGATCGGACAGCTATAAAGGGTATTTTATTGCCAAATATTTCGGTTAGGCAGAACTGCCTAACCGAAAGTTCTAACTGCAGTTCTGCCCAACCGAAATATTGGGCAATAAAATACCCTTTATAGCTGTCCGATCAGCCTTGCATTTAGTTTTATGTAAGCCTAGCTATGCCTAGCTGAGGTCACAGGTTCAATCCTGAGTGGGGATTTTAGATTTTCTTTTTTACTCTTAAAAATTTATTGAAAATAAAATTCCAAGTGACGACATTACGTTGTATAATTCTCAATAAGGTGTCCAACCTACTTCACCCTATGTTACCTAATGCCGACCTATATTAACAAGTAGAGTTCTTCTGTAAAATGCATGTCGCCGCAAACTTTCGCAATATCGGAAAATTCCGTAACGCCTTTTGTTTTAATACGGATAAAAAACTGTTGTTTTGGGTACAAAATAAAGCCAGATAGGATTTTCGGAATGGAAAAAGGCAACTAGTAAATTCGGTGGATAAGATTCCCTGCCGCCCTAAAATTTTTTTAAAATTTTCTGCTGCTAACCAAAGGGGAATGTTTAAAAACGCCGCTTCGAATCATTTTTTTTTTATTTTTTTATTTTTTTATTTTGCCACACACAATGAATTACAAGCAGAATAAAAACGATAATAAATAGGTTAATTAATATTAAATTTAAAATTTATACATAACTTGGGAGGAGTGACTGTGGCGGGGAAATCTCCGAGAAGCCGAGCTTATGAGGAATAGAGATTCCTCCCCACGGGCAATTTAAATACTAGGCGGCATCATCTTGGTCAAGAGCCGATTACTAATCGGCTCCTGTCTTGGTTGATTCCATATCATTTTAATTCTAGTAAATTCGGTGGATAAGATTCATTTCCGATCTTTATCTACCCGGGCGTCGCTCCATCGTTTCTCTATCCGAGTTGATGGTTTATAAGAAAAGATAGATAAGAGTCTCAAGGTCAGGAAACATCACTTAAAATTGTTACAGTTTATTGACTATTTAATATTCTCTTTGAGACATCTCGTTCTAGTTTCCATCAAGATTTTAGGAACATTTTAATCAATTTAGTCTTTAAATTAGGCATTTAGGAATGAAAGACGAAAAACACCGGGTTCAAATAAACGCCGGGTCCGCGAGGCCGAGTTCAGTGATATGAAAACATTAATAACCTCATCTACTTAAAGCCCCTTTCCCACATACACGAATTTTCGTACGGTCGATCACGATTTTGGAATTTTTAAAAATCGCAGTGGCGTCGGGACGAAATTCGTGGTCGACCGTAGCAATTCGTGGTGCGCCTTAATGGACCGTGACGACACCTGAAAGGAACACTATGTTTTTTGAAATGTCAAAAAAAATCGTGGTGCATCGTAGCACAAACAAATTCTTAGACAAACGTAACACCTTCGTAGTAGTATCGTAGTACCACCGTAGCGTTGCCGTGGTCGACCGCAACAGCCGTCTTGGTGATTCGTGATCGATCACATTGGACACCTCACCGACGGCAAGCCAAGACTACGCCACGATGCCAGGACGATGCCACTGCGATGGCTCTACGACCTAGCTCGATCTAGCAAGATACCGTCAAGACGTCAACAAGAACCAAATTCACTTCCTGTTCAAAAACCCTGTTCACTTCCTGTTTGTACCACGTGACTACATGGATCATAGGAAAAGTGAAACCGAACAAATCGCATGATGCCGACGCTCAGAAGGAATAGAAAGCGGATTTTTGAGGAGAATTATAACGACAGTATGCAACTACCCATCTGATATCGATATCCATCGCATCGCATAAATCACAAAAACTTCGTACATCGTAGTGAAGCCGTATTGTAGTCGTAGTACCCTCTTCCTTATTCGTTGTACGCCGTGACCAATCATAATGATATCGTAACTGTACCCAAGTCATTCGCGGCAATGCCGTGGCATTGCCGTGGTAATGCCGTATAATTACCGTACCACATCATGACGTCGTCTTGCTAGCGTCTTATTACCTTTTTCACATGACGTGGCACTCGAGTGACCTTGAAATATCGCGCGCAAATTGCCACGATAGACCGCGATTTTTAAAAATTCCAAAATCGTGATCGACCGTACGAAAATTCGTGTATGTGGGAAAGGGGCTTAAGGCCCGTTTACACATGCAATTTTTGATGCGATTTTTGTCGCGCTCTGTAATGCAACTTTTGTCGCAAGTGTAAACTAGGGACAATTTCGAGTCCTGTGCGATTCGTGTGCGACATTTGCTTTGATTTGCTGTGATTTCCCCCAAATCATCTTCAAGTTGCATGTGTGTCCGTGCGTCGTGCAAGGCTAGCTCGCGGGTGCGTATGACGTCGCAAAACATGGCGTATGACGTCGCGTAACATCTGGAATCTTAGCAATTTTGAAACCAAAGCGAGGCTTTGTTTTTCGCGCGGCCATACGGCCGATGTCACGTCACGTCTTTTGTTGGATCTTTTGCTGTGTTTAGCGGAGAAAACCGTTTGCAAATTAATGTCGTTATTTCCCTGCATATTTTCGCGGTTTGCTACTAAAGACAGGGATACTAATTAAGGGATACTCAGAAGCCGCTATAGTAAAAAAAAAAAGAGCTTTCTGGGATAAAATCTTGCTTCGAGGAACTTCATACGTTTTATCAATGCGGGGAGATGTTTGTTCTTCGGATTTCAGAACCGAAGAAGCGGAGATTTAAAGAATTTCCAAGCAGTCGTTAGTTATGGAGAATTGTTTATAAAACGTGCTCAAAATCATCGAAGACAGCTCAGCCTCGATGCGCTATGGTACACGTTTTGCTTTAAACATAAACTTATGGAGATTTGAATAAAATTTTTCGAAAGAAGATGGTGTTGTCCATTTTTATGTGTTTTTCATTTATTACATAGGTTGAAAAGCGATTTTATGTAAACAAAACAAGACTTGGATTTCATGGTTCTATCTTCACTCGCGTCGCCTTCTGCAAATATGTTTGTGTATTTTTTGCAATTTTGATTTCCAAATCAGTTTCTCGGTCAATCTTTTATATGCAACAGGTGTATTTTATTCGGAAATTAGTCATACTAGTTACACCGAGAAAAAGTTGTTTTTGTGAACTTTTGTACGGTCTAAATGTACTGTGCAGACGGTTGCGTAATATGTTTTTGAGAATTGCTAAAATTGAAAAATAGCCCGGTGGTCAATCTTAATTCTTGTGCTTCCGACCTTTCACCTTAGTTAAGTTTATCATCGGCTTTCTGTTCAGAGAGCTCCGCTGTTAGGCTCAGCCTATCTATATATATTTAAATAAACTTCAGTGAAATACAATGATTTCTCGCACTGCGGAAAAATCATATCTCGACACCGGTGAAGACATCAATTTCATATTCACTGTGAAGACTGGTTAGGATATAAAAATATTCTGACATCAGCTATTATGTTTGCTTTCATGAAATGCCAAAAAAAATGTTGGTATGCAATCGAAACATCCTCGGATCTTCCTCGGAAACCTTCGGACATCTTTGGAAAATGATCGAAAACGTTCGTACAAACTTCGGATAGCATTTGGAAAATTTTGAGAAACCTTCGGAAATTAGTGCCGTTTATATAATAAACAAAATAATACATCTCTGCTTGAACCCTTGGCCAACTAATCCAGATGGCTCTGCCGGAAGAGAATGTCTGACAACCAGTCTGTCAGTTTTTTCCAGTTGAGTCCAATTCTCCTAGTTGGTTTCCCGATTTCCTTTCTGGGACGAAGTAGTTTTAGGTTTTGTTCCTTCAATGATTTTCTCCCCAGTCAAACCAGTGGACATTGTATCGCAGTGCGCTCTTCTGTTTACCTAACACTAAGCAAATCTCCGTGGTGGTCTCGATATTTTGGTTAAACAAGGGAAATTGTGTCAAAATCTTAATTCAAATCATTGGCAATGTTCTTAAATGTACCCGGCCGCCGTGATTAGCACTTGAACTATACATGCCGGAGTTATCCGAAAAACGTGCAACTAGTGTGCATGTCTAAAATTACGAAACACTAAAATAACAAACATTTTACTCTTTTTGGCAAGGACTCAAAAGTCTTACTTGCGAGGAAGTTATGCAACGACTGTTTCAGTAGAGCACACATAGCCAGTTTCCAAAAAGACCTAAAAAACTGATTTAAAAAGCAGTTGATCCTGATGATCTGGTACGCGCCTGAAATTGAATCTAGATCTTTAATTAGTCACCATCCGACATTTTGTCTTTTTTTTCCTTAAAATAAAAGATATAATGAGCTCGTTGTTGTGGCCTATAAAATTTACCATTAAGTCTTAAGTCATGTGAAAAATGAAATTATTGACTCGTACTAAACGCCAGTCAGAGAAGAGTCTTTAATGTGACCAACAGTTGTTGAAAGTTTAAACAATATTTTATTCAAGGCTTGGTACTCACTTCACATGAAACTTGAATTGTTATGTAACAAATTGACGAGAACATGAAGCGTTCCAATCCAACCTGGTCCCATTTATAACGTTGTTGTCATAACGCGTCCAACACTTCTTGAAAATTTAAACTAACACTTTTCCTTGTATTGTTATGAGGAAAAAATATTCTTGCCGGGGTGCAGTCATCGGTAAAAGCTAAAACATATAAAAATATATATATTGAAACAATATACGTGCGTCACTGAACTTTGAAGCTAAAGTCATTACAGTTTACAAAATCTTTTCCAACTATTATGGTGATGTTACGTGGGACGATTTTTAACGACAATTTTTTAACGCAACATCGTTGCAAGTTTTGAACCACCTTCAAAATCGACTCAGAAGCAACAAACCGTTTCGTTAAAAATCGTCCGTACGCTGTTACACCCCAGGGGGAGAGGGGGGTACTTGACCAATATTTGGGTATAGGGGTGCCACTGAGGGCTTGAGACCCTGATCCTGTTTAGGACAAAAATAAACGAAAATACCTACCCTGTATACAACACCCTCTATTTTAGGACCCTGTCTAGGACACAGCTGGTGCGTGGTTATTGATCTGAGCTTTAAAAAAAATGGTAGACGGATCCTTTGAAAAGAAAACGACTTCGCCTTCGCATGAATATACTAATCACGACAAGGGAAGTCACCACAAGCGCTAAGTTAACTGGAACCATACACTGTTTAGGACAGATTCAGACCCTATTTAGGACAGACTCACCTTAAATTATATACTCAGTTCAGGACAAAAATGCCAAATCCTATACCCTGTCCAGCGGCACGTCCCCGAAAAGGTCATAGAAGGGAGTACCCCCCCCTCCGCGGGTGTTACACGAAATGGATTCAACCAAAACACGTTTAGTTTAATACGCCTCTCACGTGAGCAACTGGATGGATCAGTTGTTATGCAACGACTCGACCTTTTGCCTTTGTTTCTTTACCTTTTGTTGTCTAGCTTTGTCTGTGTATATGTAACCCGATAATTTTCACATTTATCTATCTGTCTGTTTTGCTTTTGCTTCTTCGAAGATGAATTTTAGAAGGACTTGTGAACGGAGTGGTGGATTCTCCGGCGGGGAGAGGGGGGATGGGGAGGATTCCCATATAAAATTGACGGGGATTATCTACTGAAATTTTGAAAAGAACCACTAACAAGTGGGTGTGCCTCACATCAAATTTTCACCCTAAGAGGTACGACGACCGCCCCTGGGGAGTTCCCCTGGGGTTGATTGCTCAATTTTGTAAAAAAAAAAAAAAAAAAGGACTCAGAAACAAGCTTATCATTCCGTGTGACTTAGCTCTTGATCTCTTATCGCGAAGTATAAAAAAGAAAAAAGTTAACATTGTTATTGAAGAAGTTGTCGACAAAACAGTTGCTTCAAGCGAAAGCAGAGGAGTCAAAAGAAACAGGATACGTCTGGCCGTGCATCTGGCTTTTGAAAAGCAGTTGTTTGCCACATTTCTATCTCACTCGATTCTTCTTTCCGTGCCAAGCTAATGGCAACTATGAAGGGCCTTGTACTGTCCATCATTGTTTTCTTCAGTGTTCCAGAATGCTGCCTTGCAAACAGGTAAGTCGCATTTACTTTCCACAGTATCATAGATGAGAGCTTCAAAGTTTACCAAAAATGACTCGGCTGCTCATCCACCATCAAACATTTCATGAGCATGCAATGGATCGTTTCGATGAAAAGACTGTTAGATTAACGTCGTTTCAAAATTTCGTAACAGAAAATTTAACGTCTTTCAGTTTCGGAGGAATAAAAAATGTCTTTGGGTATGAAATATAAGGTCAGCGATAGGATTTTCGGAAAGAAGAAATCAGCTCGTAAATTCAATTCGGGGGCCGAGGATTAGATTCTTTTTCCTTTAAAAATTTTCTCCCCGTTGAAATATTCAGCTAAAGAACCGAAAAGATAATTGCCTATAGCTAACTAATCCGGCAATAGTGGTCAGCGCGGGTGCTCAGATGAAACATTTACAGCGAAGGTGATTACAAATTACATAGAGTTCATTTGTTAATTAATCAACGAACAAACTACTCACAGCGATTATGGAAAACCAGTACAAATCTATTCCAAGCTTCTTCCTAAACTTGCTCGTTGGGTACGTTCTCCTACTTATAATTTTTGTTCGAAACTTATTTTTCGCTCGTTATGTATAGAGTCTTGTCCTGCATTAGCTAATTAGAACTGATGGTGACAAGAGCATCTCTTACATTAAATTATTAGTAGGAGTTCCAGCAACACACTAAAACAACTTGAATTCATCACGGAGTTGAAATACGTCAGGCAAAAACTGTTCGGAACAATTAAAAAATCATGAATAGGCACGTGTTACGTCCTGAAGCGTTCGCGTGTTTTTTGCAACCTTCTTTACCAGAAAAGTTTGGCTAAGTCCGTAATCCACTGCAATTAAAATTATATCAGTTTGCGAATCTGTAAACAATTTATAATGAACCCTGCTCCCGGACCCTGCTTGAATTTGAAGTCGGAACTATATTAAAAAAACACGAGGATTCAGAGGCCACTGTTAGCATCAGTAAAATCCTGACCGAGCTTAATTAACGAGTTTAACTTGTCTATAGTTCAATAAAGTACGATCACTCAAGAGCACCAAAACCTCGGAATGCTAAGGAGAACGCTTGAAATGGCGTCGTTTTGATTTTCCATATCATTTTAGCTCTACTCGGTTGTGAAAGCTAATGTAGTTGGATATTTTCGGTTCAGTTTTCAGAGCTGAATGTTTCAGCGGTAGAACGTTTCAGGAAAATGACTCTTGACTTATAAAGTTAACAAAATTCTTTAATCCATAAAGGTGATGTTACATGGGATGATTTTTAAGGACGATTTTTAACGTAACATCGGTGAAAGTTTTTGAACCACCTTCTATAAATTGCAACATGTTACTGCAACAAGCTATAGCGTTAAAACTCGTTCCCGCGCTTAGTTCTCGCAAGTTAATTAAAACGCGAGAACAATTTTTGCCAGTTTTCCAAAAAACTGGGCCATTAAAAATACGTTTAGTTAGGCTTCTCACGTGAGGGATTCAATACAGTAACATGTTTACAGTAGTTTAATATGCTTCTCACGTGAACAACTGCTTCTTGCTTCTCACGTGAGCAACTGCATGGATCCCCTGGAAAGGGGGGGAGGGGGAGTACTTAACAAAGTTTTGTACGGGGATGCTCCGCCCCGAGATCCAGGCCTTACCCTTTCATATACCGTTTTGACAGAAAAGGCAACCCTTTCATATACCTAGTTACAGGGCCTACATCCCTGACTTACATCCCTGATACATGTTATAATGACGAAAGAAAAACAACTAACAATTGAGCAACATTTATACTCAGTGTTCATTTCGGTAAAAACGACCTAAATGGCAGTTTTCCCTATCCTTTTCTATACTTTAACTCGGGAAAGCCCTACTCTTTAATAAACCTCCAGCCTCAAAAAGGTACCCCTTTCGGGCGGAGCATCCCAGCATCCCTGTATAGCCCATTATAGGGAGTACCCCCTCCCCCCCCCCCCCCATGGTTTAACGTAATACGTTTACCTTTGGCCTTAGTACTGTTGTGTTGTCTAGCTTTGTCTGTGATTATGTAACCCGATAACTTGCACATCTAGCTAACGATTCGTTGGATTCTCCTGAATAAATAGGACATCTGTATTTCGTCAAGAATCAAGGAAATAAAAACAAACGTCTCATTATTAAACTTTGAAAGGAAACTGCTTCAGTGATCAATGGACCCCCGCCCAGCTTTCTCCTATCGCGATAAAGAAGGAATAATAAACAACAAAACATAATCAGGTCAAAAAAATTAAATTATCAAAACTTTGTTTTTGGATGTTTTAATCTATAAGAAGTGCAGTCTTTGTCGCAAGCTTGTCGAATTTGTCTTTGAGAGAATTCAGCGACTAAAGTTCCTGCCTTGTGGGACGCTAACTGACGGCTACTCGAGTGCTATGAAATCATTAAACAATGGCTGAAACATAACAGACTTGATCTTACAAAAACTCAGTAGAACAACAAACGTACTCTGAAGCTGAAACGCCCAATTTCTTCGACAGAAAAGTGTAAAACTCTGTTAGGGAATGCCCGCATATTTAAGACGACAACAACCAATCAGACTGAAGTGTTAGTAGTGATATAAGTGTGAAAATTAATCCTGTTTATTTCGCAACAAATAGGACCATCTATTATGGGATTTGAAAGAATCGATATCATCCTCTACAAACAAATTCGGAACGCCCAGGGGGCGGGACTGAACGTCTGTAGAAACAGAATACCGGAGAATAGCACCACTCTCTGCCGACTGGGCTGACGGACTGAAATTGTTATATATAATTAAAATAAAACGCCTTTTCCACTCGAATTTTTACAATAACAAGAGGCTACACTTAGCCTATACTCATGCGCGCGAGACTCTAAGACGCGTTGATTGAAGTTACCAATAGTTTTTCTGTGTTACTAAATCGCATGCAACCGGTGTAAAATGGTTTATTCCAGAAAAAATCCCCCCACCCCGACGGATGCAATGTTTTTTTACCCCGCCCGGATTTCCCGGCCAGGCCGACCAACCCTCGCACCTTGATTTTTAACCCAGATACCCCCTCCTGCCCGAATTGCCATAAACTTTTTGTAGGCTCTAAATAAACAGGAAATCGCATTCAGGAGATCCGGGATTTTTTTAAAGTTTTCAAATCTTTGGTGAGAATTGCTATGAATTGGTCAAACATTTTGTAAATAAACGTTGCGTGACGCATTCACTAAAATCTTTCCGTGATTTTAAGACCAAATCGAAATGAAATGTTTCCATAACTTAAGGCTGGTTCTTTAAAAAAATGCTTTGATTTTGTCATCTATAATAAGTTTTTTCCAGGCTTCACAGTTTCTTCAAAGTGTTGTCGCAAATACACAATTTTGCTTTATGCAAATTTTATGTCAAATGTAATTTGATAGCAAGCTGTTTTTCAATTTTTTATATGGCCACTGAATCCAAAATATATTTTCTATAAAAGGTCGAAACTTTTGAATGAAACTCATATTTCCTTGAATGAAAATGTCTTTCCTTTGATTAAAAGAGTCAAACACCTTTCAGAATTCAGTAATTTTCTGCTTCTAGAAGTCTTGGCGATTTGTTGTATCCTAATTACTGCGAGGAACCGGCTAGCGTCTGCGAAAATATAATAAACATCACAAAATAATTCAATTCAGCAACCTATTTTTATTATGCTTTCTAAAATCGCCGACTTTTCCTGTGTAATAGAATGCCAATCTTATCCGGAAAAATGATTCGCATAATGCTTTCGTTAATAAAAAAAACAAGAGGCTACACTGGTAGCCTGTACTTATGCGCTTGCATAAGAAAGTTATACAGTTTATTTTAAATGGGTCACGCATCCCTCCCCCCTCAACGAATTTTGCGTGACACACTAAAGAACACGCTAAAACACGTTTTCTGTACTCGCTTTGAATATTTAATTTATTGATTCCCGATCAAATACACACTCGTCTTTTATTTCCCAAACCGTGACTTCTTTCTTTACATTTGAAAAGACTACTTTTAAAAGCAATGAAATCAGCAAACGACCGGGCTATTTTTTCAATTTTAGTGAATCTCAATAACAGAATTACGCGACCGTGCACAAAAACTTTTACTCGGTCTAGACTAAAAGTATGACTAATTTTCGAATAAAATACACCAGTTGTATCGGAAATTGCCCTAGAAACTGATTTGGAAATGAAAATTGCAAAACATACACAGACATCTTTGCGTATTAGGCGACGCGTGTGAAGTTAGAACTACAGGTATAAAATTAAGTCTTGTTTTGTTTACATAATATCAGATGTCATTACGATTGAATTTTAACATGTTTTATAAATATTTCTCCAAAACTAACCAGAACACAAAGAAAAAGTGAATCACAAATTGATATCAACATAAATTCTCACCAAAATTTGTAATTTCTTTTACGGTAAAGTCCCTCGTCTGTTTGAAAATTCTTTAAAACTCTGCTTCTTCGGTTTTGATCGCCCCACACTGATAAAAGCGTATGAATTTCCTTGAAGCAAGATTAGTTGCTAAAAGGTCTCCTTTTTCTCCACTATAGCGGCTTTGGGTATTCCTTAAAGCTTTCTCTTTCCATTTTGAATATTTTAAATGTGAGTTATTAATCCGATGACACGAAACTACGGGTTTAAAAACCAAGCACATGCCGAGCGCGGCAGCCATTTTTGTAGAATGTTGGTGACCCGAGGACCCGGTCACTAAAATATGCGTGCATAAATTTGCATGCAAAATCTTGACACAAAAAATAAAAATAATAACAAGAGGCTACACTTAGCCTATACTCATGCGCGCGAGACTCTAAGACGCGTTGATTGAAGTTACCAATAGTTTTTCTGTGTTGCTAAATCGCATGCAACCGGTGTAAAATGGTTTATTCCAGAAAAAATCCCCCCACCCCGACGGATGCGATGTTTTTTTACCCCTCCCCCGCCCGGATTTCCCGGCCAGGCCGACCAACCCTCGCACCTTGATTTTTAACCCAGATACCCCCTCCTGCCCGGATTGCCATAAACTTTTTGTAGGCTCTAAATAAACAGGAAATCGCATTCAGGAGATCCGGGATTTTTTTAAAGTTTTCAAATCTTTGGTGAGAATTGCTATGAATTGGTCAAACATTTTGTAAATAAACGTTGCGTGACGCATTCACTAAAATCTTTCCGTGATTTTAAGACCAAATCGAAATGAAATGTTTCCATAACTTAAGGCTGGTTCTTTAAAAAAATGCTTTGATTTTGTCATCTATAATAAGTTTTTTCCAGGCTTCACAGTTTCTTCAAAGTGTTGTCGCAAATACACAATTTTGCTTTATGCAAATTTTATGTCAAATGTAATTTGATAGCAAGCTGTTTTTCAATTTTTTATATGGCCACTGAATCCAAAATATATTTTCTATAAAAGGTCGAAACTTTTGAATGAAACTCATATTTCCTTGAATGAAAATGTCTTTCCTTTGATTAAAAGAGTCAAACACCTTTCAGAATTCAGTGATTTGCTGCTTCTAGAAGTCTTGGCGATTTATTGTATCCTAATTACTGCGAGGAACCGGCTAGCGTCTGCGAAAATATAATAAACATCACAAAATAATTCAATTCAGCAACCTATTTTTATTATGCTTTCTAAAATCGCCGACTTTTCCTGTGTAATAGAATGCCAATCTTATCCGGAAAAATGATTCGCATAATGCTTTCGCTAATAAAAAAAAAACAGTTCTGAATGGTCAAAGGTACAGAAATAAAATGCTGGCGGCGTTTGAATCATGAGTTCGGATAGCTCATGGTCTGCAAACAAACACTTCGATTCAGAGCTCGATTTTTCACTAAATCCTTTTTCCAAACCACGAAAGCACCTAAAATAATCTTTGAAAACAATACTTGGCCACATTTGGTGAAAGCTGTGCTTGGTAAAGTAGTAAAAAGAACGAGAAAGCTCCGTTTACCTTTCCCACGGATCCAAAGCGCGCACATGCAAACAGAACTTCCTTGACAATCGAGTCGTCTAATCCGAAGATATCAGAACTGTCTCATCGTACAGTAATCGGGTGAACTTGGCACAACTTCGCGCTTCGGAAAGTCGTACTTACTTACATAGGTGACAACATAGTGGTTACTAGTAACCTAGTGACCACAAAAAGTAATGAAGTCAGTAAAAATCGACATTAATATGACACGCATTCTCCAGTCCATAATCCACAGAAGTCCAGTCCCAAAGTCCAAATTTTTTATTAAATCTGATGGACTGAGGTAACGACGCTGTTTTGCCGTGTGTTTCTATTGTTCTTTCTTGAAAAAAGTCTTGAAATTACTCACCACAGGCAGCGAGGACTGCTTCGATACAGACATTGCAAAGAATCGGCAGTAAAACGGGAAATAAATTGACAATATGCTTATCAGTGCGAGAGATCGATGTTTGGCATTTTTGCCTCGGAAGAACTCTGATTAAACATAGGCACGCATTGCGTGCATGAGCTATTTTGAAAATTACCTAAATGATATGAAATGGTGAAAGTAACAAAACAGCGGAAGTTAACTCGCACAAATAACCGCTTGCAGATATACGTTTTTCAAATCCTCCGGCCCGCCCACTACCAAAAAAAATACCGAGATAACCAACTGGGTCCCGTTTCTCGTTTCTCGGCTAGCTTTTTTTCACGGGATTTCCGGAGTTATTTTTTGACGAAACTACGGCCCCAGTGAAATGAGCAACTTGTTTCAGTAATGAGTGTATTAAATTAAATGTCAACCAGAAAAGTCCTGCACATAAATTTGATGCATCCAAATTGAAGGCTTATTATTTCCTGGAAATTTGTATCTAGTCTTTTTTTAAAGGTTTCTTTTATTATTCACAAAAGACACGTGGAAAAGGTTCCTTTGGCCTGGAAGACGCAAACTAATTAAATTAAATTGTTTTCAACTCCAAACCACAAGCTAATTAAATTAGTGACACGAAAATTCTTTGAACCACCTGTTTCTGTAATGTCAACCAGAAAAGTCTTTCACAGAAACTAAACGCATGAAAAATGAATATAAGTAGTCTCCTAGTAAATTGGAACTAATATTATTTAAACAACTGTTTTTATTCTCCACAAAAAAGTCGTGCAAATAGAAACAGAACTAATTAGATTAAATTGTTTTCGACTCAAAACCACAAGCTAATTGAATTACTTACACGAACATTGTTGAGGTTAACATTTGGAACCAAACACCTTTTCCTGTAATGTCGACCAGCAGAAACTTAGCGCATCCAAAATGAATTTTGCTTGTTTCCTAGTAAATTGCAACTAATATTTTTTAAACAGGCGTTTTTAACGCACCATATAAATTAATTACATTACGTTTTCTCGAAAACATGTTGAATTTCATCACGTACCAGGACAAAGTTCAATATTTGCACGTGCACACAACGTGACTGCTCATACAAAATACAGTCGCTTCTCGCTTATAGTAATCGCTTGAGGCATACAATTAATAACCTACACATCAGCTCACATTAATTCAAAGAAAGATAAACGTTTTACATACTGTAAATTGTAGATTAATTGCATTACATTTTCTCTGTCGAACTCCATGCATCACGGACAAGTTTCTATAAGGACAAAGTTCAACATTTTCACGTGCAGACAGCGTGTCTGACAAAAAAAATCCAATTTTAAATAGTAATCTCTTGAAACCCAGGCTTGAAACATACAATTCATGTTCCGCATCATATTATTTGAAATCGGCTTGCCGTTTTTGCAATAAAACTATACTCATACTTCAGTATAAGCTCACCTATGAACGTAACCGTAGTCCACATTTTTTGGACGTCTCATCCCCCGCAGACCATTCTACCATTCATGCATAGGGCACATTATAGGCGGTATTTCCGAATAAATGTCCTTGATATTGCCAGGTTAGCAAGCCAGTCGGGATTAGAGAACAGTTCCCAAGCAACAAATTTTCAAAACTTTACACTTTTAGTGTTTGCGGCAACAATCGCGGAGATTCAAGATGGCTGATTTTCAATTCATGTCAAGTGCCCTTCTTTGACCTTCAGTAATACCATTTTAGAAGCGAAAATTTGATTGGCTGACATAGTACACGGTGTACATACTAGAGGCAATCTGATTGGTGTGACATAACCCAAGACATACATACAAACAAACAAACAAACAAACAAGCTAACAAACATACTAACATCACAAACCAACCTTTGCGCCTGCTAATGAGCTATTTTTTTCAAAATAGCTCAAAAAATAGCTCTTAGTTTTTTCAGAATCGCAACAAATTCGGCCTCAAGTTGTATGCTGTGTATAAAAGCAACGTTCACCTCTATGGGAGAAATACAGGTCTGACTTATACACCAATAAGACCAAATGACGGAAAATGTTTGTCATGCGCATGCGTATCAAACATTTGTCTTATACTTCAATGTACCATAAGAAAAGAAGCAATTTATATTTTAATAATTTAAACAAGATAAGAAGACGTCCGACATGGAGAAGAGTTACTTTTTTCATTCAGTCATCGTACCTGCAAACCACGTTACTATTGAATGTTTTATAAATGAAGGCTGTACCACAATGAAGCCAGTCATTCTTGTGAAAATAATATATACCTGACGTGAACATTACTAATGTGAGTAGGGTTGTAGGAGACGCTGTCGTGACACTTCAGTAACGATGTTTTGCCGGAAGTGAGAGTAGCCGGAAGTCACTTAACCGGAAGTGTAAAAAGCAAAGCTGTGAACCGGAAATGCACAATTTAAAATATGCGTGAATAAATTTGCATGCAAAATCGTGACACACAAAAAAAAATAATAAAAAGAAAAACGAAGCCCATTTTATAACTCATGCCGCTACGCGCATGAGTAATAATAATAACAAGAGGCTACACTTAGCCTATACTCATGCGCGCGAGACTCTAAGACGCGTTGATTGAAGTTACCAATAGTTTTTCTGTGTTACTAAATCGCATGAAACCGGTGTGAAATGGTTTATTCCAGAAAAAATCCCCCCACCCCGACGGATGCAATGTTTTTTTACCCCTCCCCCGCCCGGATTTCCCGGCCAGGCCGACCAACCCTCGCACCTTGATTTTCAACCCAGATACCCCCTCCTGCCCGGATTGCCATAAACTTTTTGTAGGCTCTAAATAAACAGGAAATTGCATTCAGGAGATCCGGGATTTTTTTAAAGTTTTCAAATCTTTGGTGAGAATTGCTATGAATTGGTCAAACATTTTGTAAATAAACGTTGCGTGACGCATTCACTAAAATCTTTCCGTGATTTTAAGACCAAATCGAAATGAAATGTTTCCATAACTTAAGGCTGGTTCTTTAAAAAAATGCTTTGATTTTGTCATCTATAATAAGTTTTTTCCAGGCTTCACAGTTTCTTCAAAGTGTTGTCGCAAATACACAATTTTGCTTTATGCAAATTTTATGTCAAATGTAATTTGATAGCAAGCTGTTTTTCAATTTTTTATATGGCCACTGAATCCAAAATATATTTTCTATAAAAGGTCGAAACTTTTGAATGAAACTCATATTTCCTTGAATGAAAATGTCTTTCCTTTGATTAAAAGAGTCAAACACCTTTCAGAATTCAGTAATTTTCTGCTTCTAGAAGTCTTGGCGATTTGTTGTATCCTAATTACTGCGAGGAACCGGCTAGCGTCTGCGAAAATATAATAAACATCACAAAATAATTCAATTCAGCAACCTATTTTATTATGCTTTCTAAAATCGCCGACTTTTCCTGTGTAATAGAATGCCAATCTTATCCGGAAAAATGATTCGCATAATGCTTTCGCTAATAAAAAAAAACAGTTCTGAATGGTCAAAGGTACAGAAATGAAATGCTGGCGGCGTTTGAATCATGAGTTCGGATAGCTCATGGTCTGCAAACAAACACTTCGATTCAGAGCTCGATTTTGCACTAAAACCTTTTTCCAAACCACGAAAGCACCTAAAATAATCTTTGAAAACAATACTTGGCCACATTTAGTGAACGCTGTGCTTGGTAAAGTAGTAAAAAGAACGAGAAAGCTCCGTTTACCTTTCCCACGGATCCAAATTAAGCGCGCACGTACAAACAGAACTTCCTTGACAATCGAGTCGTCTAATCCGAAGCTATCAGAACTGTCTCATCGTACTCGGGTGAACTTGGCACAACTTCGCGCTTCGGAAAGTCGTACTTACTTACACAGGTGACAACATAGTGGTTACTAGTAACCTAGTGACCACAAAAAGTAATAAAGTCACTAAAAATCGACATTAATATGACACGCATTCCCCAGTCCATAATCCACAGAAGTCCACTCCCAAAGTCCAAATTTTTTATTAAATCTGATGGACTGAGGAAACGACGCTGTTTTGCCGTGTGTTTCTATTGTTCTTTCTTGAAAAAAGTCTTGAAATTACTCACCACAGGCAGCGAGGACTGCTCCGATACAGACATTGCAAAGAATCGGCAGTAAAACGGGAAATAAATTGACAATATGCTTATCAGTGCGAGAGATTGATGTTTGGCATTTTTACCTCGGAAGAACTCTGATTAAAAATAGCTCTTAGTTTTTTCAGAATCGCAACAAATTCGGCCTCAAGTTGTATGCTGTGTATAAAAGCAACGTTCACCTCTATGGGAGAAATACAGGACTGACTTATACACCAATAAGACCAAATGACGGAAAATGTTTGCATGCGCATGCGTATCAAACATTTGTCTTATACTTCAATGTACCATAAGAAAAGAAGCAATTTATATTTTAATAATTTAATACAAGATAAGAAGACGTCCGACATGGAGAAGAGTTACTTCTTTCATTCAGTCATCGTACCTGCAAACCACGTTACTTTTGAATGTTTTATAAATGAAGGCTGTACCACAATGAAGCCAGTCATTCTTGTGAAAATAATATATACCTGACGTGAACATTACTAATGTGAGTAGGGTTGTAGGAGACGCTGTCGTGACACTTCAGTAACGATGTTTTGTCGGAAGTGAGAGTAGCCGGAAGTCACTAAACCGGAAGTGTAAAAAGCAAAGCTGTGAACCGGAAATGCACAATTTAAAATATGCGTTAATAAATTTGCATGCAAAATCGTGACACAAAAAAAATAATAATAAAAAGAAAAACGAAGCCCATTTTATAACTCATGCCGCTACGCGCATGAGTAACAAGAAAAACGAAGCCGGAACCTTACCTTATGCGCGCTATGCGCATAAGTAAATAGTTCTGAATGGTCAAAGGTACAGAAATGAAATGCTGGCGGCGTTTGAATCATGAGTTCGGATAGCTCATGGTCTGCAAACAAACACTTCGATTCAGAGCTCGATTTTTCACTAAAACCTTTTTCCAAACCACGAAAGCACCTAAAATAATCTTTGAAAATAATACTTGGCCACATTTGGTGAAAGCTGTGCTTGGTAAAGTAGTAAAAAGAACGAGAAAGCTCCGTTTACCTTTCCCACGGATCCAAAGCGCGCACATGCAAACACAACTTCCCTGACAATCGAGTCGTCTAATCCGAAGCTATCAGAACTGTCTCATCGTACAGTAATCGGGTGAACTTGGCACAACTTCGCGCCTCGGAAAGTCGTACTTACTTACACAGGTGACAACATAGTGGTTACTAGTAACCTAGTGACCACAAAAAGTAATGAAGTCAGTAAAAATCGACATTAATATGACACGCATTCCCCAGTCCATAATCCACAGAAGTCCAGTCCCAAAGTCCAAATTTTTTATTAAATCTGATGGACTGAGGTAACTGTTCCACTTAGAAACGTACTGCCGATGAACGTCCACCACAAATCGTATAATTTGTTTATTAAAGTTGAAATTGCAATTATTCGATCTAAAAACAAGACAATACAAAATCGTTTTGTAACTATGTATAACTTAATTCTCATACAATGATGTGACTCTAAAATAGCTCAAAGTATAATTTCACAATCATAATCTACTTACTTCTGTGGCGGGCCGTTGGCTACAGGTTAGCCTGATACAGGTTAGCTTAACAGACTTGATACGGGTTAGCAAATTAAAACGGACTTGTTCTTCTGAAATTGATTTACTGACTGAAATATGACCTAAAGTACAAAAGCTTAAATGTCAATCAATGTTCCTAATCCTTTATGCAAATCAATGTTCTAAATCACGTGGTTCTCAATCATCTTTAACGAAACAGTAACGACGCTGTTTTGCCGTGTGTTTCTATTGTTCTTTCTTGAAAAAAGTCTTGAAATTACTCACCACAGGCAGCGAGGACTGCTCCGATACAGACATTGCAAAGAATCGGCAGTAAAACGGGAAATAAATTGACAATATGCTTATCAGTGCGAGAGATCGATGTTTGGCATTTTTGCCTCGGAAGAACTCTGATTAAAAATAGCTCTTAGTTTTTTCAGAATCGCAACAAATTCGGCCTCAAGTTGTATGCTGTGTATAAAAGCAACGTTCACCTCTATGGGAGAAATACAGGACTGACTTATACACCAATAAGACCAAATGACGGAAAATGTTTGTCATGCGCATGCGTATTAAACATTTGTCTTATACTTCAATGTACCATAAGAAAAGAAGCAATTTATATTTTAATAATTTAAACAAGATAAGAAGACGTCCGACATGGAGAAGAGTTACTTTTTTCATTCAGTCATCGTACCTGCAAACCACGTTACTATTGAATGTTTTATAAATGAAGGCTGTACCACAATGAAGCCAGTCATTCTTGTGAAAATAATATATACCTGACGTGAACATTATTAATGTGAGTAGAGTTGTAGGAGACGCTGTCGTGACACTTCAGTAACGATGTTTTGCCGGAAGTGAGAGTAGCCGGAAGTCACTAAACCGGAAGTTTAAAAAGCAAAGCTGTGAACCGGAAATGCACAATTTAAAATATGCGTGAATAAATTTGCATGCAAAATCGTGACACAAAAAAAAGAAGAAAAACGAAGCCCATTTTATAACTCATGCCGCTACGCGCATGAGTAATTATTGGGGTGTACAGTAGCTAGCGAACCCACCGGAAAAAGTCGCAGTATCGTTATTTACATCAACGTTTCTCTCACCGTCTTGCCTTCATAAAATTGATATAAAGATAACTGCTATGGCATTTTGATTGCGTTTAAATATTAAACCAACTTTGCATGTCATCGGGGGATTAGCTCAAATGGTAGAGCGCCCGCTTAGCATGCGGGAGGTACCGGGATCGATACCCGGATCCTCCAATTTATTATTTTTTTTATTCCTTTTTTATTTATATACTTTCTTGTTTCGTAAATGTTCCGTAAAATAACCGTCGCTTGAGGTGTTAGGCTGAAAATTTGGAATTTTTTTTTATTACAGAGTGTACATGAAGCTCAGAACGTTTTGAATCTATTTCTCAATTTTCACTCCAAATGGATTTAAAGGAAAAGGAAAGCAGGTTCAGAAAGAAACCACATTTTTAATAGAACATCTAGCTTTACTCTTTACATGTCAACGTTTTAAGTTTTTTTTTCCCGCAGAGGCTTGTTGTACGACATTAAAGCTCAGCAACTCCAAAGAATAATGATGTTTAGCTGAATACTCAGTCACCATTTTACATTGACATTGGCCAGGGATGAGCCAAAATGAACCCAAATCAGCGCCGGAAGCATTTGGAATAATTGTTGAATAATGACTCTTTTCATGCTAAAAATTCTCTACACTAATTGTAGCTGTAATTAGCCCAGACCTCCGCATTCGCGACATTCTACTGAGCCTGCGGACAGGCTTCCAGTCGGACGGCGGGGTCATGCCCCTTCGTTGCCGGCTCTTCGCGCCAGAAAATAGCGCCCCTCGGAACCAGGCGTGCGTTTCTCAAAGGTCCCGAAGACATTTCGGGCCCGAAAGCCATTTTTAATTCTCAGTTTCTATCAAGTGGAGCTACAGTTAATAGCCCACAAGCCTGCCTGACGTGTTTCGTCAACTACGAATTTTATTTCTAAGCTTTCAAAATAAACAAAAACTGATTTCTTGTCATTAACACTGTGCACAAAATAAGGCTTTTCGGGCCCGAAAAGTTTTCGGGACCTTTGAGAAACGCACGCCAGGAGCCTGTTCGCAGGCTAGCGACTTTCGAGATTCGCATCATTTTATACTTAGTCACGTGATTTTAGTGTGATTTTGCAGCGTGGTCGTGATCAGAATTCGCTTGTGTTTTTAGTCGCATGTTTAGCGTTTTTGTTACGTTTTCTGTGGCCCGAAGGCTGGACAAGGTTAGAAAAACGTTAACATTCTTCATTTTTAGCTTTACATTGTTTAAGGTTTTTTTTTTGTCGGATAATTTTATGTTTACGAGTGGCTTAATCCCCCGGGGCTTAGTTCGGGTAAACTTAGTTCGGGCGTTATCGCATCGCCTCATTTGTATTTATATTAATTTTCTAGTTACGACTACTGTCTGCGGCCAGTAAAGACTGCAACCATAACTACACTGGTTTGCTTAATCCATGTAGTTACACTGATACTAGTTTTTATTGCTATGGAAAGCAACTCTCCCCTGTCTCACGGAAAACAACGCTTTAACGTTACTCCGTAAGATATTCCCGCCAAAAAGATGTGCTTCCACTGACGAGAGTGGACTTATGTTTGTAAGTAAGCGCTTGCACTTGTATTGCAATAATCTTCAAGGCGCTGTTACACGGTGCAATTGTTTCTGCAACTTGTCTCGCATCGGCGTTGCGAAACAAGTTGCACGGACCATTGCACCGTGAAACATACTCCGCAACACGCGAAATCGTTGCGAGACAAGTTGCTGAAACCGTTGCAAAAAGTAGAACTTGATTCTACTTTCCGCAACGGTTTCATGCAACTTGTCTCGGTGTTGCACGGTGTTGCGGTGTGTAACACCCCTTTTGCAACTTGTTTCGCAATTTTTTTCGAATTTATCTTCCACAATCCCCCTCTTGCTGTTTATGCACATGCGCCTTGATAACATAACCTGGTCTCCAAGATGGCGGACACTCCGGACACCCGGCATGTGATAAGTGCCCATCTCTTCTCTCCGACCTTTCCACTTTCTAACCCAATTAACCCGATTTCGCTTTTGAATTGGTTCATCTTCATCTAATAACATGTCAGCAAGTAGAAGAACCTGAATGATCCGTTTTCTGGCCGCAATTTTTGTTTGAAACATTCAAAAGTGGCGCCAAAACAACGGCGCGAAAGAGACAAACACATCAAGTTGCAGAAAACAATTGCAGCGTGTAACATCCCTCTCACGCAACTGCAATTGTCCGTGCAACTTGTTTCGCAACGCCGTTGCGAGACAAGTTGCAGAAAAAATTGCACCGTGTAACAGCGTCTTTAACTCGCACTGAACTCGTAACTCACAACTTACAGGAGCGGATACAGGATTTTTTTTTATGGGGGGTGGCTACGGGTATATGCTTAAGTCTATAAAAATTTTTGTTGTAATTAAAAAGAAAACTGTTAAAACCGACCGTCTAAAGGGGGGGTGGCTAGCCACCCAACACCCCCCCCCCCCAGCATCCGCTCCCGACTTCACCACTCCCAGACTACCTAGTCCAAGTTAGATTTTCTGCTCACATGCACTGTAGGGTAGCGTTTGTTTAATCAATCTAAATCCGGATTCTGTGATAGAAATTCGATTTTCCGTTCTATTTAGGGACAAACTAATCTTTGATTGCAATCTGAACGAATCACATCCCTAGGTGGATCGTTTAGATTGGTATCGGAATCTGGGTCCAGATTGTGTGTTCCATTTGGTGAACTAGTTTCAGATCAAGAGCACGTGGTCTTTCAGAACCCGCAAAACAAACAAACAGAGGCTCTTCTCGACCCTTCGCAGAGGGGCCTGGGCGGGATCATGAACGGAACAGATATTCCGATCGATCTTTTGCGATCTTTTGTCCGATTCTTGTCCCAGCTTAATATATGAAAATCCAAACAATCTGGATTAGCTGAGTCTGTAACTGGATTGTCTAAAAGAAACGCCATAAAAGTAGGTTACCTTTAAGATCTGCTACAGTAGACATTTAGGTCAAAAGTTAATTTCATTGAGCCGGCCATGAGAAGCATAGTATATATTTCTCCGGAGTCTTTAATTTTGCCTGAAAAAATTTGACAAAGGAGCACATTTATGACTCTTGCTATTGGTACTGACGTACCAGCCTCATGTTTCAAAACATCTGTTACGTCAGGATAATACTTATTGCAAACTGTCTACGGAGCAATCCGATCTTAAATAATACTATTACGTTTGTGTTTTGAGAACCGTAAGTGTCGAACGTGAACGAAAGTCAACTTCAAAAAGCTCACTGAAAGAAAGACAGGAATATGCTGACGCTGATGATGATGATGGTGACAGGCTGATGATGGTGACAGGCTGATGATGGTGACAGGCTGATGATGGTGACAGGCTGACAGGCTGATGGTGACAGGCTGATGACAGGAATATGCTGACGCCGATGCTGGAATATGCTGACACAGATTCACTAGGAAATCTCATGGTTTCCTACTGAATTGATAACCTTACGATTGATGACCTTACGCGAATAAATAAAAGCAATAAGAAAAAGAAAAATCGAAGCAGAAGAGGGTCGAAAAAGACTATGGCGTCGTTCACACTTGGTGCCCGAGTACCGATACCAATTTTGAATGCGTGTTCACATTCGGTGCCCACCTCTGACCTTCCGCTATTTTGAAACTGTAGAGCAGGGATTTGTGGGTAAAATAACTGCTAGGAGCAGGAGTTTGTGGGTAAAGTTCTTGAGCACTCGCCAGAATCGTGTGCAGACTTGTGCCCGTGCCCGATTCAGTGCCTGAGTACAAGGTTACGACCTTGTACCCGTGCCCGAGCACCGTGTCCAGTTATTGGTACGGGCACTTACAAAAAGCCGTGTTCACATTGGTGCCCGTCAGGCACTGTGCCCGGGCACGGTGCTCGGGCACCAAGTGTGAACGACGCCTATGTCAATGGTCCGTGTGTGAGTCGAACTCATGACCTTGGCGTTATCAGCACCACGCTCTGCCGACTGAGATAACGGACCAGATTCAAATTGTTATATATAATTAAAATAAACGCCTTTTCCACTCGACTTTTTACAATAATTATTGTGGTGTAAGTAGCTAGCGAACCCACCGGGAAAAGTCGCAGTATTGTTAGTTTTTCAACGTTTCTCTCACCGTCTTTCCTTCATAAAACTGATATAAAGATAAGTGCTATGGCATCTTGATTGCATTTAATTGTTAATTAAAACCAATTTTGCATGCCATCGGGGGATTAGCTCAAATGGTAGAGCGCCCGCTTAGCATGCGGGAGGTACCGGGATCGATACCCGGATCCTCCATTTTATTATTTTTTAATACCTTTTTTTTATTTATATACTTTCTTGTTTCGTAAATGTTACGTAAAATAAACCGTCGCTTAAAGCATTAGCCTGAAAATTTGGAACTTTATTTTATTATAGTGTCATGAAGCTCAGAACGATTTGTATCTATTTCTAAGTTTTCACTCCAAATGGATTTAAAGGAAAAGGAAACCACTCAGAAAGAGACCAACACATTTTCAATAGAACATCGTGCCTAATCTAGGAATATCCTCTTGAGCAATTCAAGTAATTCATGAGCAAATTCATGAGCAAAGTCAACAACTGCTAAGAGGGGAAAATCCCTAGGGGATATACTCGTAAGATCAAAACTATGAGGTTACGATTAACATTATCACGAGCTTACGAATCGTATTTGGCCTTTCAACACCTTCCTTCCTTGGTCTTTAGTCGAAACATTTTCGTTTACTTCCTCTATTGTAGACTTCAGACTTCCAATGGAGACGGCGTTTGTCAGCGTCTTAAGAAGTATTCGAACATTGGATATGGTAAGTGAAGGGGTGTGCGGAATAAAGCCCTAAGTGACTTTTGATATAACGTCAAATTCTCCCTGTGTTTCACAAGGGAATACAAGACAATTCGGAAAGAGAATCTAGCAGTTAATCAGAATTAAGTCACTTAAGGCTTTTTTTTTTTCAAGAATACCTTCAAGTGGTGAGCTGTGCATTGAAACGGTTTATCAAGCTAGCCTTGCCAAGGTTTTAATTTAAGACTTTTAAAGCTGATGAGAATGAGATAAAAACCCTCTCAAAATACTGTCGTAATAACTTTGTTGGTGATTTGAGGCTTGGGATAGCGGACAAGATTTTCAAAATAGTAGTTTTACTCGCTTAACTGCGTTAAGGGAATCGAACAGTTATTGAGTTTATTATTTTCATTCAACAACGTTCATCATATGAATGGAGTGAATATATGAAAATCATATATTTGAACTGCGGATAAACATGAGTGAAATTTGCGATTCTCGCAGTGTACTCTCAACTTAAGCAGCTGAAAAACTGAAAAATTGACCATCTATCCATGTCTGGCTTGAAAGCTCATGCAATGGATAGAGCATTGCACCGATATCACAACGTCATGGGTTCGAATACCGTTCAAGCCTAACTTTTTTTAGGTTGCTTTTTCAACTGCTTAAGTTGAGAGTACACTACGAGGATCACAAATTTCACCAACGTTCAACATGTTGAATGGCCTATTTCAACATTCAACATGGCATGATACACTGTCAACATTTGTTGATCGCTTTCTGTCAGACTTAATTCACCTAAAATACGTTCATCTTTACCCACGTTTGTATCACAGAATCTTGACTGTTTTTCTCTTCATTTCAGATTTAAACAAGGATCAGTTCATAACAGTTGATGTGGGTGAATGCAAATCACGAAAACCCCAGGTGCTAAACGTACCGTATTTCCTTGATTAATAATGGTAATAGGACTGAGTGGAGTCCAATTCGGTCTGTAATCATACGAGTGCCAACATAGATTCATAAGATGAGCATAGAGTTTTTGGATTTCTTGAAACGCAAACGAGATATTTCCATTAAAGCCATGTTATCAGTGGCGGAAAAATAGCGTTCAGGTTGAGACCCGCCATCGAGTTATTGATGCACTTGGGAGGTTTGCTAAGCACTCACGAAGCTAAAGTCGCTCCTTTAGTCCTTAGCAACCTCCCGCGTGCATCCACAAATCGATGCACGCACGCTGCAAGTTTACCATTTCTTAAATTGAGTATCAGTAATAAGTGGATGTGCATAAAGTGGATTTCCAATATATTTAATTGATTTATTATATTTTAAATTAAGTCTTCAGCTTCAGAACAAAAGAATAAAATCAGCAATGATTGTGTCCCACTTAGCACCACTGAGGAGCGTCGCCTGCTGTATGATCGTGATGTCATCAAGATAGATGCCATTCAGACGTGTCAGAAGGTGTCAAATGCTTGTCAGCGAGTGCCACACAAAGTCACGTTTTACCCTGGAACCTCGCAAAGCCAGAGCATTGATGTTGGTTTGTGCGGCGGAGAATGCCGGGAAGGCTTGACATGCAAGGCCGTCTGGAATAAAACACAGACTATATTGAGTCCTAATGGTGAGTGAATTAAGCATTCAAGGGACAATGACCCGGCTGAAATATCGTGTTTTTATGATTATGGCGAGGAGTTTGCTTTAATTTGCTTTATTATCTTATAATAGGAAGAAAAAATCGCCAAAAGCGATGACGTCAAAGAAATGTGAACTAAAAAGACAATTAATAACGTGGAAATGTTGGACTGAAAACTATACTTTTCGTTTCTTTTGATACAGAGTAAGCACAAACTGTCTTTGAGATCAACAGTTTTATAATTAAACAATTACTCTGTATGAAAGCTGAAACAGGAAATTAGGACTGGCCATGAAGTCCCAAAAGTAATAACGTCTATTCGGTTTTGGATTTAGGATCGGCATCATGTTACTTTTTCGATCATTACAACGATCGTCGTTCTACTGAATTTTGTTGTTCAAAGGTGTCCGGGTCATTCCAGTAATACAGAAATGTTTATGTGTGAATCCTTATTGCTACCGAGTGGCAAATATTGAAGCATTTCCTGAACAATACATTGATGCCCAAGGGAACATTGCAACCAGGACTAAGGTATGTTGCCACAGACGGCTCAAATCTGGGAGTTTCCTTTTTAGAATGAATGAATGAATGAATAACTTTATTTAGACTCGGTCAACTCATCAGGATGTTTAAAAATGACAACTAAAAGTATCATTACTACCATAATACACTGTAAATACTGATACATTATTTTAATACTTAAAATACTACGTATTTTAAAACGTAAATAACCTGCTTTATACTTTGAGTGCTAAGTGAAACTACTGTAGCTGTCACCCGATGAGGAGAATTACTTGCAGCCACATCTCGGAATGCTCCAAGCGGCAGGCTATTCTAAAGAACTACCTTTATTGGTCCAATGAATTTTCGTAAAATTTATACGAGGCATATCCAAAAGGGCTCCTAAAAAAAGTGGATGCCAACCTAGATGCCAACCTGTGGCCCTGGGAAGGGTGCGGGGGGAGGGGGGTGGGGGAAGGGGGTTGGGGGTAGGGGATTGGGGGGGGGGTTGACGGGGGTGATCATTCTAATGCGAGCTACAACAACAAAACGGGTTCCCAGTATCTTTTAGGTCCGGTCCCTTCCAAAATTTCTGACGATCGCCTTCTCAATTTTATATGAGAGTCTCCCTCCCCCTACCCCCTCTTCGGGCCAGTGGCACCACTGTGCTTGTATCCATGTTTTTCAATTAACCCTTTGTTTTCCATATAAACTCTTGTTCATAGGCCATCGTAACTTGATTAAAAATAAAACACAAACAGCGGCGATAAGCTATGGTAAACCAACACATTTTTATAATAAACTTGACGTGCGTTTCGTGTGCTTTGTTTTCCAGTTGGTGGACATGGGCGCATGCGCCTTTGAGGGCTCCTGTCCTGGCCGCAACCGGTAGGACATTGGTGATAGCTATCTAATTTCCTATTACCCTCGGCAAAGTTTTGGGTTGTTAGATCAAAGTAGACTGCTAAGTGTCCCTGTTCAGTTAATCGAGCGGGCAAGCTGATAACGAAAACATGCTCTTAAGGTTTTTCTTGGATTATTTCAAGAGCATTTATTTTTGGCACATGCTGTCTTCAGTAGCAGTTCGTTTATCCTTTTGACACATTTTTGGTAAAGTTTGGCGACAACCGGTTGCTATGGTAACAAGATATGACGTCATAAGTAGCATGAGGTCTAGCCATTTTGAATGAACATGCGTGTTTTTCACCTTTTTTCGGTTAAAACATATAAAATGCTACCAAAAGCAGCAAAATGTTTAATTGTATCATATTTTGCAACTCTAGCAAAAAGTATTTGCAATTTACGCATTTTCCCGATAAAGTTGAATTTTTAGTAAAATCCAAGATGGCGGCTATATTGTCGGCCATTTTTGGATGACGTCACGGACCCCCAGCAACGATACAACCCATAACATTTGCCTTATCTTGCAGAGCACACTATTATTATTACACCGCAAACAACAACCCCCCCCCCCCCCCCCCCCCCCCCCCCCCACCTGTACCACCCAGTCCGAGGGTTCAAATACTTCAAAATTCCTGGTGTATTTTGTCGCGTAAAAAATAAATTAAAAAAAAATATGAAAATTAGAGCCACTGGAATATTACTCCAGGGGGTGGGGGGGCGGGGCGGTGGGGGTTAGGAGTTACCCGGGTATAATAGTGACGGCGGGGGGGGGGGGGGGGGGGGGGGGGGGGGGGGGTGCGAAGACCTTTTTCGGGTTCGAAATTTGCGATCTGAGGACTTTTTTTGAGGGTTGGGGGTAGAAATTTGGTGAGGATTGTTTTGGGGGTCTTTGGGGGATACGTTATGGACTTTTTTAGGCTCTGGTTTTAGACAAGCAGGACTTTTTGTTTTGTTTTCTTTTTTTGTTTGGGGAGGGGTGGGGGGTGGGGATGGGGCGGATATTACATTTGACAGTCAACGGAAAACCTCACCCTAGCTGGGCACAAGAAAACTATAGAGTGCAAGGACACCAGGAGCTTATTACCATGTAATAAGCTTCTGGGGCCACTTATAACCATCTATCATCTATTAGACTAACTGTCTCGTTAAAATGCGCATAACGAACCACAAAATATAAACGCATTCAAAAGTGGCCAAGCATTCTAAACTCTGAAAAAAGTCTTCAATAAGATATGTTGTTTTTTGTCCGTGAAAATGTGAATAAAATTAATAAAGCCTTTTTTTATGCAGAACTGAGATTACAAATCTGATTAAATGGCTCTCGAAAACCTTATGTACAGCCCAGAAATACAAGTACTATCCATTTGTTTTGAGTGGTGGACGTCACGTCAACATCTCTGCCATAGACACGTGCTTTTGTGACCAATCATGAAGGAGTGTTTTTGTCCTCAGACCAATTTAGAAGATACGACCCTTGCTTATAACTGTCGCTAAAGGAACTATGTAGTGCGTAATTTTTAATAGATTTCACATGATTGTAGTTTTTATTGATTTTGTAGTAATGTATAATGTATCTCTCTATTGCGGACAGTCTCCTATGTTCCGACAAAATACTCTCCTATTTTCTTCAGAAAAAAATCCCTCTATAATAATGACGAACCCTCTCTGATACGGACACTAAATCTCGGCCCCAGAGCGCAAATTCATATAAACTTGTCCTTTTTATTACGGACACTCCGGTGATCAGGTGATGATAGTTCGTTTATGTAATACAATTTCCTGTTTGTGGTTACGAACAAATATCGAAAGACGTTTTTAGAATTGTACTTTATATTACCTTTTTACGTTCATTTAAAAACAGTGATTCGTATAAAGTATGTAGCTGAGATGCATGTACAATGTAGTATGCTACTGTCTCAATGCTGTAAATTAATCAAGTGAATTTAGATCATGATGCTATAAGACGAGTGTGGGCATAAGATTTTAGCTTCTGAACACTTAAAACCGTCAGTGAATTGTGGAGTCTTAAAAGTGACAGAAACGTGACGCCATTGTGGTGATCTCTATGATACGGACTCGGCTCTATAATACAGACACCTCTATAATACGCCCTCTATAATACGGACACCTCTATAACATGGACACCTCTATAATATGGACACCTCTATAATATGGACATCTCTATAATATGGACACCTCTATAATACGGACACCTCTATAATAAGGACACCTCTATAATATGGACACCTCTATAATACGGACACCTCTATAATACGGACACCTCTATAATATGGACACCTCTATAATATGGACACCTCTATAATATGAACACCTCTATAATACGGACACCTCTATAATACGGACACCTCTATAATATGAACACCTCTATAATATGGACACCTCTATAATATGGACACCTCTATAATATGAACACCTCTATAATACGGACACCTCTATAATATGGACACTTCGCTGTGTCGTCCCTTCGGTGTCCGTGTTAGAGAGGTTCAACTTTATAACAATATTGTAATTTCTTAGGTTTGACATTGTAGTTTTTATTGATTTTATCATAATATTTATATAGTAATACAGTCGAACCTCCGCTAACGGACACCTCCCGTAGGCGGACACCTCCCATAAGCGGACACCTACTCGTGGTCCCAGCCACATACAAACACTACATTTTTAAACTCCCATAAACGGACACCTCTCTTAAGCACACTTTTTCTGGCTCCGAAGGTGTTCGTTTATGGGAGGTTTAACTGTATTGCAATTTCTTAACCCTATCCGGCCTATTCGGCGCTAACTTTCAACATTCATAACTTCTTTAATATGTATTCAAACGCCATCAAACTTTGTGACTTTTCCTAAAATTTATCTGGCAACAATTTCATATGACAATTTTTTGATCACGTGACTTGATGTTTCCATGGCAACAAGATTTTGGCAGCCATGTTTTTTTAAATTAATTATTTGCATATTTATACCTTTCAATGAAGAAAAACAATGTTTATTGGTATAACTTTTGTATTTTTACGTCATTTATCGTTTATTTATTGGTTTTGATTAATTTTGCGTCAATCTGGACGTTTTTTAAGAGGTTTTAAAAAATTTCAGAAATCCAAGATGGCGGATCCAAGATGGCGGCCGTATAACTAATTACCTAATAACTACGTCATATGATGTCATAGTTCCATTGTGCGGACCGCAAAGGAGACAGTTTTGGACGTACTATGTACCCTGTAGGTTTCATTGTCATAGCCTTTATCAGGAACTAAAAAAAAGCCCAGGCTGAATAGGGTTAAGTTTTATATAATTGTAGTTTTTTATCGATTTTATCATAATGATCATATACAACAAGACTGAGAGATCAGCCAGGCCCGTGATAGATTTTATTGATTGATAAAGCGCTACAATATTACAATAAATCTAAACGCACCAGAGCTGGACACGCGTAAACTCTTAAAACACAGCTATTGGGAGAAAATGGGGACCGTGTACCCCCGAACTGTGCAGTGGTGCTTCCTTTAGGGTTTTATGGTGTCTTAACTAAGAAAGTTAAATGACTGAAAATGCGCCTAAACTTGTCGCATAAGTCACAACATGATAAAAACTAAGGCGCGACTTAAATTGACAAAAAATTGAACGGTTTATCAACGGACTCTATACAATGAGCCCCCACGCACTATTCTAGTACCCGGTTTTCTGTACCGTGCCGGTAAAAAAATGTTGGGTTCTTGGTTTACTGGGAAGTAAAATAGAATAATGTATAGCTAGAATTGCAGATGAAAGCAATAAAAGCCTAAATATGAACACCAAACAACTTTGTGATCATCACTTGGAATTAAAAGTCATCAGGTATTTCAGGCTAGAAAAAAGGACAGTCCAGGGGCGCAGCTGGGATTTTTCAAAGTTCCGAGGGGGTGGCGGGGAGGGGGGGGGGGGGGGGGGGGGTGTCACACTATGTCACACTCAGGGTACTTACCAGATTGTCATGCATTGACATCCACGCTGTGTTTTACTAAAATTATCTCACAAGGGGGGGGGGGGGGGGGGAGGTCACGGGCACCCCAGGACCCCCTAGCTACGCCCCTGCTGAAGATAAGATAGGATAAGATAGGTTAGGATAACTTTATTTAGACACGGTAAACTCATCAGTCACAACTATAAAAACCTAATTATATACAGAATTATTATAAAATATATAATAGCTAGAACTACATTGCTCTAAAATTACTCTAATATTCAATAACTATACAACAATAATATTAAATGCGAAAATTTAAAAACCTGCTTTACATGAGTGCCGTGTGTAAAAATTCTAAATTTTCATGATGAGAAGAAATGCTCGCAGCCAGCCCGGAATGCTCTAAGGGAGTCAGCCTGCCGCAACTTGATTGGTAAGCTATTCCAAAGAACTGCTCCAGAGTAACTGAAGCTATTTTTCATATAATTTGTGCGTGGCTGTGGGATAGCTAGTTTGCCCTCTGTGTCTCTTAAGGAGTAATTAGAGACGCTACTACGGTCAACAAATTTGGAACTAAGGTATTCGGGAGTATGACCATTAAGTAACAATCCGTGTAAGAAGTAGGCAATTCTCTATTGTTCCGAAGCATTTCGCTTTCCCCACATAAGAATGTTTAGATTTTTGTACTGAGAATACGTCAACCTATGGACAACATGGTTTTGAAATAAAATTCTTTTGTGTTACAAGATTTCATCCAATCGTGAGACTCCAAAACAATGGCCAAGAAAGACTTCTAATTTTCCATGTTCCGCACATAGAATTTTTGTTGCATTAAAAATCACAATAGTTTTCACTAAAGGGGAATCAATTAGTAAACTAGAGATAAATAAATGCGCTGCCTGATGAAGTTATGTAGACTAATGGTAGATTTTCATGTTTTAGCCAATGAGGTGGACGGTTTCAACAATAGCACAATTCACACCTTTCTGCATTCCGTGCATTTGGGTTGCCTACTTCTTACACGGATTGTTACTTAAAGGGACACTGTCACGAGGGCGCATGCGCTAGTTTTTCGAATCGAAACAAAAGTTCAGCCTGAATTTTTCAAGTTGAACCGTCAATTTCAAAATGGCGTCGACTAGTGGCGGCGGTGGAGGGAAAAGAACCAATTCGGGATGGAAGAGGAAGTTCGAGGATCAAGCAGAATATAAGATAGCGTGGTCTAGAAACCACAAACGAATATATTTGGAAAATCGGATATTTAGGTCGTGGCTTCAGGCTAAATTCGATGCCGGGTATGAAGCTTCCAGTGACAGCGACTTCGTCGCCCATTTGTTGTCGTTGGGATACCGTCGAAGGTATACTATGTTTTCATGACTTCGGCTTCAGTTTGCCCTCCTCGGGATGAGTGGCTCCTTGACGGAACCAAAAAAATGAAAAATGAAAGGAAGTAAAGGAAAGAAAAATGACGAGCCTACGACACGAGGGATTCCCAGGCGGTCACCCATCCAAGTACTAACCTCGCCCGACAGGGCTTAACTTCGGTGATCGGACGAGAACCAGCGCATGTCAACCCGTGACAGTGTTTCTTTAAGCGACTTATAAAGAGAATGTTTAGGTTATCTCGTACCCAGATCTCACTCGTGCTTGTACTGTACTGAACGTGGGGGATCTGGGTACGAGATTAATGTTTAGGAAAACGCTTAAAAATTCGTGGTGAATTCAAATTCGATCAAAAACTAGAGTTTTCGTCAGTAAAATCCTGCCTCAAACGTTCAAGGGTCTTCAAGGCACTCGGGAAATTTAACGCCTTTTGTTTTCGGAGGGATCAATGATGTCATTTTGGGTACGAAATAAGCTCAGTCAGCTGGATTTTCGGAAAGGAGAAAGCAGCTTGTAAATTCGGGCAATAAGATTCATTTTCCTACAATTTTCTGCTGCTCAAACTTCAGCTAAGGCCATCCCAATAAAATGTTTCGTTTCCCATCGCCCGACCGACCCATTGTTTTGGAAAAGTAAAAAAAAATTAAGATACACTGTCTGACAAGCAAAGTTTTACTTTTTAAACATGTGATCAAGGCTTTATGTTGAATAGAAATCTTTCATATTTAATTTATTAGCCTCCATTGTAGGTAAAGGAGTAAATTTGGATTTGGAAAACATTGGCAATCGAAAGCACACGTGTAACCAGGCCTTCTTACTTAGCATCCAGGCTTTTTCTGGACTCAGGATCCCTCGGTCATTTTTCTCTCTGTTTTTTTTTTTGCCCGACCGACCGACCCACTTTCACGAGAGGGAAAGCGATGGGAAACGAAACATTTTATTGGGATGGCCTTAAAGAACCGAAAAGATAAAACTGTACTGATTAGGTTCCACTTAGCTTCCTTTAAAGGCACTAAAATAATATGGAAAAACAGCACAACGCAATTCCAAGCGTTTGCTAAACGTTCCTTGTTGGGTTTCCAGCGGTAAAGTGCAAATGTTTGTATTGCGAACACGAAGCTGTGAATTTTGAATTAAAGCAAATATTCTTCCTCTCAGGATATGACTTTCCTAAATACGCTCATAAAACAGACTACTTTTATTTCAATGTTTTTTTCGATCCAATTTCCTTTTGTTTGACTTTCAAAAATCCGTATGATCTCTGCCTGGCTAAGTATATGTTGACTGCATGGAAAGATTTATCGTTCTCTTCCGGGAGTTTCTGTCACTGTATTACTTTTTAAACTGATATTTATCTTTAGAAACAGCGTTGCGATGTCAAATTTCTGTCACTGAAAAATATGGAATGACTGAACTGAAAAACAGGATCCATAAATAGACGAGTAGGCCATACTGAATTTAACAAACGTGAGATTTCGTAGAGATCCGCTTCAAACTTGAGAGGGCTCGAGGAAATATAAAATTAAAGTCAAAAATTGCGATGTTTACAAAGAATTGAATGACAGGCGGCCAGAGTGTGCCCGTGTGCTCGCCTGCCATACATTTTCTTGTCATATTTCCTTCAGTTTCTATTCATATATCCTGTTTTTCATTTAATTTAAATTTTAAAATGTTAGGCTGGTTTGAAAAACGGCTTTTTACAGCTGTAACTGTCATAATTACAACTAGAAAACAAAAGTTGCAGTTACAATATTTTTCACCACTTCCGAGTGTGCTCTTTTATACAATGTAACTAGTGTATCCCATAGATAGTGAATGCTGCGGTGAATTTGCTTTATTCCAACAAAAGTTGTATCATACGGTCCTGGCGAATTGGGCAGATCTTTTGCATTGTTTTGCGAGCCAC
Organism: Dendrophyllia cribrosa; assembly: GCA_024195265.1. Lineage (NCBI taxonomy): Eukaryota > Metazoa > Cnidaria > Anthozoa > Scleractinia > Dendrophylliidae > Dendrophyllia > Dendrophyllia cribrosa. The sequence goes on from JAJLRJ010000005.1 coordinate 14,798,021, forward strand.
ATGAATACCAATTTTACTTTCCTCCACAAGGGCACATGTAATAGTTTCCAAATAGTCCAATGGTTGTAGAAACGTTCTGTCTTTGATTTAACCAAGATTTGTGAAAATTTCATAGCATGAGCCAGAGATATGTTGAATATTGACATGGTAGCTAATGTGTGTGAAATCATTGAATTTCACCGAAGTTTTAAAGTCCCTATGAAGTAAAAAAGAGTGATGCTTATTTGAAAGGCCTTTCAAAATGAAGAAGTATGGCGTTTAAATTTTTGTAAAATCATTTCTCGTTCAAGATAAGTTTTTGTGTTAAGCAAATTAGAAAACTGATGATGTCGTCAATGTTTACAGTATAGAGACAAATCACAAAATAAAGAATATGTCTGGAAATATTTGGGGCATGTTACTAAAACTTGGCACCAGTAATGCATCTGAGAAAAGACACAAGATAGCACATATTATGATGTAACCATGGCACGCTTAGCTCCAATCTCTTTCTATTTTGATTAGAAAACTGCCAGTTATGACTATTAGAGGAAAGGGATGGTCCTTTTCAAAACACACATAATGGCCACATGGTATCAAGTCTTCTTATTAGCCCTTTGGAAGTCAAAGGTGTGTGGTTAAGACAAAAAATGGAATGTCTTTCCTGCATGAAATCGTTCTGGACGCAAACTTGTTGCCACAACAACCTCACAGTAGGCATCATTTTGTGTCTTTCTTACGGTACATCACTGGTGCAAAGTTTCTTTCACATTACCTTATTATATCCAGAGATATTTGTTTATTTTGTGATTTGTTTTTTACTTGAAGCATTGATGACGTCATCAGTTTTCTAATTTGCATAACACGAAAACTTAAATATCTCTGGAATGAGAGAAGATATTACAAAAATTGAAACGCCATAGTTATCATCACTTATTTTTTACTTTATTTGCACTTTAAAGGGCTTGTCTCATGAGTTGCGCATGCCCAACTTTCCAGTCTCAGATCCCATTTGCTCCTTTTGCATTTTTTTGCCAGGAATTGTTTCTTTTGCTGCCATGAATAGTCTCTCATTGTGTGTGTTATTAACATTGTGTGTTATGAACTTGAAAAGGTCAGTCTGACTTTCCAAGTTGAGACTGAAATCGCGTGAATGTGCAACTCGTGAGACCGCCTTTTAATATCTAATGTCATTTCGAATGTTGACATTTTAAGTGGCAGAGAAAGAAATGAGTTGTACAATTTATAACAGTATTTATTTAAGAATTCATACGTTTTTAATCATAAGGTGGTAGTTCATTGTGAAAAAGAAAACTACCAATTGCCATGTTAGAAGGTAATCTAATTACCGTATAAAATATAAAACATATAATTTAAGATTTAGAAACAGGGATTTGCACTCAATAATATTATTTCACGGATCAAATATTATCTCTAACTACAAAGGAATGGCAAACCTAAAATGCGCATATCAGGAACATCGCTTATATTTACAAACTGTACTAGAAGCATGCGTGAAAACTTATGTTGCAAAAATATGAAAAATGATTGTTCACAACACAACGGGAACTGATTAACTAAAATATTTTTTGTGGATTAAAGAATAAAAAGTAACTGTCTTTCAATTTCTGGTATTTATGGCAGTGAATATTTTAAAGGTGACTGCACTGGTGTAAATATTTTAAAACATTGTGTTGTTATATATTTAAAATTGGCATCACAATTTTAACAGGAACTTATTAAGTGAAAACCTATTGACAATGTACTTCAATGAGTTAGCAAAACTGCCTGATAACCCTTTCACTTTTAAGAGTGGTCCAATTCAAATTCGGTCAATTAAAACGATTACAAAAGAAAGGACTGCAGGTCATAGTAGGACTTTAGCAAGACAGTTACTAGATTAGTTTATATGGCTCTCTCTAGTAGTGAAAGGGTTAATCTTTTGTTTTCAAATATGAAGTTGTGAGCTAACCACAACCTAACAGGAACTATAATATTAAACTGGATTAGTAAAGACTAACAAACAAAAAGGTTGTTTAAAGCAAGCCTCTCAATTGTGACTACAAGTCTATGACTTGACAACCTTAACAGCATTTTTCTTATCATTGAAAAGAACTGTTGCTTCAACAGTTAAAAGAATTTCTGTGACATCATCATCAGTGAGTTCTTTAAATTGCTTGTCAATGTCAGCGCCCTGTTCTTTACACAACGTGTACAATTGTTCAATGATGTCATCAAATATGATAAGTGACATTGTTTCTTTGTCATTTATGGATAAAACACTGGCAATAATTTTTTTTTTGGCATTTTGACTTGAGTTGTACAAGAGCACATTCAGTGCATTTTATAATGTTGTTTTTGTTGTCAGCGACCTTAGAATGGCACTTATTACAGCTAAGGAAGTGCTGTACATAATTGATCCCATCTGGAGGAAATGCCACTTCTAGTTGTGATGTGTTGCTGGTGACTGTATCCTCTCGTTCAATTGTCAGGTTGACTGTTTTAAGTGTGGTGTTTCTGGTAAAGGTAAGGTAGTTGGTGTCATCATATTCTTTCACTGCAACATTTGTCAGGTGGTAACATTGTCGTGACTGCACCTTTTGTATGTCGTTCTCCCAGAGTACAAGGCGTACTGATCCAGTGTTATCAGTGAATTGTGCTTCTTGCTTTCTCAAAGCTTTCCCTTTCACATTGAGGGTCTCTGTAGTACCATTGAAAGATATGCGGCCAGAAAGGTTGACTAAAATGTTGATGTCACCATCAAGGACTTCTTCTGCTGAACTGGGCTTGGCCTCTATCACGTCTGCCTTTATTGATTGGAAGTCAAAGTCTGTTTCGGTTTCACTGGGTTCTTCAATCTTGGTTCTTTTATTCATTATTAGCTCATCTTCTCCGGTCTTTTGATTCTTCTTAAATTGGAATCTGTTCAGTTTCACTGGAGAAGAGGACTCAAACTTTCCGGGGAGAAGCACACAGTACGATAGACATCTGTACTCGTTTGAAATTTCAAGTGGAAGTATTGATTTTTATTTTGGCTGGTCTTTATGGGCGACAGATTATGTAAATAGCCAACTATGCTATCCTCTGCAATAAAAAATAAGAAATGAAGTATCAGCATGTGTCACATGAATACAAACATGTTGTTTGCTTTAAATTATGTTGATTAAAATGATTTAAAGTGCCTACAACCCCTGTGGGTATTTGAAATATTAATTTTGTGATTGTTTTTACAATTTATATGTTGTTAGTGGCAAATGTCATCTTCATAAACTTTTCTGCTGGTAAATTTGTCAGTAGTGATGTCATTCGAAGCACCTTTCTCATGTAATACTTTCACATGGAACAATTATTACTGGAATGACCACTGGCAGCCCAAGCTATACGAGCATTACAGTATCAGTTATGAGCGGGGAAAAACGGTCCATTCTACGAGGGAAGAAATATGAACAAGATTTCAATAAAAATTGCCTACATTTCTTCGCTTATGTGTTTTCTTGTCTTGTGTGTGGTTTCGGGCATAAAGTGGAACACCTCCAAGTGACAAAAACTGACAAATATGCCCCAAAATCAAACAGGAGACAAGGAAACACACAAGCGAAGAAAGGTAGGCAATTTTTATTGAAATGTTGTTCATATTTTTTCGCTTCTACAATGGACCGTTTTTCCCATACAAATTTCGCTTATAACTGACATTGTGACACTCATATAGCTTGGGCTGCCACCAACTTCAACAGCCAAAGTCCATGAAGATTGGAAATTTGGCTGACAAGATATATGATAATTGTTGTCGCGAAAATCTAATCACCATGTTCAGTTTGCTACCCGTAGAGTGTGATCAGTGGGGCTTTGAGATATTTTAAGTCCAAGTAAATTGCTATGCCATGATGTAACAGTCATATTTAAGTACCGGTAACATGATATGACTCCATGCAAGAGTGTTGATGAATATTCAAAAGTTGTTCTTCACAGGGGTTTGGTGAGCTTGGGAACCTTTTTACTGGAATGAAAACCTATTTATCACAGCTGGTAACTTATGACAGATGATATGTAAGCATTATATAGCATTAGGCAGTTTGAAATTTTATTATATAACAGCCTCACATACAGTATATTAACATTAGGCCCTCTGGTGCTTTGCTTGCGTTTCTACTTCGTAATTAAATGTACATTCACAGTTCGGGCTGAATTTGTGGACTTGTATTTCCCTTCTGGAAGTCCAGACCTGAAAATCCCCCCCATGCCTTTGGAATTCCACTCCAGTGAACTCCCCCGTGTCCTCGGAATTCCAGTCCAATGAACCCCCCCCCCCCCCCCCCCTCCCCTTCGGAATTCCAAGATGCCTCCTGTGGTATGGGTATGGATATTTTCTGGAACCACCCATTACTGACGCATGGGAATTTCCACGCATGGACATGAAGTGTGAAATTCATACAGGAAGAAACATGCGTTGTTTTAGATGCACAAGAAACAAAGCAAATTTGAAACACAAGAATCGACGAAATTTCAGCTGATATTATGATACAATCTCTTTAAAAATCACGTACACATTGTCTGAAGAATTATTTCGAGGACCCAAAGTGGCCCTGAATAATTTCTATGATCGCTCCTCGAGGACGCATCCAACGAGAGGTGTGAAAATTTGAATTCCTGAAAATTTCCACTGTCAGCAAGAAGAAACATAAAATTCCACATAAAGAAAGGCTTATATGCCGTGGTTTTGGATGTGTAAATCTCAAGTAAATCTCGATCCATAAAGTTATTTCAAGTTCTAGCAATGATTTTAAAATTTGGCTCGTAGCTACTGAACTCACCTTTTGTAATAACACCGCCGATCTACAGAAGTTGAGAAGGATTCGTTGAGAAATCTGCAAGAAAGAAGCACTAGTCAGACGATTTGGGAACTGCTTGTAAGAAAGAAGTCGGCGATGAAATCGAATGCAACCGATGAATTTAGACAAATCATAGTTGAGTTAGACAACGCTGACAGTGTAAAAATAAAAAACGCAAAAGCAACTCACCTTGCACAGCCAGCGAAAATCGAGAAAGTAAGACGTCACTTCATAAACTCGTGCTTTATTTGAATAACATGACAGCGAGGCGAACAGTCATTGTTCTTCCGCACGGAATTGTGGTTAAAAATGTGGAGCTAAAGCACGGAATTGTGGTTAAAAATGTGGAGATAAAGCACGGAATTGTGGTTAAAAATGTGGCACCAACTGCTCAATCCGAGATTTTTCCTAGCTTTTCTTCTGTATTCTCTTTTATGTTGCTGCTCGTTCGCTGCGCTCACTCCGCAGCAATAAAATTAAATAATTCATTTAGGAGAGTTTTGTTCGTCAAGAAATTTATTCTCCAAAAAAGCAATAAATTAAGTAAAAGAAGATAAAACATAATATTGCTTGTTGCCTTTCGGAAGTTAATACTTCCTCAAAATTGACACCCGTCAACTTAATGGAAGATATTCCGGTGTAAAATAATTTTATACTCGCCAGGAAAATACACTGAACACGGAATTAATGACAATTTGTAATTTTTAGCTATTGGAAACGAAAATAAAATAAATTGGATATTAGCATTTTCGGAAAGTACTACTTAGTTTTCGAAGCGTCAGCAATAAATACCACATGACAGAAAAACAAATTTATTCTTTTCCGAGTAGCATTGACAGGCACATTTTGTGAGTTGTGTTGACACAGTTTAGACAATAATTGAGCAACAATTTACGCATTTATGATGATCAGATTAGCACACAAAAGCGGCTGGCAACCGGCTGGAACCGCTTGCAATATCGCATTTCTGAAACCAAACTCGCCTTTAATGGGCCATGAAGTAACAAGCTTTTAATTCGAATTTCTTCTGGCAAAAAGATACGACACATACAAGTCAGTCAGTCAAATGCTGTATGCTTTAGGGCACCCTGCAAAAAGTGGACAACAAGGAAGCTTATTGGAACAGGTGCAGTGACAAATCGCTGATAAACATTTTTTTAGGGAACAGAAGGGTGTGCATATTCAGGAGATTTTTGGCGGTGCAACAGAATACAGCGAGGTTAACTGAGATAGCTTTCGCCTTGATCTCTCATCTTTTCACGGCAAAGTATTCGTGTTAACAAGTATCATGAATCAGATGAATGCATCCACAATTGTCGTCTTCGCTCAGCGGTTAAAAAACCGAACAAATGCGGTTCAAATCATGGAATCCTTTTTCCTTTTCCTGATCAACTTAATCTCTTTTTCCGGAAATCTTTTGCTTGGAATCGCGGTCATCAAAAACCCGAATCTTCGCAGAACTGTTCCAAACATGTACATCATAACTTTAGCTGTTTCAGACTTCCTAATGTCATTGCTGGGAATCCCGTTTTCAGTGGCTTCTGTTATGACAGGAAAATGGCCGTTTAATAACTTTATTTGCCAGCTTCAAGGATTCTGGATTCTTCTCATGTGCGCTGTGTCGTTACAAACTTTAGCCGTCACCGCCGTGAACAGATATTTTCGAGTTGTTCGTTCCCGTGCGCTGTATCAGAAAATCTTCAACATGAAAACAACAAAAATAACAATTGTGATTCTGTGGGTCATGGCTTTCTTTGCGCCTCTTCCTTACGTTGTTGCTGGGCACGAGTTTTTCTTTCACACGGGAAAAGTTTTCTGCGCGCACGACCTTGAAAGCCTGTACAACGGCTACGGAGCTTATTTGGTTCTCGTTTATGTGGCTATTCCACTAATTATCATCATAACTTGTTATACAAGAGTTTTTATCTCGGTGCGCAAACATAACCTAAACTTTCGTTTTCGAATGCGTTCGAGGACCAAGACCAATGCCTCGACTGACAGCTCCCTATCGGTCGAGGAAGTAAACGTTACATACATTCTCCTAGTTGTTGTTATAGGTTTCCTAACTTGCTGGACTCCTGTTTTAGTCATCGATTTGATCGATTTTATTAACGGAGATTGGAAGCTCAAGAGACAAGTGTATGTAAGTTACACATGTTTTGGATATGCCAGTACTTCTCTCAACCCCGTTATATACGGCATTATGAATCGTTCTTTCCGCGCAGAGTATCTTCGAATCTTAGCACCTTTAAGGCTTTGGGCGTCTTATTTGCAGAGCAGTGCCAGTAACAGTTTTTATAGTAACGGATCGAATAATCGTGAAACGCTAGCAAGAAACAAAGTCGCTGTGGCATTTGAAGCGGATGAAAAAGAAGCTGAAGCGATTAAGATTGTCAGTGACAGGGCCCGACGATATCGAGCGCGAAGCTGGGCAAGCCAGCGAGATTTTTTAAGCCTAAGACGCGCTTCTACTCACTCCATGTAATGCAGAAACAGTACTGAAAATTTTGCGAGGAATTTTTGCGGAATTGCGAGGAGGACTGAAAATGCGGGAGAATGCATGGTTAACGCTTATGGATGATAAGGGGTGCGGTCAATGGCTTATGTTGTCAGGTGTTTCCCAACGGAGCTGGATTTTGACGACAACAAAAATTACAATACATGGGAAAAAGACTTTGCTGATGTAAACAAACAAACTTGGAAGATAAACCTTCATTCAGGTTGTACAAAGTTTTTTAAATTATCAGAACAGCATTGCCAAACATATGGCTGACAAAAGTGAGTTGAGTTTAATGTAAAAAGATATTGTAGTTTCTCGAACAATAAATCGCTGGGAAGGATTTTTTTATCACTTAAAAAGGAAACCATTAGTCGAGGGGGCGATTAATTGAGGTATGCTGCGCTGGAGATAGCCTGCGAATACAGCTGCCTCTCATCGCTCCCGGCCGCTAGGGGCGTTCGCGAACGCCTCTTGCGGCCGAGAGCGATGAGAGGCGGCTGTATTCGCAGGCTACGCTGGAGACGAAAAGAAAAATTAAAAGTGAGGCAAATCAGTCACACAAATTAAGAATTTTAAATGTTTGTTTAGTGTTACAAACTTGACTTCTATTTAGTGTTTAAAACAGTAAAAAACATTGTCACCAAGCTGATTTTCCTTATAAAGAGTAATCATCATAAAAATAAATAAATTAATTAATTAAACCTTGGATTTCAAGCTTATTTACAACACCGAATTGAAAGTCGTTGGCACACACGTAAAAATGCCGGAAAATTTAAGGCACATTTTGAGGGTTGTGTTGACACAGTTTAGACAATAATTGAGCAACAATTTACGCATTTATGGTGATCAGATTAGCGCACAAAGCGGCTGGCAACCGGCTGGAACCGCTTGCAATATCGCATTTCTGAAACCAAACTCGCCTTTCATGGGCCATGAAGTAAAAAGCTTTTAATTCTCAGTTCTTATGGCAAAAAGATACGACCGGCACATAAAAGTTCAGTCAAATGCTGTATGGTTAAGGGCACCCTGCAAAAAGTGGACAACAAGGAAACTTGGAAGAGGGGTGTGGTCAATGGCCTATGTTGTCGGGTCTTTTTCAACGGTGCTGGATATTTGTGACAACAAAAATTCCAACACATGGAGGGAAAAACTAAGCTGATGTAAACACAAACTTGGAAATTAAACCTTCAGTTGTACAAAGTTTTTTAACTTTTTGTTACATTTAGAAAAAAATATCAGAAAATAGCATTGCCAAACATATGGCTGACAAACGTGAATTGAGTTTAATGTAAAATTAATTATTGTAGTTTCTCGAACAATAAATAGCTGGAAAGGATTTTTTGTCGCTTAAAAAGGGGACCATTAGTCGAGGGGGCGATTAATCGAGGTATGCTGCGCTGGAGACGAAAAAAAAATGTCACACAAATTATGAACTTTAAATATTTGTTTTGTGTTATAAACTTGACTTTTATTTTGTGTTTAAAACAATAAAAAGGATTGTCACCAAGCTGATTTTCTTAATAAAGAATGATCATCATAAAAAAAATAATTAATTTAGCCTTGGAATTCAAGCTAATTTATAATCCGAATTGAAAGTCGGTGGCACACACGTAAAAACGCCGGAAAATTTAAGAACGGTTCTGTCTGCCACTTGAGCGAAATCGATCAATCATATTTCTTATTGTCTTGTCAGCGATTATTACAGCATTTTTTTTAGTAAAATTAATGAATGATACAGGTAGCGCCATTTTAATGATTTAGACACCAATCCAGTTTTTTTTAAAGCGTCGATCCATTTGTATGGACCTGACTGATGCTTTTATTTGTTTTTTTTTTATTAAATAAAAGTGTTGAGTCGACATTTAATGAAAATCTTTTTGTTTACCATAGCCTTTAATGTAGTTCATATTATAGTAGGAAATGCTATGTGTATATATGGAAATACTAAAATAAATTGTCGGCTGTTGATGTTGAAATCTCTCTTTTTCGGATCTTTTCCTCTCAAAGCTCGTGCGTAATGCGCGAAGGGTAGTTGCTGCCGAGCTGAAACGTTTCGAATTCCCTTGGGGTACTTTCAAATAGCCGAGTACCCACGTCAGCCCTGGGTTCCCCACCCTCGGCTGAGTCGATTATATCGTAACACTGTCTATGTGTCCACGTTGTTCAAACTGCGACTTAGATATAATCGAGTTTTTATCTTTGGATTTTTTTTATCATTCGAAGATTCAGAATCACAAGATAAGCCTATTTTTATTAGCACTTAACGTGGCTCAACTTAGAATTGTTTCAAACTTTTCGGTCTTGAAGATCTACATCTGGACTATAAGAAACTTAAGGTCGTTTTATAAGTTTAGGTCTAGATGTCGAGATAATTACCAACATGCAAACCCCCCTTTTGGAAAAATCATTGAATCTCTAGTAAATGTAAGAAGCAGCTTGCCTGACCGGGTTCAGACAAAGTATTAGCCGTTCAAAGTTGGGAAGCTGTGCCGACAAAAAGTCAAGTTGAGCCACCTTAAAGGGAAACTGTCACAGGGTTTTGGTATCATTTCAACAACCAAAAAAAAAATGTTTTTGTATTAACAGAAAGCGAAAAGTAATTGTCTAGTTTTGTGATAAATCACTACCCTTGAGTACCAAAAATCACCGCTTAAACAAGGAAATAAATAAATAAATGCATTTGTTAAATGACAATCTTTATTCGTGACAAACCCTTTCCAATTTTGAATGTGAAAATACGTCGATTTCAGAGTCTATGATACATGTATGTATTGACAGTTTTCCCCAGCAACAGTTCTACTTAAAAGTTTGGGTCGTCACGCAACATTCCTTCCCAGAGCAGCGTTGCGTGACATCCCAAATAACGGCTACAGAGGACACTACTTAAAGTTGGGCCTGCTGTTCATTAAGGCGGCGAAATACGAGAAACAAAAACCCTCAACTTGTCGCGCAACATTGTTTCGTTGCAAGTTTTCGTCGATGTTTTCTCGTTTTTCACCATGCGTGATCAACTTGTCGCGCAACAAAAACATTTGTTGCAGGTTGAAGAAATTTGTTGCGAAAAGTAGAGCGCAGGTCAACTTTGAGCAACAAATTTTGCCTTTGTTGCTCGTTTTTCATCAAACTCTCAACTTGTCACGCAACAAATTTGCCAATGTTGCGCGACAAGTTGAGGGTTTTTGTATCTCGTATTTCGCCGCCTTTAGTTTTCGAAGGGCATGGTCATGGAATAGAGGCGAATTGGAAACACCTGCAATGCATCACGGAACCGTTTGTCTCGTTTACGATGTTTTCCCGGAAATTACCGTGGTTTACGTGTCACTGCATATATTCACACTTCATTATTAATACTACAACTAATATGACACTAATAATTTGATCAAGCCAACAAAATATGACTTAATTTTGATTAGTTCTGTTTCTAAATTATTACTATAAACAACAAAATCAATTTAATTTAACAAAATAACTGTCTACCAAATTATCTCTTATTATTTTAATGCTGGTAATAAATTATATCTGAAACAAAAAACCACGCTTTTACATTTGTTTATATCTATACATTATCAAAATTTCAAGCCAGTTCCCAATAAAATATTAGAAACTTAGCATGATCAAACTGTGTTTTCATTTCAAAGTTTTTCTGTTGAAATTTATTTTTGGTAGTTTGAAAATTTTCAAACGGATTCTGAGTTTGATTTTCATTTTTCTGTCTCAGCGTTTGGAAATGAAATTTGAACTATATATCCTTATAAAGGAGCTCTGTCATTGAGCAGCGATATTTGGGGTTTTAAATTCATGGATTGTTCTACTGTTTTATAAAATAAAAAATATATATATAACTAAAAAAAATTGATGGCAGTTAATATTGCAAGAACCTTTTTCTAAAAATGTTGTCGACCAAAACCTGAACCAACTGTGAAACTGCAAACAGATTGAATTTTCAAGTTGTCTATATAAGAATTTAAAATACTTTTCTACAAAATTACTGTTAGGTGTATTTTTTTTTCTCATCCACCTCTTTTAGAGCAAAAAATCAAAGACAGCTCTCCTTTAAAAGTAACATAAAATTAGTATATGAAATCACACGGGTCCAAAGTGCAATTACCAAAACTTTTCACATCTATGCCCACAAATTACGTGAAGCCCACAATGTATGGGGAAAGGAACAAAAGTTTTGGATTCAAGGCTTTTTAGCACACAGCTACACTGTACTAGTTGGGAGAGTAAAAAATATTTGCTCATAAATTAAATTGGGTGACAACAAAATAATAAAAGGTCCATATAATCAACCCTAATAGTAACAATTTCGACGGTGACTTATCAACATAAATATATACAAATTGTTTACAGCCCATTTTAATGCAGTGCACAGACCTGGGTTTTTCAAACATAATTTGTCCATCATGGTCTTCCCATGATCAGACAGTTGTGAAGGAAATTCACATATAAACTGAATTCACAGAGTAAATAATGATGTCCTGAAATAAACAAAAATCCATAAAGATCTCACCTTATCTTCAGCGAAACATGTTTGAAAAACCCATCTCTGCACACTGCATGAAATCGGCTGTAAAAAGTCACAACTTATGGGTCTCTTATCCTTCATTTATATTCTGATCTATCCCAAGGTCAAAATCTTGAACAAGCTAACTATTAATAGGTGATTCTAAGTGTTGAGTGTAAAGACAAAACCTCAGAGTAGTAACATTGAAATGAATGAGCAGTGCATTCAATTTTGAAAATAAAATTTCTCTCACTTTTTAACTTGGGAGTGACACTGAAGACATTAACAATTATTACATTTACAAACTTCTTTAAGTTAAACCGCACTATTATTACAATCACATAAAATAACTATTTACATATTTCCCACTTAAAGCATTAAATTCTGTCCAACAGGAGCGTTAATTTACATGATATTTATTTTATGCTGACCAAAGTTAAGGCCAGTTTACACACTATGATTGGTTGGCCAGACAGTTATGAAACATGAATCATACATGTAAATTTGGCATGGGATTTAACACCCGATATTACAAATTTGTTGCAGTACACGGTGACAGTTGTTTTTAATCAGGCCGATTTTTGACCTGGCATAACAATGGTAAAGAAATCCAGCCAAGAAATTGTGCCAGCCACCATAGACTGCGAAACAGTCCATATTTATGCGAGTCTGTCGAAAAAAGTGGCAATAACTGAAGCGACAGAAAAGAACCAGAGTGAGTCTGAATACAGAGAGTGTGACTGGGGAGGATGTGTGACGCTCACACGTGAGGGTCGGTGCTTTGTGGCTCTCCTTGTTAGCCTGCAGTGCAGGAATTTGTTAGTGTGTGAGTGCTGAATTAAGTGTCTGTGTTTATCTCCCACACCCTTGGTTGTGTCTTTTGACTCGCATCAGTCTGTGGTTTACTCAGCTCTTGTTCATCCCCCAAATACACCAGCTTTACAGGCTACTTCTCATGACGGTCGGTGCTTTGTGACTACTTCTTGAGCTTAAGAAGGGAAAACTCATGACTGTTTTGCAGTCTACAGCTACCAAATCAGACTAAAAAATGTAGCAATAGCAAATAAACTGCCCTGTGTACTGAAAATTAGCTAAAATTTACCTGATGGTCTGTTTACAAGTAAGGCCATTTAAAAAAAAACAAAAACAAATACTATGGTTCCCGTTACCCAACCGATTCTTTATTGCTTTTGGTATAAAACAATCACAGGCCAAAAACGGGAGATCTCTTGATCTGAGATCTCTTGAGGTCTCTCTGAATTTTTTATGAAAACAAACGGGCCTAGCCTGAAGTTTATTGCTCTGGTCAGGATTTTGCTATCTTTATTTTATTAAAATGTTATTACCAGTAATAAACCAATTGGCCAAAAAAGTAGGAACTTTCCTACCACACCTATTAACTGTTTTTTTCAGTGCTACTGCAACTAGAATTACAATGATTTACTGTAGTGTGGCCTGAAATGTACAACACAAACCAATTTTACAATGCTGTTCCATCTTGAATTTCATCACTTTCCTGTACAGCAAGTACATCAGGTTTGGATCTGCTTGGCATTTGAGTTTCAACCTCATTTTCATTAACCAGTTCTGCCGTTGATACATCGAGGCTGTTTGATGAGGAGTCCTGTTTGGTGTCATTTTGTTGGTCTTCATGTGCATCCAGCTCCCCTTCTTCCATCCATCGGTGCTGTGTATTTAATAACGAATCCTCTTCTGGCTGGTTTATCATTGGGAAGCGGACTCCATCTCCAATACTGTCCAAGAAAATATTCAGTTATCCCTGTCACCATTTTTAAGAAGCCAATGAAAAGGCATTTATAATAATTGCAGGTGAAAACCCAGAACCTGATTAAGTATTTAATCGTATCAATGACAAAATTCTTGATTGTGATTTGTCGTCCACCTGCCTTTTTCTTACGTAATTGGCACACGGTCACATGGGTGTCCAATTACAGCAATCTGATTAAAACTTTTTGCAATTGGATACCTTTAATTGGACACCTAAGTTGTTGCGTTGCATCAATCAGGTACATTTAATTAGGTTCTATTTTGCTTTTCCTACAGGTTTCAAACTGATAAAAAACATACTTGACGTTTTGAGTACAAAAAAATCCACATCAACTTTTTAATCTTGAATACTTCGTGTTGTACAATTCAGAGGTAATTGTGCTCGTAATTATATTCTACTTGTTTTCTAAGGGAGCTTGGGCTGCAGATGGGCTGCAGATGGTCATGGTCAATTATGGTTTATCCTCTTTTAACCCTTAACTCCCAAGAGTGCCAAACATCAAAATTCAAGAAAAATCCCAAATTTCATTTTGTAAAATATTGATAAACAAATGGTACCATGCAAAAGTACTGCTGAAGAGGTTTTGTTTGAATGGTCACACCATAGGATTTTGTCCACAGACTCAAAAGTTAGAACTACACTACATGTCTCCATAATTGACTCTGGGAGTGAAAGGGTTAACAATTCTCTTTATATATTCCTGTTGATGTTCTACTAGACTACGAGTAGTCCCTCCTTTTTCCTCAGGGATAGTAGAGCGAGCGAAACGCGAGCGCGCGTGAAAATCACCCCACGCGAGAAAGGCGAGATGCGCAGCTGGGAGAGAGAGAAAAAGCAGCGTGTTGTGCCTTTCTCGCGTGGGGTGATTTTCATGCGCGCTCGCATTTCGCTCTACTATCCCTGAGGAAAAAGGAGGGACTACTCATAGTCTAATGTTCTACAAGCATAACAGAAGTACTTTGGAGCAGTTTTGACCCAAAATAAATCCCCATGACATACTGCAGTATTTGTAGCTCCTTTAAACTTCTTCATGTATCAATGTCAAGATGATTATACCAAACCATTTTGCAGAAAAAGAGAGCTCACCTTGTGTACACAGGCAAACACCAGTACCATCTATTAAGCCCCAGAACTTGTTCTGCATTCTTTATAGCAGCACCCAGACTAAAACCATCTTTATCAGGGCCATAATAGAAATGAGGAACTCTAAAGGATTCTGAAAACACACAGAGAGAGGAATTCAGAACCACATCAATAAGAGATTCAAGTGTCTGCCAGGGCTGTTCTCTAGCAGTGCCTGGATGCCATAGGCAACTAACTTTTGTCTTTGGGCGACAAGAAAAATGTAGTTTTTCCACATAGCATCACTGCTGGGCACTGTTTAGTCGAGAGTTAAGAATTAACTTCACATAATTATTGTTACATTGCAACTACAACTCACCCAAAGTTGTCTTGTTACTTCCAGTAAGGTATAAATGATAGCCAAACAGTGACCAAAGGCTAATACAAAACATAAGAGCAACAAAAAACAGGAACAAGATGTGTAATTTACCATCACCGTCCAAGGTGTTCTGCAAAAGAAAATAATAATAATCGCATTATCAACACTTGGTGTATTATAATACAGAACTTTGAACTTCCTGTAAGCAATCTCTCTTATGGGAGGTGGTCGCTTACAAGCGGTCGGACTACAAAAAAAAAATGAGTGCCACCCATGTTTATGTCGTGGTTCAAATTTTTCTTTGGTTTGAAAATCTTCAAACCAGTTTGATTTTTGTTTTTCTTTGTCTCAGTTTATGGTAATGAATCTGAGACAAAGGGAAAATAAAAAAATAAACTGGGGTCAATTCAATAAAACTTTTACAAGTGTAATTTACAAGTGTAGCTATTGTTTTCAACCTCTGAAACAATGGCTTCACTTGTAAATTACACTTGTAAAAGTTTTATTGAGTTGACCCCTGTTTTGAAAATTTTCAAACCAAAGAAAAATTTGAACCACAACATATACATGGCTTCTTTGCCATGTGACTCTTTTGGATCATGCGAGAAGACAGAACCAAAGACTGTTGGCAGATAGTCTTGTTGTGTGATTCAAACAGTCACTTGCTGGAAGAAGTGCCTGTGATAGCCAAACAGCAACCAAAGACTAATACAAAACATAAGAGCAACAAAAACCAGTAACAAGTCGTGTAATTTACCATCACTCTTACAGGAGGTGGTGGCTTACAAGAGGTCAGACTACAAAAAAAAAACTAGTCTGCTATATTAAATTCTTCATTCTTCTTCTCAAGTCGACATACAAATATGATTACTTTGCCACCGTCTTGAATTCAAGAACCATATCATGACCTTAATATTTAAAGCTGAATGCATATTAACCCATTGACACCTGATGATTTTTACGTTTTTGAGTGATTTTATGCATACACACGCCCCATAGGATTTCGTGACTTCATATTTGGAGTTACCATTGAAAGTGCTGCTGTTCTAAAACACTGAAGGCTCGAGTTTACTGGAAACGTCATTGTGACGATCTCATTTTGCTTGGTTGATTTGCAATAAAGGGTCCAATATGAATTATCTATGATTTTTGGTAAGTTCACAGCCATTTTTCATCTTTAGTAGCTGCCTGATGAGCATCATTAAGCTTGGAGGTAGTTCAGAGTCCACTTCTTAATGAAGCGAGTTAGGTGTTGTACTTCATTTACAAATTTGGCTCGTTGAACTGAAAAAATGGCCGCCTGGAAACGAAGTAGCTTTGGGACTCGACTCTGGATGAATTTCTCGACCTACCGCGGCATATTTTGGAAGTTGCGACCACAGGAGAACACAACAAGCGCGAAATTTCGGCGGTGGGTCAGAGTGGTTGTGGACTTAGTATATATATGAAAATTGTGGAGGACGGAATGGACGCTGTCAAAAAATCTGTTTATTTCCCAGCATGCAGTGCGGTGGTGATGTTGAAAATCGAGGCAAGGTGTGTATGCACTAGTATAAGAAGCTGTAGCTAGGCCCGAGCAACGAATAAGAGCAAAAAAATTCACTGCTAAGCTAGGACTAGGACTGAATTTTGCTGTAAATGTTGACTTTTGGATTTGCTACGATTTGAATAAAAAAAACTAAAGGCAAAAAAGGCTGGTACAAAAGTCGGAACGGATCAACTCGGATCGGATCGGACCGGACCGGATCCAGTCCGGGTCGGATCAACTCGGATCGACCCGGATCATAAAAAAAAAATGAAATGAGAAAAAATAAGAATTTTACCCAATTGTAGGTTAAAATTCCTCTCAGAAATAGGCCAAATCAAGTAGGCTTTGCAACGTTTAGAGCTCCGTGGCGTTCACCCACCATTTTGTTCACTGGTGCCAGTTCCACTCGGATCATTTTACGAACTTAGTTCGTTGCACGCTCCATCGATCGATCATATAAACATGGACCCAGCTGAAGGCGAGGAAGGTAAAATGTAGGCCATCTTTCTCCCCACCATAAATAAATTCATGTCGTCTCAGGGTTAGTACGACAGTAAAGAAACTTCCTTTTCGCTACGCAACCACGAGTTCTATAAACTTGTGACAAAAAGCAACATCGCCTGCTGTAAAAAAAAAACAATATGAACATTCTGAGTTACAGAAACTATAATTTTCTTGAAATTAAGTACTTTCATTGAGAAAGATGGCCTAGATTTTACCTTCCTCGCCTTCAGCTGGGTCCATGTTTATATGATCGATCGATGGAGCGTGCAACGAAACCACGAGTTCGTGACCTGATCCGAGAGGAACTGGCACTAATAAACAAAATGGCGGGTGAATGCCACGGAGAACGGAGAACGCCACGGAGCTCTAAACGTTGCAAAGCTTACTTGATTTGGCCTATTTCTGAGAGGAATTTTAACCTACAATTGGGTAAAATTCTTATTTTTTCTCATTTCAATTTTTTTTTATGATCCGAGTCGATCCGGGTCGATCCGACCCGGACTGGATCCGGTCCGATCCAATCCGAGTTGATCCGTTCCGACTTTTGTACCTGCCTAGGCAAAAACGTGATTTTTGTTGTTTTTCTATGACGTTAAAAACGGTAATTTTTGTTATTGTCCAAATTCAAACGCTGATATTCTGCAAAAATCGCTGACTTTTTTGTGTTTATTGGGTATCTCAATTTGAAAGACTTTCTAGTCAATGCTCACAACTGCTAGTTAAGGCAATGTTCGCACGATTGAGAAAGTTACAATTTTTTAAAGCAGTGGAGTCTTGTACGGGCGGTTACGGGCGGTTCAGGTGTCAATGGGTTAATGTAATACAGTATTTGCTTGAATTAATGTCTAGGGATTAGCTATACTCAGTTGCTTGGACAAACAGAAATTGGTATAAATAAACATTCCTGCCACATAACCCAGCTCTGAAGCATTTTCAATTAAAATTAAAGCAAATTACAATTTCTGTCGACCATTCAATAAGGAGTGTGAGGTTGAAGGGGGTGCTTAACAAGAGGTGCGTTTCATTAGAAACAGTACATTTGTGTTAAATATGGTAACTTTTTGATACCATAAATAGAAATGAATTTTACGCGCATTTATGGTAAGATCTGCTTTCATTGCATCATAAGATCTGCTTTCTCTCCATTGACATTACTGTATCTTGGATAAAACTTCTTCTTTCAGCTTCTCAGTTCCTTGCAGAAAGGAAGTCTAAACTTGGACAAAACTGGAACAATATTATTATAATTATAATTATTTGTTGTTATATACCGAATGCAAATATGGCCGTCCAACAGTTTTTTGTTTGGACAAGTTCTCAAGAAAAGGCAGGTACAAAAGTCGGAATGGATCAACTCGGATCGGATCGGATCGGACCGGATCCAGTCCGGGTCGGATCAACTCGGATCGACCCGGATCGACTCGGATCATAAAAAAAAAATTGAAATGAGAAAAAATAAGAATTTTACCCAATTGTAGGTTAAAATTCCTCTTAGAAATAGGCCAAATCAAGTAAGCTTTGCAACGTTTAGAGCTCCGTGGCGTTCTCCGTTCTCCGTGGCATTCACCCGCCATTTTGTTTATTAGTGCCAGTTCCTCTCGGATCAGGTCACGAACTCGTGGTTTCGTTGCACGCTCCATCGATCGATCATATAAACATGGACCCAGCTGAAGGCGAGGAAGGTAAAATCTAGGCCATCTTTCTCAATGAAAGTGCTTAATTTCAAGAAAATTATAGTTTCTGTAACTCAGAATGTTCATATTGTTTTTTTTTTTACAGCAGGCGATGTTGCTTTTTGTCACAAGTTTATAGAACTCGTGGTTGCGTAGCGAAAAGGAAGTTTCTTTACTGTCGTACTAACCCTGAGACGACATGAATTTATTTATGGTGGGGAGAAAGATGGCCTACATTTTACCTTCCTCGCCTTCAGCTGGGTCCATGTTTATATGATCGATCGATGGAGCGTGCAACGAACTAAGTTCGTAAAATGATCCGAGTGGAACTGGCACCAGTGAACAAAATGGTGGGTGAACGCCACGGAGAACGGAGAACGCCACGGAGCTCTAAACGTTGCAAAGCCTACTTGATTTGGCCTATTTCTGAGAGGAATTTTAACCTACAATTGGGTAAAATTCTTATTTTTTTTCATTTCATTTTTTTTTATGATCCGGGTCGATCCGAGTTGATCCGACCCGGACTGGATCCGGTCCGATCCGATCCGAGTTGATCCGTTCCGACTTTTGTGCCTGCCTCTCAAGAAAAGAAAAGCAATTGAATAATGATAAAGATCAGGTCAGAATTAGTCATTGTGTGTATTTTCAAGGCCATAGTCTTATTTTAGGAGAAGTTATAACCAATCAAATTTTTGGAAAAACATGAAAGCAAGGCTAGTGAGGCTAGGATGCCTTTTCTCATACAAATGCTTAAAATTTCAGCGAGCCATAACTTTGCAACCATTTAACCAAAAACACTCAAACTTTGCAAGATGATACATTTAGCAGCACTTGCTTCCGTGATATCATTAACTTCGCTGAAAGCTTGGCTAAACAAAAAACTGCCTGACGGCCATATTTGCATTTGGTGTATTGTTCCAATCATATTTACAAATAATTATATTAAAAAAAAAAACTTAAAAGCAGTGCAACTCACATTCCAAAATGCTACAAAGTACTTTGTAACTGTTCCTGTGACATACAGTGTGTAAAGGATCGCATAAAACAGGAACAAAAGGAAGAACTTGTAGTTTGTAAACCCTACACAGTTATTTACCCACGGACAGTGGTGGTCCATTTTTAAAATACACCTGCAATGAATTAGATGGAATTAAATTTAAAGCTGAAATAAATACATCAATCAAATCAAATATCAAATGTTGTTTATAGTGGACGAGCACTTAGCTGTATAGCTAATTCACAGGCACGCCACTCAAATATTGAAACAAATATTGCAAATTAAACATAACATGTTAAAAATCCCGACTGGCAGGAGGCAGACCAGTTGGCTACTGACAAGCGTGGCTGAGGAGTTGAACTCGGGTCTACCGTGAAACAACTCCAGCGAGTGGTCAGAGCGGGACTTGAACTTGGGACCTCCGGATTTCAAGTCCGGCGCCCTAACCACTCAACCACGCTGCCTCCTATTGTATTACATGTATGTCTGCTATGATCACCTTTGGTGACAAACTAAGATTGGCCACACCATAATAAATTGAATTCAATTTTGGGCATTGGCATTAGGTTAAGTCCCTCTAAACATTATATAGGCCGGGGAATCCTTGCCGATGCCATTGTTAACATTTTGCCTTACTAGCATAAATAAAATAGACTGCATCAACTTAATTAGCATGCCACACTTGTAGTCAGTGTAAATTAGCTTCCAAAAACTGTAAATTAACAAAGACTGAACATGTATAGAGTTGCTCTTCGGCCATAATTTTTTACAGCCAATTTCACTGCTGTGTGCAGACCCGGGTTTTTCGAACATGATTTACCGGCTATGATTCACCGAAAGGTTACCAAGCACCATAGCTCGTTGAGATTCTTACACGTAACTGATGTAATGTAAATAGCCATGAAAGCTTACCACGAAGATCTGAGGTGGCGTATAATCTACCACCAACACAATTACCGAAGCTCCATGAAGGAAACATTGAGATGCCTTTTTACAAGTACTAGATTTGTATCAAATATTCAAAAATTGTACTAATAGCGGGGAGACGTGAGCCGAAAGCGACGACCAGGATGGCAAAGAATCCTGTCATGTAAGCTTATATGAAAATAATTTGTAGAGACATGTAAAGCTGTGGAGACTCACAGATATTATAAACAATGCTATTAAATAAATACAGCTAGGGGTCTGCACACAGCAGTGAAATCGGCTGTAATTCTTTGAAGGTTCATTTCTCAAAAAGTATTTACGGTTGTCCAATATCAGGCTCAAATTTCCAGAGCCTACTAAGTTTGGCAAGCTCTTTGGATTTGTGGAGTTCATTTTTATGTGAAGGGAGTTGTGTCATTTGCTAAGGAGGCAAAACACATAAACAAAGACCCTCCTCCCTGCATGACCACTTCTCAGAAGCCTCTCTTCAAGTGACATCCTTCAATATCAGATTTCCTTTTTCAGCCAAATCACTAATATATTTGACACATCTGGTAGGTGGCCACCTTTTTAAAGGTGGCTGGACACAGTTTTCGATGACCTGCGCCTTATTTATCATGATTTTAAAACTACTCATGCCTGGATGCCTTTTTAATTTTGTGGTTTGGTTGTTGCATGTGGCATTGCAATGGCAACAAGGCTGAATATACACCAGCCTTAAAAATTTGGTTTGGTTCCATTGCAAAAAATCCAGTCGTTAGATTTTTTCCATTGTTTGCCTGCAACAAACTCAGAAAAATTCCAACTTGTTTACGTTGGTCTTATAAAATTTTAACAGAGAGATTTATAACAAGTCCTTGTTTAATGCTCTCACATTACTGGCTGGAAAAAAATCAATAAATTTGGGGGGTAGGCATGGTCAAATGGTAAGAGGTGCTTATTAAATTTGTAATCCAGATGGCCTGGGTTTACATGTAAGTCCACCTCCCTCACAACTAGATGTTAGACCCTCCCCCCCCCCCCCCCCCCCCTCCCCATTACTTGGGAATCTGAACAATTATTTTATTTAATTTTTTTATTATTATTAGCACTGCAGTGCTAAACACTTAGAAACATAAGGAAAGGTATTTATTTACTCAACTTACTTTTTACACATGGAACAGTGATGACATCGATCAGGTTTTATAGCTTGACAGATATCACAATACCTAGCAGCTGGAATTGGAGCAACCATGATTAAAATATTTTGAAGTAAAATGAAATCAAACGTGCCATACATGCACAAAATTTGTGATAATGGTCATGTAAGCATCTACTTATAGTAAAGGTCAATTAGGGAAGGTGGGGAAAATAATTATGCACTAGGAGGCATTTCCATGATAAGAATGTACATGTACTAGGACCTGTACAAACTCTAATCAATCTGATACTTTTCAACATGTACACTATATAAGCAAAACATTGAACCATTACTGCGCCTTTCAATAACATGCGGAATTTGAAATTCAAATTTCCACCAACGGTTGCGTTTTACACTGTCGTCAATCATCTTAGCTTACCTCTCAGGAAACAGATCTTCACTTCAATAAGTTCCAAAGGTCATGTCCGTGCATTATGATTGGTAGATTTCGATCCATTTTGTTTGTTTCTTTTTTACATGGTCCGTTGGCTTTCGTATTAATTATGATTGATGACAGGGAATAACGCAGCTGTTGGTGGAGATTTGAATTTCAAATTCCGCATGTTATTGAAAGGTGCAGTAAGACAGAACAGTCAAGACGTCGAGACTAGAGGGTTTGCCCTGAATTTTACCACTACTCGACACCAAAAATATGAGAACCACCCACATGCATGTGGACAACACAACTTTGTCAACTTATGGTTGTTGTATGAAAGCAGCTTTAAATAAGTGCTAAGATCTTGCTGGAAGTGCTTAATTAATAATACCTCGTGTCAGTTCAAATGATCACATCACTGGGCAGTGATGTGAATTAAGTCATTGGTTATCATCATGTCAAAGAACCAACATCATTGTTCAAACAGAGTAGGGGATAGACATTGTAGTCCCAGCCATTCCTATTTAGGATTCTGGCTAGGATCTTAATCCTGTTTAGGATCCTACAGGATCCTGCAAAATCCTATAGGATCCTACATAGGATTTTTACCAGGTCCAGTGTGTGGTCTGGCCTTGCCATTTCTTTCATTCACTTCACATGCATGTACTATGGGTTGGGTGGGTTACATTGAGATCAAAATAGACTGATAGTGACAGCAGCCAGAAGCACCTTCTTCTGATCTCACTGTGAATACTATGTAAAGCAAACACATGACTGTGTTGTCTGCACATTCATTTGTAACACATTATTACCTATCCTACTCAAGCTCCCCCATTAAACTTTTTGAACACACATATTAATTTTAAAACGTCTGTAACACATTTCTTACCTCCTGATATAGTTTGAGTAACAACTGGCAGTTTTCTTGAAACTTTTTCTAAAACCTCTTTTGGATCCTACAAAACAAATTCCACAGTAAGAATCCAAAAACAATATTATTGCAATCATAAACAAACACTACATGTACCTTGTTTAGCCTGCAGCTGAAAAATTAACTCATCCTTCAGTTTTACAAACAAGTTTGGTTAAATGGCAATCTAGAAATACTAACTGCTGAGATGTGAGAAATTTCTCAGCATATTTAGAACTTATCGCAATAAGCATTGAATTAAAAAAACGGTTCAGGCAGTCACAAGCTTGCTCAATTTAGAAATAATATATCAAACACAACAAAGAGTGTTTCAATAGGATATCCAAATACCGAGAAGGTTAGTGTGTTCACTTGAAAAACGAGGCGCAGTTGAGTTTTTTGTTAACTCACTTTGAGGTGTTTGGATACCTGATAAACACTCTCTCGAGTGTTTGGTATAGCTTCTCAAACTGATCATTAAAAAGATGCGGAGAAAATGAAGGAATAAAATAGCCAAAATCTATGCTACATGTAATTAAGACAGGATATCCAAACCTCCTTCACGGTAGTGATTTCTTTTGTGTTCTCATCATGAATTATTAATGAGTTTAAGAGGTTGATTTCCAGATGGTCACCTAGACTTTCTACATGAAGCATGATTGTCTATTTCTTTTCCCATGAAGAGTGTTTAAGGTTTTATTTATTTATGAATATGAATATGAAAATTGGTGATTCATGAATTCTAATTTCAATGAAGATCTTTTTACATGCTCTTACTTAGACATTTATTGACCTTTTTTGATGATTACTAAGCAACGACCGATCATATTGTCTATTGTACCAGTATAAAAATTATTCATTCCAAGCATTTTATTTCCATATGCTCAGAGTAGCTCTTACACACCTGTTCTAAAAGTGAATACTAGAGAAGTGATAAAAAGTGAGTATAAACCCAAATGATTCTTCTGATTTGCCTAAGTTCGCAAAAATTACATACAGTCACATTTTTGTCATGTGTACCTTATCTCAGGGATTCTGACAGGGTGCGGGAAAAAAACTAAAATTGTGCGGGAGTTTTGGGGCAAATTGTGCGGTAAATTTCTTCGATTGTGCGGGAAATTGTGCGGGATTGCGCAATCCTGTGACCAACCAAATATTCAATCACCAGTGTTCTAGCCAGGCCAGAAAAATATGACAGGGAGGAAATTCTGCATAAATGAAAAATACAAATAGATGTTTTACTTTGGGGATCAAAATGTACCAGCAATCGCCAATTTGCGGCTGTTTTTCTTCACCAAAGTTTATTTGTCTCAACAAAACCACATTGCGTGACACGATGAACTCGATCGGGTAAAACCGAAATACCACTCAAAATAAAATGTTTCCGATCTGAGCGAGTTCCTTTATTAAAAATCCGTACATTTTATGTAGTGTGAATAATTTCCATTAAAGGTTCACACAATTTCTTCGAAAGTTTGCCGCAAAAACAGAACCTCGAGATGTATGCAAATCGCGTGCTAAATGTAATTTGATAGCATGTTTGTTTTGCATTTTCCTGAATGAAAACGTCTTTCACTTGATTGAAAAAATCAAATCCAGTATTCTGATCATTCAGAACTTAATAATTTTCTCCTATCAATCCGAAGTTCCAGCGCTTTAATAGTTTGTTTGTCGATTCGCAAACTTGATCAGTTCTTTGCGAAATTAATTCAGACAGAGTGACATTTCATTTCGGCGCGACGGTACATTTCTTCGGTGTTTCTTCTTTGGTCCCCAACATATTAAACTGAAAGAGGAAGCGTAAGCGCTCGATAAATATCGACAGGCTGCTAAGAAAAACAACATGATGTCTGGAAAACGACAACTAAAAAGCTACGCGAAAAATTCGGTAGGAAGTCGGATAGAAGTAAAACTGAGACTAGTTCCCAGGACGGCGAAGAGAACGCCTTGTTGTTTTTATATCGATCGCTCGAGCTGTTCGAGGAAAGCGAGGGATTTCTCGATTGTTTGGAAGGAAAATGGACTGAAAATAGCCTAAAACGTTTCTCGAAATCTTAGTAATCAATAGAAATACCTGATTTAATTAAAATTTTAAGCAAATATTTCAGTATTGTGCGGGATTGTGCGGGTTTGACCGAATTGTGCGGTCCCGCACCCGCGCACCCTGTCAGAATCCCTGTTATCTTAAAGAGACAATGCTGTGATATGCTGATCCAAGTGTAATTTTGAGAAATTGCTACATAATTTAAAGTTAATAGTCAGTCACATACCCCATTGTCTAAGGCTTCTCTGTCTGCTCTGGATAAGAAAAACTGGAATAAAAAAAATGAAAAAAGTTGGAATGACTTTCACCCAATTTGAACAATCTCAACTTTGCATACAAGTTTTATACCATTTTCCCCACCAATGCAAGTTCTTAGTTACTTTCAGTTTTGTTTACTTTGCAATGAAATGATTTTTTTACAACTTGATTTTTTTACAACTTCAGACTTCAGTCCTGGAAATAATTTTTCTAACTGGACATGGACATGTGTCCTTTCGAAACTCCATTTTGATCAGACATTTTACATTTAGTTTGTTGGACAACTGCCTTTTTGGATATTCCCTGAAACACAATCCATTATATACAATAACATGACATGCTATAAAGGCCAGGATACAAGGTGCAAACGTTTCTTGCAACGTTGCACACAACAAGATTTTTTGGGTGTCAAACAAAGCAATTTGTTGTGCCCAACGTTGCAAAAGTAGAACTTGATTCTACATCTGCACCTGTTGCGTGCGACGAACCAAGAAATGTTGCACCATGTGTCTGGGCCTTAAGAACTTTTACGGTTTACAATGCACTGAGGTGATTTTACAAATGTAAATCTCACAGCCTTTTCTGAATTTTCTAGAATCAAGTCTGAGCTTTTTGCAGCAAAATAAAGTACAAACAGCATATTATGTTGTTTGTACTTTATAATTATTATTTATTAAATAATAATTACGGTTATTTTATACACTGTAGTGTGATGTGCCTTATTGTGAGCACCCAACAAACTTTTTTACAAGTTAGCCATCAGAGAATGGGAATTCAATTGATGAGCACGCCTCCTCGCAAGGATGAGCACGATGGAATGTAATCTTTTTGCTTTGTGTTTATTACAGGAGTGTAAAATTAGTTGCAAAATACAAAGATTGTATTCACTGTATTGCTTCACACACATATGTGCAGTTATGAAAATGATCATAAGAATTAGCTGGTGATATTGCGCAAACTTGTAAAAAAGTTTGTTGAGTGCTCAGGGTAAGGCACGTTGCACTGTAATGTTTTTGGAATCAAAATGCAATGGCTTAACAAGACTTTAGAGACAAAGACCGAGCTATTTTTCTGCTCGGACACCAGGTCTGAGCATAATGTAAAATTAGTCAGACATTTTAGGATTTTGAACAGACAATGACAACTGTTATTTCCAGAACTGAGATTCCATGAAATATGAACTTGCAGTGTGGTAGTGCATGAAACTCCGACTGACAACGACATGTGAACCTCGCAAAATTGCTAAGTGACAAGATTTGAAATTCGGACAGGGAATTTTCACATCCCTACTAACAGGGCCTCATCTTAAAAGGCACATGAGGTGAACATTCACACTCATGCTTTACCGTTTTTGCCATAATATTGGCGAAATGAAAACACAAAATGTTATTTAGTGTGGATGGGGCCTCAATTTGATTGGTACATAATTATACATTACAATTTTCAGGTACTGCACTTTCAATTACATCTTAGCCAACTGAAAATACAGTGCCCTAATAAATGGATCTATCCAGGACAATTTGTCAGTTACATGAAACTAAACTTGTCTTAATGATTTCAAGCGAATCTACCAACAACTCTTTCAAAAATAAGCTTAACTTTGATAAGCTTAATCGAGACATGAAACGGAAATTCTATACATTTGCAAGAACATTATTTTTACCAACACCAAATGGCCTTCCACTCTGATAAATCTTTTCATTGCCACATGGTTACATTTTATAATTCAGAACAAACATGGGTAAGTTTAAATAAAGTTTCAGAGGTATTTTCATGACAAACCTGTGAAGGAACAAGCCCAGATGAAGCGCATATTGTCCGCCAGTAAGATACCATCAACATCACAAAGAAAGGGTGATAAAAAATCAAATACGCAGCTGAAATGAACGATCAGAGATCGTGAGTTTTTATCTCAACTACGTAAAATGATAAAAAAAATACCAAGTTAAATAACGGTGCGGTTGAAGCTCGATCAAGACCCCGATCAAGATGTCGTTTTACACCCGGGGACAATAAATATTGCCGAACGCATGCACAAACAACACTCGCCCTGGATCGCTAGATTTTTAATATTACCTCTTTCGTATGGAGACTGGACACTCTCTGAAACAGAAAGAGATAAATAAAGTTAACGAAGAAAATGTAACAATATACAAGAAAGAAGACAGAACGCTTGAATTAAAGGGCTTAGTAGGGCATGCCTTTCGCATTCATGAAATCGTTGTAAGAAAGTAAAATATAGAACAAGTCCAAAATTGTTGCTCTCACCAAAACAAAGAATCACAACATAAGCGTAGTATGACCAAATAATCACAGTGTTGATAAATAAAACGGGTATCCATTGAAAAGTTTTAAAAAGGCAAGTTAGGATGGCAGCCATGATTGAAATGTTGTTTGTACTCGGCGATCATGCGCAAAATTCCATCTGACCATGACGTCACTTTCAACTATAGTCAATTGTTTTATATAATAAACAATTAGCCACTTGTTTCAAGAGCGGGGGACTAGCTCAAATGGTAGAGCGCTCGCTTAGCATGCGAGAGGTACCGGGATCGATGCCCGGGTTCTCCAACTCGAAGTTTTTTTTTTCTCTTTATTATATTCCTCTTTTTTTCTCTTGGCAGTCACAAAAGCAGATAAACAAGGGAAATTTGAGGCGAACACAATAAAATTTATTACACAAAACACGATTTGATAATAAAAAAAAAAGAAGAAAGAAAGACTGCGCCGAGAAAGACTGGCGGCGCAGTCTTTCTTCTTCTGGTCCTTCTTCGCAAGGCACAAAAAAAACCCGACGATTGGAAGTTAACGTAAAAATTGGATTAAATATAAAGATCTAGAATGCATCCTAATTATTTTGTTGTGCTATTGCGCTTAAGTGGTGGGTACGTTTTAGACTACGTTTACACTAGAGAAGATTTTTCCGGATTGATAAATGTTTCCGGATTTATTAAATTTAGGGTATTCGGATTCGCAGCCGTTTATACTAAAGGGTATACGGATTCGCAACCGTTTACACACATCGATAAATCCGAGGACATTTATGCGGGAACGGTTACAAAGCAGGCGAAAAAGTATCCGGATTCATGGGAACAACTGTTTACACTTCAAAACATTGCGGATTTGCAGTAATCGGATACAAAGTATTCACTTTAGATTTCGGATTCAAAATCTCCGGAGACGCGACCAAACCGGGACGTTTTTATTTCGGATTCATCCACCAGCGTGTAAACGGCAAAACGAATCCGGTACCAAAATGTTCCGGATTCGTCACGAATCCGGAAAAATCTCCTCTAGTGTAAACGTAGTCTTAATAGGATGGCAAAGAAAATAGATGGGGGCGGATGCTCTCTCCCCTCCCCAGAGACCTCGTAGTCACGCTCCACGCTTGGCAAAAAACGCGCGGGGGCTGGGTAGAGGTACAAAGTAAAGCGCGTGGGGAACTCTGGGAAGGGAAAAGAAGGAGAGGAGAGTAGAATGCCTCATTCTCAGGACAATTTGTCAAAACTCCTAGCGATGTGACCCCAAGTCACCGATAGATAGCTAAATAAACTTTATTTAACCACGGACAATTCTTTAGCTATTTACGGAAAAGATCAAACTATAACTACACAACTATAAGATTAACTGTAACTATAAACTACACTATATTAAAAAGCTGCTTTCCGTGAATGCCGTGCCTTCGAGAGCTTTGCTGATTGCGCGTTTGAACGACTCGAGGGATTCCGCGCTACTATAATAATGATAACTAAAACTATTTTTGAAATAATTTGTGCGTGGTAGTGGAACATTAAGTTTGTTCTCGGAGTCCCTCAGGTTGTAGCTTGTATTGCGCTCAGAGAGTTTCGATGCTAAATAGTCCGGAGCTAACCCCTGTAGGCATTTGAATACCATTGTACGCCTTTTGTACGTTTCTGGCGGTCAAGATTTTTCCACCCCAAAATTTCATGTAGTACACAGATGAAACAAGTCAAAAACCAAGTCAAAATTAGACTCGATTCTAGGTGAAGTCTCCACGAACTGCTGAAGAGTCATCATAGGGGCACGATACGATTTTATATGCCGACCGCTGGCGATTTTCGCCAATCGCGGAGATCCGTGTATAAAATCGCCTAGTTTGTCGCTGGCTTTTAAGGTAGAAATTTGGGATTCCCTTTGTGAGAATTTTATACCATTTTCCAAGTCACTGGACCTCGTGTGAAACATTTTCATTCCTCGACTATTTCTGGTATTTCTTGGTGTTACAGAATCTATAGTTGGTTAGCTATTGTGTCGTGCTGTGGGTATTGTTTATTGCCTTTTGAATCTTTTACGTTGTTTTGCAGGGAATGGCAAACGAACGTACCTAAAACGCACGTGCAAAAACATTGTTTTCGCTCTTTAAACCGTTTGTTTTGTTCCGTTCTTGCTGCCGCTGCCGTCGTGATTGCTTGAGCTCCTATTTTTCCTTCGTTCCCCACTGCACTGTATCTGAATGCCTGGAGCAGGCTAGGCGTACTAACCCTGTCACTGGTACACAACTACGCACGTATTGCAGCTAAATAAGAGGTTTTCACAAAACAGGCACAGACTACTTTCCACTATAGATTTTACAAAACTTTATTTAGCAACAATTCTTATAAAATCCTCTACAGTACAAAATGGTGACATCATAAAAAGGACCCAAATAACTCATTTTGCACTCACTTTTAGTTACTCTTTTATATATCAAAACTTCTTGAAAACAATAAATAATGGGGTCTTATTATAAATAACGGGACAGCGGTCTTACTAAGACTAAGGCTAGCATATGAGGACACAAACCCAAGTTACCAAGCCTCCTCTCCGCCATAATAATGGAGAGAAGAGGAGGGCCTGGTACTTGGGTTGATGGTGAAAGCCGACAGCATCGGCGAACTACGAAAAGGGAACTCTCTGGGAACACAAATGCGAACAAAGCTCACAATAGGTTTGCATATTTTCCAAGAGCGACTACTGACTTAAAATGCAAAGTTTTAGTCAACTGTATGACTTTGTGGACTTTATTAAATAAAGATAAATTTTCTTTCGCATTCCTTAGTACGTAATGAAGCCAGCGTTTTTGAACCCGCTAGTTGTAAGCTAATGCGATCAACTTGAAACTCGCCCACACATCTATCGCAGCCAAGCCTGCCAAAACCAAGACCCAGCTTTCACCTCAAAACTACCAAGCACCAAACGCGACCAGACGCCAGACATAATACAAGACAGCTTAAAAGCATTCCCTCTTCTTCGTACTAACAACATCCTTGCAGAGCAACATTCCATCACCCATCACAACTGAATAGTTACGATGCAACCAGAATCAAACAAGCCAACAAATATATGTACACCAAACGCTACTCTTTGCCTCGTCCTTCCTGATTTTTGATATTGTGATTCCCAACTTTCCAATACAAATAAAAAAGTTACTTTCAGAACAATCCCGTCAATAAAATGCGAAGAGCTACAGTCAAAAGTATTCTAAAGTTTTTGGTGAAGTTCTAGGAAAAATTAACAATCGGAACAATTTATTGTTGAAACGATTTACACGATTCCTTTTTTGCGATCATTGTTTTTTTAAAATGACGTGAAACAGTAAGAGAAGCGAGGCGATTTAAAAATAAGTAAAACGGACGGGATTGGAGACTGAAAGTTCACTTTTCAAGAAAAAAACTGGCTGACAACAGACATTAACAAATAAGTGAAAAGTATCAAATCCATCGTCTTCGAGTTTCCAGCAGTTGGCATGTGCTTATTCCGAGGTGGAAGACCACGTAGATGGAACACCGGAGGGATTCCAGATGCTATTCCCCAAGGAAACCAGGGGCTCATAGGAGAGTTGAACTGGAGAATCTTGGTTCTGCCGTGGCTGCACTGGGTAGGACACAAATGAAGCGGCAGATGCAGTGGGAAGGGCATCTGCTGTGGAGCCCGGGCCAAGGTACCCACTTCCCCAGATGGAGGACACATCAGGTGGGGGCGTCCAGGTCACCTCCTGGGTGCTGAATGGAGACTTGGGTCCCGTAGCGGCAACACCACCAGACCAGTCAGCAGGCATCTTACTGAACAATGCATCAACAGCATCAGCCTCAGAACTCGTAGGCTGCACAGGGCTTACAGGTGGATAAACAGACCATCCATCACTGTCAAGAGGGGATTTGCCTGCATCCCAGATCTCAGTCATAGTTTTGTTGCTGGTCACGGCGCCACCGTTCATATTGCTAGCATCTAAGAAGTTTACCCAGTTGTTGGAACGCCATGCGCTCTTTCCGTGAAACTGATCATCCGCGGCGCGAGAGGACGAGCTGAACAGACTGTCAGGGTTATTGTAGCATTTGTCATTGGGGTTCCACAAGTTGGGATGTCCACTTGGGTAACTTCTGTTGCGTGTTGCACCACTGTCGGACAAGCCCAAATCACTCAGATTAAACGGACGAACCTTCTCCTCCAACGAAGCTGGTTGTTTCTTCAGGCTTTTGCGGGGGAAGGACTGACTCTCCAGCAACGACGGGCGGGAGGCAGGCAGAAAGTGGGAAGGAACCATCTTGTCAGGCTGCTCACCAACAGGACTGGTGGGTAACGAGGGGGGGTCTGGGGGCAGTGCCCAAGGGCTGCGTCTCAGGTTGGACAGGCCAAGGTCATCTCCAGTTTTAATAGATTTTCTGGCACCTAAGCACAGGTAAAATGGAATATTAAAAAGCAATGAACATCACGATAACAACAGCTTATTTCACTGACGGTTAGATCCGGGTAAATTTGCAATGCATGTTTTATCTAGATCAAATGATTTTTTCTCAAAAGAAAGGAGAGAGTTCGCAATATAGGTAAAAGTTAATGTCCTTAGAAATGGCCGCTCCACAAGTTGTGCCCGTTACATTAAGGGGGTGTTTCTTGGTGTTGCGGAAGCCATTGTTGGTCAGCTTTTGTGTTGTGGTGTGGGTATCGTTCAGTGTCTTTTGAATCTTTTGTTTTACGTCATTTGTGATCACACCATCCGCAACACCAAGAAACTACCCGTTAAGGTTTGTAATAAGCGTTGTGAAGTCCAGTCCAAAGATCCAAACGGTTACACATGACAACGGTTTCAAAAGATTTCTTCGTTTCATACGTCAAGACATCTAACTGATGCTTTTCTAACCTGCGATCAGACTTTGTTAGTTCTCATAAATGGAGAGTTCTTCAAGAAAATTCGCTATATCCAGCTATTAGTTTTATTGGGCTGGCACTGTATTGGATTAATTTGTTTTTGTTCTCTTATAGCCTTACCTGCCGCCGACCAAGATGGACCAACCCCACCTTCTAGGGGTACTGACTTGGTGCCCTTAACACGTGACTTGTTCCCCTTCGCTGCCGGCGGTTTAACCTGCTCCGCACCGTTTGAACTATCGCTGCTGACTATGCTACTGTAACTGCTACTGCGACTGCTGCCGCTCAACAGAGTTGGAGAGGTGGGAGGAGGTGAGTCTGACAGAGTTGTAGACAAGGCTGACGATTTGTTGTAAGCCTTCCTCTTGTTGAGTTCTTGCTCGTCAAAGTTGTTCTCCTTGGAAGAAGCCTGCATATTCTTGCCCAATGCCAGCGACATAACTGCCGCAGCAATGGCATGAGGTGATGTTGCTCCTGGGTGTCGCAGTTCGCTCGTCTTTACACTGTCAGGGCTGTTAGCATTGCTGTGATTTTTACTGATTTGTCCACTGTTCTGGTTTTTCGCTGGAACATCTAAGTTCTTCGGTCTCCCGACACTGCATGCTGACTGAGCATCTCCTCTCTTGGGCTTGCTACCAGCATTCTCCGTGACACTCTTGCGGTTCTTTCCTCTGTCTTTTCCACTCTCGACTGTCTCAGCAGCAGCCGTATGACTCACATGCTTGGTACAGACCAGTTGTGCATCAGTGGGCAGACTTCCTTGTCGTGTCCTGTTTGTCTCCTTTGATGGCTGCTGTATTCTGACTTCTGGGACAGACTTGTCTGACGAGCCATCGCTGCAACTATCATCTGACATTGCACCTTCATCGTCCTTACTCTTAGCTGTCGCACTTTCTTTCATCTTCATTTTCTTGTCCTTGTCATCTTTCTTGTTAATAGCTTTTGTTCTTCGTTTCTGTTTTCCCTTAGGTTCTTTGGAGTCCTTCCAATCCCTCTTAGGTACTGACTCGCACCTATTTGGAATTACTACACTTATGATTTCATCATTAACATTTTCAGGGTAAGATTTGTTCTTCTCTTCCGCTCTTTTACTGTCTTCCGCTGCTCTCTGTTCATTTCTCTTTGGTTCAGCAACCTTTCGACTTGTGCTTCCAAACGTGTCCGTTGTGTTTCTTACGGCTGCTGCAGGTTTTGATTTGCTATCTTTGACTCCAGAACATGTTTTACTCTCCAGGGGAGGGCTGGTCGACCTAGCCCCTCGAGAATCTGTGTTTTCAACCGTATTTGATTGAGCTTTTACAGGCATTTCAATTCTTGTATTCCGATTTCGCGTCACGTTGGTTTCTTGTCGTGTAGCACTAACTGCTGGTGTTTTTATATTATTATTTGTGGGTAAATTATTTGATAAGCTTGCAGCAGTCGTGCTGTCACTGCTTGGAGGTCTGTCAGCTGTCAATGGTGTTGTTTCCCTGCTGTCCCGTGTTTCTCTTTTTGATCTCTTTTGTCCAACTGTTGGCTCTTCTTTCACAAGAACTCTGGAGACAAATGACAAAAGAAAATTACAAAACATGTCGACAGCCACAGTAATAAAAATTGACCCTTTCACTCCCAAGAGTGCCAACATCAAAATTCAAGAAAAATTCCAAATTTCATTTTGTAGAATATTGAAAAACAAATGGTACCATGCAAAAGTACTGCTGAAGAGGTTTCATATGAATTGTTACACCATATGATTTTGTCCACAGAATTAAAAGTTAGAACTACACTACATGTCTCCATAATTGACTCTGGGAGTGAAAAGGTTAAAGCAAAGCTTTATACTTCGATTATTTCCTACTTTTTACTTGTCATCGAATTCAACAGAGCTAATTTGTTAGTTGATCTCCTTAGTGTCTGCGCAAAGAAAGTGGAGTACAACTCACTTGTTCTTCTTGACTCCAGCGATGGCATTCAGATCAAATAACGGCGCTCGTTCTTCCTCTTTCAACTGTAACAGTTGCATTTCAGGATGCGATAGAAACACGAGCCGGCGTGCCTCAGCATAAGCAGCAACCACAACAGCTAAGAACACCACACCCATAAGTACAACAGCAACGACTTGGACGACTGGTTCCCAGGAATTGCGGCCCAGAGCAGACGAACACAGGGGGAGGAGGTGCGTAGGAATTGTCGCTACTAGTGTAAACTCCATGACAGGACCTAAGGTGGTTTTGACTTCCAGTTTGCGAGTTACTCTGGACATTGAAAAGTCTGGTGTAAACCTGAAATGAAGAAAAAGAGACGAAAAATTATTCCTCAGCAGTGATGAGGACTGATTGTTTTGTGCTGACTATATAAAAAAACGAGGAAAGGCATGTGGCATTTAAAGTGCCACTATGATAAAAAATATACATTTTCTGTTCTCTTTATATTTTGAAAATATAAGTACTCGTTATTTACCATGCGAAGTTTCAAGTCAAAACTCGTACTGGAAGTGTCATTATTTTAACTTTACATTTCGAACTCGGCTTGTCGCCATTACTCAATAGGCCATTTCCGAGTTGCCTTTAGCCTCTCTATCAAAGCGAGGCTAGGTGCGAAACCTTTCATATGAAAATGAGTTTTCATTCACACGCAAATAA
Organism: Dendrophyllia cribrosa; assembly: GCA_024195265.1. Taxonomy (NCBI): domain Eukaryota; kingdom Metazoa; phylum Cnidaria; class Anthozoa; order Scleractinia; family Dendrophylliidae; genus Dendrophyllia; species Dendrophyllia cribrosa. Next base: position 14,833,230 of record JAJLRJ010000005.1, read on the forward strand.
AACAGAAATGGCCTATTGAGTTATTTGCAGGTGAATGAAAACTCATTTTCATATGAAAGGTTTCGCATCTAGCCTCGCTTTGATGGAGAGGCTAAAGGCAACTCGGAAATGGCCTATTCAAAAATGACCGGGACCGACCCTGAGAGTTGAATCGAGTTGGCCAAAAGATTTTGTGACGTCAATGACTCAACACGTGCCTTTTGGCTTTGTTGTCTGTGTCACGGAGGGAACCGCGTTGAGTCATTGACGTCACAAATCAAGTCACGTGTACCAGATTGCAAACCAGTAGAACGTGGGCTCGGATTTATGAACGGAGTAATGGCGGATGGATTTTACGTGATTTTTGTGGGTTTTCGCCCAGCTATTTCTGGGCGGTGTAAGAATATATCAATCCAATTTATAGCAATTTGCATTTGTCTAAACCAGAAACTTATCACGTCTATTATGAGCTTCTGTCTAAACCTATTAGACACATTTGCGTTAAAAAAAGCGGAAAAGAAATACAAAAATTTTCGTCGTAGTGGCACTTTAAAAGCCTTTCTATGTTTTTGGCACAGTGTCTGTCCGCCATCATTCGAGGGATTCTTCACAAGATTATGTTCAATTTTGCGATATTCATGTTTGGTTGAAGAACAGTGAGTTGATCATTAAAATATTTGTTACAAAAGTCGTCCAAAATGTGACGATTGTTTCAATGACAGACTCATCAAACGATTTTTCTTTAAAAATTAAAATCAAGAATTACCGTGTAACATGATTAAATCTTCACTTACGTGATTTCAATTTTCCGTGATGTATTGGGTTTGAGGATAAAAGACTTGCAGTTCATAATTTTGAAGCCATATCCTTCACACTCGTAGCCGTTAATACTAAGTGAGCTGATAAACACCGCCAGCTGACCCGGATTGGTGGCTGTTAATGTCTTCATGACAGACAATGAGGGCAGCGATCGGGAACGCGGGGCTTCTTCTAATACAGAACAAATACAAAAGGAATTAAAAACATGACATGTCTACGGGCTACACCCAACAAAACAAAACAAATGTCAAAGTACACTGCGAGAAGTCCCTTGCTAAACTTATAAGAGCAAAGAACATTGCTTTTGTTATTTGAACGTGTAATGATACAGCTATTTCACTTCATATCATCAGATCAAAACTCCAAGCCTACAAAATAAGGCCACAATGATGCAGGTTTTTATGAAGTTATTATCAAAATCAGCCGTACTTGTACTAAACTAGAAAAAGACTAGCAAAACAGGGTTTCCACGATTACCATGCAAACTGAAGGACGCAACATTTGTTTCAGAAACAAAGTTTTTTTCGTTAAGTCAGCTCAACAATGATAGCGGAAATAGAGTTTTGCAGGAGGCTAACGAAGCAAAAAATTATAGGAACGGCTAAAAGATCAAACTTACAGCTGACAACATTAAGATAAAAGACGACACGCTACTGAAAACATGCAAAGTTTACAGACAACAGTAAAAGGAAGAGATTACAAGTCAGAAGTGAATATGAATAACTTACTGTGACAATCTGACAGCTGACTTGGCTTAATCTCAAACAGTAAGTTACTGTGGGACCCAGGTCTCTTGCCATTTAGAGTAAACTCTCCCCGGGCTCCTTGTCCCTGCACTACTATTCCATCTAAAACGGTGAGGTTGTTCCTGGAAACAAAAACACTTAAGAATCAGACTGGTCATATGATAGAGCAGTTTTCAATTGAGTGTCGAAAGTAATTACACAATTGTTTTGGTTTTGCATTGCTACGCTTTGTGATTGGCTAAAAAAGCTCGGGGGGCAGGAGCCCGGGGGAATAGAGGGTGTGAGGAGTACGGGAGGCGGGAGAGGAAGTTCTAAAAGGGCAGAAAGTGGAAGAGAAATGCTAAACGCAGGGTGGGAGCAATACGTAAAAGGGCGGGAGTCGGGAGAAAAAGGTACGGGAAGCCGGAGAAAAAGGTACGGGGAGCGGGAGTTTCTGACCCCCCCCCCCCCCCCACAGGATAGAGAATAGAGCCCTACCTAATAAGAACAACAGATGTTTTAAGTCTTTCATCTTTGGGTTGAAACTGTACAGGTATCTTGACAGTGGAGCGTGGCTTGAGCACAGTTACCATTGTACCAGGAGCAGGGGTTACTCTGTTGCCCAATACGGATGATAACAAACTTGAAGAATCACCCTAAAAAACAAACAATGCAGAAAGGTCAAATGATCTTAAAGGAAATCGCTGTGATCTATGAATTTTATGATAAGGTAAGAGAATTTTCAAGTGGAAGACCACTTGCCTTACTTTCATGAAATTAAAGAAACTGTATGTGACATGACATAACAGTAATATCAAGGAAAGCTACATGTAAGAAAACGTTATCCATACACCGAATGCAAATATGGCTGCCAACAATTTTTTGTTTGGACAGGTTCTCAAGAAAAGAAAAGCAATTATAAAGATCAGGGCAAAATAAGTCATTGTGTGCATTTTCAAGGCCATATTCTAATTTTAGGAGAAGTTTTAGGCAATCAAATTTTGGGAAAAACATGAAAGCGAGGCTAGTCAGGATAGAATGTTTTTTCTCATACAAATGCTTAAAATTTCAGTGACCCATAACTTTGCAACCGTTAAACCAAAAACACTCAAACTTTGCAAGATGATACACTTAACAGCACTTGTTTATGTGATATCATTAATTTCCCTGAAAACCTGTCCGAACGACAAATTGCCCGATGGCCATATTTGCATTCGGTGTATGAACTAAGGTATATTTAGCTTGCAGTCTTCAAACCTATGTGTTCCAGCGAGAAGACAAGTGGTGCTCAAGGTTCAGACTGTACAGTATACTGCCCGACAAGGATCAGTTTCCTAATTATATCACATTGTAATGTACCTTATCTGTGGGAATTGAAAAAGTACTTTCATCTGGATCAAATCCATAAGCTTCTGTATCAAATCTGAGGGGAAAAAAACATCAATTAAAATCTATTATAAAATGCTCAAGGAAATGCGCGCGCTATGATTGGTCAAACCAAGTTCATTATAACTCGATAAAGCACGCGCGTGATGTAAGATTCATTAAAACCGTTTCATTTTATAAAAGAAATAAAAAAACTTGTTCCTCGTGCATTGTTGAGTTATATAAGCACTTGGGAATTTTTAATAACACTCGAGAAGTGCGAAAAGCACTCGCCTTCGGCTCGTGCTTTTCTGCACTTCTCTCGTGTTCTTAAAAATCCCCGCGTGCTTATATAACTCAATAATGTACTCGGCGCGTTTTTTATTTCTTTAGTAAACCTGTAGCCCCCCAAAAAATCTTTTTTGAGAAGCATGAAATGTTCATCATGTCACGAGCGTGGGACAAAGATCATCATCTGAGTTCCAAACAGGAATGGAACCTATGACCCTCTGCACACTGGTCTTTGTCCCATGTTCATGAACTTTTTTATTTAGTATTTTGCAAAAGACATCTACAAAGTAACATAACTACATAAATTGTTATCATTGTGATACCTCTGTGCACCACATTAATTAACAAAGCCTTACCTCTCAGCTAACAAATCAAACACACACCATCTTCTCCTACTGAAGGTGCTCCCCACATGTCCTCTCCCTTGCCCCCCCCCCCCCCCCCCCCCCCAACAAATCAAACACACACCATCTTCTTCTAGGTGCTTCCATGTCCTCCCCCTTGCCACCCCCCCCCCCCCCCCCCCTCCCTCCCTAAATTAATTAACCACGCCTTACCTATCAGCTAGCAAATCAAACACACACCATCTACTTCTAGGTGCTCCCCCATGTTCTCCATCCTGCCCCCCCCCCCCCCCCCCCCATTAATTAACCAAGCCTTACCTATCAGCTAACAAATCCCACACTCCCTGTGGATATAAAGAGAAGGGAACAATCTGAGCAATGACAGGGACGTCTGCAGGATTCTCCAGCGTGAAGAACTTAGTAGAAAAGTTGCCAAGATGAGTGAGAGGAAACTTGACAGGTTTATCAGATGAAAATGATGGCCATGAAAGGCTTGCTTGTGCTGGGATTTGAAATCCTTTAACTACATCTGTGTCTATTATAAATGATATATTTAATCTGAAAAGAAGACCAAGAAGCAATATTAGAAAGTGAAAAACCACATCCTAACTGAATGTATTCCATAATGTAGTTCAGATAATTGCATTTATTATTTTGTTTTTGGACGTGTGATGTGGTGAACAAGCATGGAAAAATGTCTGTTTGAATGGATGGTTGGATTGTTAACTTGTCTCCAAAATATCTCCTACCTTTCAGGAACATTGTAAATTTCAGCCTTGCCAAACAAGTGCATTTTTAAACTCTGTCCAGAGGTCTGTATTATAGAGGTTTCCGAAATAAAGAGCTGTCCATAATAGAGAGGTGTCCGTATTATAAAGGTTTCTGTAATAGAGAGGTGTCCGTATTATGGATGTGTCCGTATGTAAGGAGAGGTTCGACTGTACATGTATCAGGAATAAGTGCTTTGGGACCAAGAGAGCTGTTTGTAATAGAGAGGTGTCCGTATTATGGATGTGTCCGTATGTAAGGAGAGGTTCGACTGTACATGTATCAGGAATAAGTGCTTTGGGACCAAGAGAGCTGTTTGTAATAGAGAGGTGTCTGTATTGTGGATGTGTTTGTATGTAAGGAGAGGTTTGACTGTACATGTATCAGGAATAAGTGCTTTGGGACCAAGAGAGCTGTCTGTAATAGAGAGGTGTCTGTATTATGGATGTGTCTGTATGTAAGGAGAGGTTCGACTGTACATGTATCAGGAATAAATGCTTCTTTTTTAATATTCTTGTTTATTATTTGTCGATCACTTACTTATTCTTTCCTGCACGTTCTAAGGAAGAGAACATTTTCTGATTTTTTTCCATAAACTGACCATCTATTTCTCCAATATTGGGAGGCAAGGAAAAACTTGACAACCACTTCTCCCCTGCAAACACAATCAATTAAGTTCCTTATTCTGAATCTTCCTTCTTTTTATTAATATTTTTATTAGTTTATTTCTTTGCCCTAATGACCCAACTGCAAGAGACATAGTAAATTATTTTACTAGTCACAGGAGAAGCCTGCAATCCATCACAAAGTCAAATATGAAACAAGTCCTGTCTGAGCAAATGCAGTTAACCAGTATTTTTCTTTGGTAGTGTTAATAAAAATTCAAATAATAATTTTGTACAATGCTATTCTAACTTTTAAAGGGGCAGTATCACGAGGTCGAAACTTGAAAACGTCGGCCCAGTTTTCAAGTTTGATTCCGCAAATTCAAAAAGGCCGTCGAGAAGTGGAGGTATTTGTTGAATCAAAAAATCCGTTTTGATAGCCGGAAGAAAGAAAAAAAATCACTTTTAACAGTGATATGTCCAAAATTCCGGTGCAAGAATAGTGAACAGTGCCGCGCGTGGAACCTCGTGATACTGCCTCTTTAAGGGTATGTACAGTGTATGTTTACACTAGAGCAAAAGTATTTGGATTCGTAAATGTGATCAAATTTGTCACATACAGAGTATTTAATTGATAAGCAGTATACCTCTTACATGGTATTTAGATTCCTTAATAGTTTACATTGCACTACAAATCCAGAGATGGTAGTTGTATTGCAAAGCAATCATCCACCAAATTGTGACATATGACAGCTACCGAGCTAGTAAAAATGTTTTCATTCAAACTCTTATGAATATAATATACATTATGGAAGGGTTTATGTAGAGACCAAATTCCACTTGTGCAAATGACAGAGGACAAACTTAACTATTCATACCTTCCTCTATCCCTGTATAGCAGTGATTTTTACAGCCTTTCATTGGATTATAAAATAATTGTCCAACCTACAGTTGAAAAAGAAAAACAAACAAAATTAATTAATTATTTCTGACTGGTTGGGCTTCACAGCTCAACAGTGAGCACAAAATAATCATCATTTAAAAAAGAAACCAAACACCTTTTATAATGACTACGGGCAGTTTCTTTTGTACCCCATGGATAGCTGAGTGGGAAAAGACAGGAATGCAGATGGAAACTTGAGGTGTCGGTGATGAGGAAAAAAAAAATTTCTTGGTAGGTAATGCTCACATGCATTCATATGTATTGCCTCTCATTTGACTAACCCTGAAAGCAAAGAGGGACTACTGTAGGGGTAGGAGATGGGGTCTCAAAATATTAGGCAATATAGTAAAATTGTGTCTTAATTCCCCCCCCCCCCACCCCAACACAGCAGAAGGACTACTTTGGGATTTGGGGGTAGTGGTGGCTTTCCTCATTGGTTCCCACTCCTCTGTCCTGCCCCACACTACTCTAGCCGGGTGTTTTTAACATGAGCATCTGGCTAGAGCTGTAGGGCAATCTCATCCCAATGTTAATGACTTGCATTGTATTGTCACCATTTTAGGTGCCATGGCAACTAAAATTTTAGCACTGGCAACCTGATTCAAAATGATTTGCCAAACTGATAGCTATTCTCAAGAGTCGGTCACCAAATGACCACTAATAAAAGTAAAAAATTAACTTGGAAAGTTGTGTTGCATTGCATTCAACACTACAAAAACTTCAAATCATGCATCATTGATTGGCTTGCTGCATGGTTCACCAAGATATCTGGCCATAAAGTTTCGTTAAAAGGCATGTCGAAAATTGCTGGTGAAAAGTAATAATTTGCCACCTGAAGTTGGCATTAATAGCTACATGTATATCCCTGTGTACATTAAAATAAAACAGCACTAGGGGTACATTTCATGACCTTTGTATAGAGCACAAACCTGGACTTGCTGATTTGGAAGTAATTGCATCTCAGAACTCATAGGTTCAAATGAAAATTTATCATCAAAAGGATAAGGTTTGACTGACACAAGCTTGAGTGTATTGGAAAAAGAACTAAGCAGTGTAAGGTTATGGTTTACAATCTGACCCTGAAAAAAAAAAAAAAAAAAAAACAACACATTATTACCTTTAAGATGTTGTTCCAGAAAATATCCATAACCCCTCCCACAGAAGGATTTTGGTTTTGACTTCTCCCCCACCCCACCCCTCTGGAAATTCCAATTTGGCTTCATACTTTCCTTTAAAAACTTTGGCCTTTGAGACCCACCCCCCTCCCCCCCCCCCCTTTCAGAATTTCCAGTAACCTTCCATGGGAAAGATATGGATATTTTATGGAAACACACTACAGTATGTGTGCCAACAAGGCTGAACTAAGCATATACTGTAACATAATATTAGTATAAACCTAATATTTTATTTGCAGCTTTTTGTTTAAACAACCAAAATGTCGGCAGGTCACATAATTAATTTATAACTTACAGTAGATGGAAGAATTTGTATATTTTTTTATTGGATCACTTACTTATAAATGCCTTTCAAATTAACATGCAAACTCTTTAGTTCAAGCCCCAGCTAACGTTCACATTTTACACTGTCAGTAATCATAAAAATGTACTGTGGCCACAAGCATTGGACCCCTGAAAACTGACAAAAGGGATCGAAACCCACCAATGACAATCCACAAACATGACCTTTTGACCCCTTTAAGTTAAGCATCCTTATTTCCTAAGACGTCTGCTATGATATAAAAGTTGCGCAGGTGAAACTTCAGAGTTGAACTTCAGAGTTTGTGAGTTATTGAAAACCACAATAAATTCACCTTTACATTAGCTGTAAACATTTGGCAACTCCGAGCTCTGGTTGTTTTTGCACTAGTATTCTTTTTTATGTTTGCTACTTTAAGAATTTGTTCACAGGTTAACATCTCCAAAGCGAGGCTTATAGGTTGAAACTAGCTAGTCATACATGTGAATAAGGACTATTAGCAAAGCACTGTGTAACCAGTTAGTAACACCTACTGGAAATCCAGGTTGGAAAATTATTGATGATGGAGAGGAAACTATTTTCCCATCCATTGATTTTAAGTGAAGGGGAATATGAAGAGTCTGCAAAACAAAGGCAACAAAAAGTAAGCATCGGCCACAAAAACAATATACTACTGGCTCTTTACATGTTCAGAGGTACAAAAGAAGTATGTTTATTTATTGCTGCTGGTATATTTAAACTTCACAGTCACTCTTCTTGCTGATTTGTAAGGAGAGAAACTAGTGTTAAATCTTCCAAACGACATGAATCTGGACCAGAACCTTTAAAAGGTGATTGGAGTGAAGTGAAAACAAAATAATTTTATAAAGTGTACAATGTAAATTACTTCCATCCTTGTAATCATGTACTTTATCCCCAAACAACTTGTTCTGTATATTGCTGTATAATCTTTTAGTCAAATTTTGTTGCATACATGTATTTGGTGGCATTTGGCAACATAACATCACAGAAGCAATATTAGGTAAGCAAAATTTTGATATTTGAGCAGGACATTGTAAGCCTTGGTTTTGGCAACACAAAGTAACCAGTGACATTACTACTTCAGATGGGGTGCTAGTCCATAGACCAATATCACGCTAGCATGGCAGAAAAATATTTTTTATATTTAGTTTATTTGGAAAAAGAGCCCAACATCAAATTCAGCATATCGATATTAGTAAAACTACAAAGTTTTGTAAAGATTGCTAGAAAACTGACGAAGATATGAAATTTTGAAACTGAGCATTTTTACAAAGAAATGTATGGTGGACGGGGATAAAATTAGGTAAAAATTAGGCCAGAGTACTAAGTTTCAAAAGCTCACATCTTCGTCAGTATACGAGCAATCTTTATGAACTTTACAGTTTTACTAATATTGATGTGCTGATTTTGATACTGGACTGATTTTGATACTGGACTCTTTTCCCCATTAAATTAAATATATTTTCATGCCATGCTAGTGTGATATTGGTGTATTACATGTTGTTTTTTCAATACCTTGTTAAATTTCCCTAACAATTTATTCACTTGGGCAAAGAGATTAGCGCAGTTTTTAGAGCGCTGGTCTACTAAGTGGGAGGGAAGTTGTGGGTTCCATCCCCAACCAGACAAACACTCACAGTCTTAAAATAACTGTGGGTGATGGTGGTACCATTGATGTGATATCTGCAAATGCTGAGACCTTCAAGTGGCTCAGATGATGATGTAGAAATGGCAGTAGTTTGTCTCCAGTAGCAGACATAAAAACAGTATCCCCAAAAGTACTTAATAAACTATTAGTACTTTCATGCTAAATACATTTATTTGACACTTAAGTAATGGTCCTTGTAAGAAGTAGGCTAGCCTGCGTAGCTGGCGTTTTTTTTTGTTGGCGCGCGCGATAATTCGCGAGCGGCAAAGCCGCGAGTTTCGAGTCCGTGAGAAACCGCCTGCTCGGTTTCGTGGGCTTTTTGAGTAGCCGCCCCCTTTTGACCTTTTTGACATCTTTTGGTGGATACAATTACCCAACCAATCACAGGGCGCATCGTAATACGAAACTTCATGTAAATTACGATCGCGCGAAAAATCGTGGCTTACGCTGGCGGGCAATAAACAACAAAAATTCCATAAGTTCCTTTGATGGCGAACGGCGATACCCCGAAAAAAACTCTCAAGGGAGGGAGAATCCGAAAAGCGCGAATGATAACTGTAGATTGTGCTGTTTCCCTTTGAAAATTAAATACGGTGAATTTCAGAAACGCTGTGGCTAAATGCCCCAGCAGTCAGAAATTTTCACAAAATTTTCAATGAAATGCTCTTTCAAACCTTTTGAGAGTATTCGATGTTCATTTAGAAATGTCAAGCGATTCCCAAAATTATTTTGATTTTCCAGTTGACGAAATATCCAAGCTTGGGCATACTATAAGATCGCTATGTTCCCGACACTTAGAAAATTTCTGCAGACTGCCGGGTACGGTCTCAAATAGACTAAATGCCCGGCAGTGACAAATTTTCATAGAATATTTCGTCAACTAGAAAAGCAAAATAATTTTTGGAAGCGCTTGACATTTCTAAACGAACATCGAATACTCTCAAGAGGTTTGAAAGAGCCTTTCAGTGAAAATTCTATGAAAATTTCTCACTGCCGGGCATTTAGTCTATTTGAGACCGTGCCCGGCAGCCTGTGCAGAAATTTTCTAAGTGTCGAAAACATAGCGATCTTATAGTATGCCCAAGCTTGGATATTTCGTCAACCGGAAAAGCAAAATAATTTTTGGAATCGCTTGACATCTCTAAACGAACATCAAATACTCTCAAAAGGTTTGAAAGAGCCTTTCAGTTAAAATTTTGTGAAAATTTCTGACTGCCGGGCATTTAGTCTATTTGAGACGCCACAGCGTTCTTCCATGGCAAGCACAAACATTGTGAAGATTAAACTCTTCCAAAACCTGTAGGCAAAATGGCCATGACGTCTCTTCCATAAAGTATTTTTTTACGGCTATTTCCTGCTCTTTCTTAATAAGAACGATTTCTTCTCGTCGAATATTGAGAGATGCTAAAGCTTTGAACAACGCTTCGTCTTGGTTTTCACGTGGCAACTCTAGTCTCCCTTGGGAGATCGAATAACCATTTGATTGACGTGTTTACGTTTTAGAACCAATCAGAACGGCCCGTACGCCGGCGTACGGACTACTCAAAAAGCCCACGAAACCGGGCAGGCGGTTTCTCACGGCTTCGAAACTCGCGGCTTCGCCGCTCACGAATTATCGCGCGCGCCAACAAAAAAAACGCCAGCTACGCAGGCTAGAAGTAGGCAACCTAACAGCAGGGAATGCAGAAAGGTGTTAATTGTGATATTGTTGAAACCGTCCACCTCATTGGCTAACACATGAAAATCTACCATCACTTAACCAGGTAGTGCATTTATTTCTCTCTAGTTTACTAATTGATTCCCTTTTAGTGAAAACTATTCTGAGTTTTAATGCAACCAAAATTCTATGTTGGAAACATGGAAAATTAGAAGCCTTTCTTGGCCATTGTTTTGGAGTTTCACGATTGGATGAAATCTTGTAGCACAAAAGAAACATCACTTTAAAATAAAGTTCCAGTACATTTTATTAAAAAAAAACATGTCGTCCATAGGTTGATGCATTCTCAGTAAAAAAAAAACCTAAACAATCTTATGTGGGAAAAGTGAAATGCCGCGGGACAATAGAGCATTGCCTACTTCTTACACGCATTGTTACTTAAATAGAGTGATTTTTTTTATTATGAAGTAAATTTCAAAACCTTAGGATAAGGGGAGGAAAAATTTTATTTAAAAATGTAATTAGTTTAGTCAAGTTTGTTTTACCAACCTCATAGTCTGTCTCCATTTCTATTTCACCAATGTACTGGCCCTCTCTCTTGGGAACGGAAACCTCTACACTAAAATAACTTACATAGCCAGGCTTGATGGACACCTTACATGAAAGAAAAACAAAAATTAATCTACTGGAAATCATTCTGTTTAATGGAAGCAGGTACTGTCTCTTTTTAGAGCAGTTTTCGATTGTGTGAAAAGTAATTACACAATTTTGCTTTGGTTTTGGATTGCTATGCTTTGTGATTGGCTAAAAAATCTCGCGCCACTTTCTCGACTAATCAGAAGTAAAACCAAACCCAATCGTGACTTGCTCGCACGCATTTTCCCGCGCTTGGCGCCGCCAACATGTAATTATTGCTTCAAGCTCTGATTGGTTCATTGGATTGTTTACGACTGCTGTGATTGGTCAGAGTAATTAATTGGTTTTGGTTTTACGACACTCAATTGAAAACTGCTTTATAACATTTCTGGCATAATGTTTCTATTTTAAAAATAATGTTCAAATCACAAAAAAAGCAATGCTGCCACCCTGTGCAATGTTGTTTGGGAAGGCTGCCATTCTAACGGCAGGTTTTAGAGATCAAAACAACATTAGTAGCAGGGGGAGGGGCTGGCAAAATCTACTATTGGTTAGCATATTCGTGAAATTGCAGACAAAGAACTTTAACATGTGTCTCGACAGCTTTGTTCAAGATTGTAGTATTGAGAAATGGTAAAAGCTATACCTTGGTGTCCTCTGCCTGGCCATTTACTATGTGGTCAGTAGCACTGGATGGGGTGTTGTTCCCTTTAGACTGTTTGCTCTCATTATTAGATTTGGTTTCTAATAGTTTAATTCTTGCAAACTGAAGATTACATTCTATTCTGTAGATAGTGACCTGTGCAAGCAAATGATACATTGAAACACTTAATAAGTTGTCTTAGGACAACAACATTGTTACTTTTTAATGGTAACATTAAGTTAAAAAAGAAACAACCCTTCTTACTTTTACATTTAGCAGCCTTTTAAACTTATAAGTTACAGTGAACTCTCTCTAAAGCAGACACTCGCACTAGCTTAGAGAGTTGATTAAAACTGACACTAGAAATCAGCAACATCAGAACTGAAACAAAATTTTTTTTTTGGAAGTTGTAAGTTATGGTTTGTCAATAAAGGAATATTATTGTAAAAAATATTTTGGAGTGTTCCTACTTTGGATTTAATTACACTGTAACAGTGTACATTTCCTCTTTACTAAAAGAGTCCTTTACTATTGGGGGACAGGAACTGTCAAAATTGTTATGGTAAATTGAAACTATCAAGCTGACAACAATAAAATATCCTCAGCTACTCTTCTAACAAAAATGGTGTATAAAATTATTGTACATGTACTATTTTGACAACAAATATAACAAAGCTAGGGATACAGAAATAGGCATTAGTGCAATGTAATACCAATAAATTGAATAGCATCATACCTCTATTGGATTATTGTTCAATATTTTAAGAAGTTTTGTTCTATTTTCTCCTGTTCCCACTGTGCCATAATCAACTACATCTTCCTCTAAGCCACCTACAGCATACTGATGACAAAACAACAAACTTTCTAAGGTTTGATTGTACAGGTTGGACCTCTCTTACAACAACCACCCCCAATTTGAATATTTTTAAGCCACTTGCTCATTGCTGTTATGGGGAAGTTTCAATAAGAGGATTTAAAGGGGCAGTGCATTCACTGGGAGTTTGACCTTTTTTGGTACAAATCATGCACCAACACCTTTACTTGTTCACAAAATAATACTAAAACACCAAGAGAATGTAATCAACTATAATTCTTGAAAGAGGAATAAATCATGGACTGTTCTAGTTCATTTTGAAAAATGAAAATGTCAGAACTTGAAAAAAGTTAGGCTAACTCATGCTCCGTTCTTCATGAGTATAGAGACATTCAATGACAGTGTTGGAATACAAGGTTATTTATAATTTATCACAAAACTGGACCATTATTTTTCGGTTTCTGTTAATACAAAAACATTTTTGCGTTTTTGAAACGACACCAAATCTC